>JAQHUG010000556.1:302052-320044 GCA_028555095.1 Dicrostonyx torquatus | reverse complement strand
AGAATCTTTACAAAGGTCCATAAATCTCTGCCTCCACCATTCTCTGTGACTTATCCGCTGTCACCTGCTGACCCAGCTGTTTCTCCCCTGCAGCGCTTCTGCCTAGGTCACTGCAGGGGAAACTGAGTCCTGCTACATCACTTTAGTGCCAGAATCTGCACGGTAGGTGCTCTCTTTTTGTGTCCTCGTAGGGACTTTTTGTAACATCCCTCCTCCAGCCGAAGGAGTTCTGCATTGCCAGATTGCTCAGTGTGTGTGAACACAGAAGAGGCAAAACTAGAATGAGTGCTGGGGGGTTAGCTTGAAATGGACACTTTAAACCCACAGGTTTCAATATAGACAAGTGTAGGAAGTGTGTGTGCGCGCGCGCGTGTGTGTTCAATTATGAGAGACTGTGGGCAGCCAGAGTGCTGTAATAGTGAACACACTTCAAGCCTATATCATAACTTTTAAATACTATTCCCTACAAAAAGGAATGAGCATACCTTGAAGCAGTAGGTGACTGCAGGGCTGGAGCAGGAAAAGTTACAGCATGATCCTGGACTATCTTTTATAACTAAAGTACAGCTGGACATCGTGATGCTCAACTGTGATCCCAGCAGTCAGGAGGCTGAGAGTTCAAGCTGGCCTAGGCTACCTAGTGAACTTATCTCCAAGCAAACAAGATACTCAGGAATCTGTTGGAAAGGAATCTTACTAGTAAAATAATGAACAATTTGAGCATTAAAATAATTCATTGCTGGGCAATAGTGGCTCACACCTTTAATCCCAGCACTCAGGAAGCAGAAGCAGGAGGATCTCTCTGAGTTTGAGACTAGCCTGGTCTACAGAGCAAGTTCCAGGACAGCCAAGACTGCACAGAGAAACCCTGTCTCAAAAAAAAAAATTAATGTGTTGACAACATAGCTCAGTGGGTAAATGTGCATGTTTTACAAGCCTGGTGACCTGGGTTCAATCCTGGAGCCCACAGCAGAATGAAAGAACTGACTCAAAAAGTTACCCGCTGACCTCCACATGTGCACTGTGGCATGCACATGCTTGCAAGCGCACATGACACACCCACGGATACACACATATCATGTAAACAAATACACAACAATTTAAAAATTTTTTAAAACCTCATAATGTTTGTTTATTTGGGACAAAATCTTGCTATGTAGTAATGGCTGACCTTGATGCCCTGTCTTCAAACCACAACCTCCCAAGTGTCAGAACAACAGGTGTACACACTATCCTCAACCTCATAATGCTCGACTGTAACTCACTGAGTAAAATTGGAAATGATGAGTTCATTAGTACAGTGTTTGATAAAGGCCATGGGAACTCCACGGTTATGAAAAAAACAAAAAAACAAAACACCACCCCCAAAAGATGTGTTCATTTAAGAGGTAACAGTTCCGTGGAGAAATCTAACTGGTACTAACTACCCTGATGATAGACTAACTGGAGTCCCTGTCTCGGGCAGAGGGTCAAGGGACACTGAATGACTCAGTAGGATGGAAAGAGGTGAGCCCAACAGTTATTTCTGTGTAGTCTGTGCCCAGGGTACCTGAACCAAATCGTGAAGAGATGCCTGACATCTCACACGGAATGAATATTCTGCAGTTGGTCTTCGGCCCCCAGACAGACGTGGAGAAACTGTTGTCAACAGCAAAGGCTGACAACTAAAGCTGTAGGTGAGCCCGGAGGGTCTCCCTGTGTCCCAAGGGACAACTGGCGCAGATGACGTTAGAATTAGGGCCAGACGGTCATGAGGTAGAGGTGGCTGCATAATGACACAGTGCTTCCACTTGCTGGAGAGTTAGGCTGGGTCCCTGCTTGACTCAGTGTTAGTTCTAATGACGACACCAATGTCAACTGGGTTTCAACACGGTAGTCTTCCACCCTCCATTTGCTCAGTGAAGAGACTGCTCACCTCAGTCTCTCTGGAGTGTTTTTCTGGAGGGCGGGTTCCTGGAACTCTGTGTTACACTGCTGTGGCGGGCATCCCAGAGGGCGAGTCCCAGGCCCATCCCTGCTATCTGGACTTTTATGGGATGAAGCTTCAGTCAGTTGTGAAGACCCCAAAGCGCGTACACAGTGCACTTCCTGAAGCAAAGCAGCAAGGTGTGGTTTGTATCGTTCTGGTTTGCTCTTCTTGGGGGTGTAGTGGCTAGTGTCTCTCAAGAGAAATAGAACGCAGTCTAATCACAGGCTAAAGGCTGTCCTATTTTGAAAAAGAGTGAGGGGTGGAAGGCAAGAGACACCCAACCTTAGGAGGATCCCTTCACATTCTTTCCTGTACCAACCAGAGCAGCTGGCCTTTCTCCCCAGTTACACCAACCGCAATGTGACAAGCAAGTATCTGTGTCAGGGTCATGGGTACTGCTAATATTACTGTGACCCATTCATTCATTCATTCATTCATTCATTCATTCATTCATTCCTCCCTTGCCTCCTTCCTCTTTTTTCTCTTCATCTACATCCAGAATGAAAGGAAATATTAGTTGGGCTGTGGTGGTGCACGCCTTTAATCCCAGCACTCGGAAGGCAAAGATAGGCGGATCTCTGTGAGTTCGAGACCAGCCTGGTCTACAAGCGCTAGTTCCAGGACAGGCTTCAAAATTACAGAGAAACCCTGTCTCAAAAAACCAAAAACAAAAAAAAAAGAAAAGAAAAGAAAGAAAGAAAGGAATGAAGAAAGAAATGAAATATTAAACTTTACATAGAGGTTAGTGAATGATAATGGAAATTTTTGGTCAAGTTCACAAACCTGCTGAGTTCTAGCCACCGACTTTGCCTGGTGTGGTGTGCGTGTGAAAGTCCAGAGGTTGCTGCTGAGAGGACCCCTGCACTGAGTCCACGGAGCAGAGGAGACAGAGGCTTAAGTCAGGGCAAAGGCTGTGGGTAGTCCCAATGTAAACGGACAGGCCACTTTTGCAAAAGGGTAGAAGTGAGCTGGCATCTGCAAAGAAATGCAGCTGGTTGTCATGGAGGATGTGATGAGGAAGAAGCTGATGATGATCCTGAGCCATTTGTAGGGGCAAAGACACGCTAAGAAAGAGCAACTAGCTGTCAGGGAAAGACTCCTAGTGTTACTCAGGGGCTATCAGTGCTGTTAGCCTAGGTCAATCCAAGTGCCCACCCCAGCCAAGTGTGTCTCTCTCTTCACCTTTCATCACTGAAATCCCAGGACTTCTAGCTATCTTCATTCTGACCCTGTTAAAATGCAAGTCCCTTTGCGACAACATTGGCAAGTTGAGAATCCTCCATCTACCGTGTTTAAGGCCAGAAATACTTAGGATTTTGTCAGATTTTGGAATATCTACATATTCATAATGAGATATCTTTGGAGATGGGACCCAAGTCTAAACACAAAATTCCCTTGTATCTCACATGTATCTTATGAACATAGCCTAGGGGTAGTTCTTTATAGTGCTTTTAGCGAGCTTGCTCACCCACAATGTAAAGTCATGTATGGAATTTTTCACTGGTAACATCACTTTGATCAAAGGATTTTGGATTTGGGGCTGGAGAGATGGCTCAACCTGTGAAGTGCTTGCTATTCAAGCATAGGAATCTGAATTTTGATTACTAGAACCCATGTAAAAGTCAGGAATGGTGGGACACACCTGTAACCCCAGCTTTGGGGTAATGGAAGCAAGCAGATCCCTGGAGTTCATTGGCCAGCCAATCCAGCCCAAACTGATGAATGGCAGGTTCAGGGGAGTCCATATCCTCCAAAAACAATGACAGGGAACTACTGAGAAAAGACACTCTTCCCTCCACAAGGACCCATATACACCTGCACGTGCATATACCCACGCTAACGTGTACATGCTTCACACACACACTGGATAGATAGATAGGTAGATAGATAGATAGATAGATAGATAGATAGATAGGTAAGTAGATACATAGATGGATGGGTGCTAGATGAGAGATAGGTAGATAGATGATAGGTAGAGAGAGAGAGAGAGAGAGAGAGAGAGAGAGAGAATCCAGAGAATCCAGATGGTAGTGGCCCATTTATAATCCTAGTCCTGAAGAAGCTAGGAGGATCCCTGGGATTTGCTGGCCAATAAGCCCATCCAAATTGGTGTGCTCCAGATTCAGCGAAAGACTCTCAAAATGTAAGGTGAGGAGTAACTGAGGAGCAACACCGATGTCAACCTCTAGTGTTCACATACACACGTGTCCACACACATGTACACATTCACACAAACTCACAACATACATACACAAATACATGCATACACACAAACATACACATACATACACAAACACATACACACATACATACACAAATACACACACACAAACACACAGATTTTGGATTTTTGAAGAATTTAGGGTTTCAGATTTTAGATTAATGGGTGTTCAGGATTTTATTTACATTTTGGTCCAAATGATTTTATCCATGTTTCCTTGAGAGTAGTAGGAGAGTTCAATTAACTTTGAGAGCGCCTATGCTTATCCAGCCAGATGGGCTGAACGAAAGGGGCCCTCGTCAACAGACAAGTAGAAAATTTCTGTTTCTGTGCCTTATGTGACTGTGCTGTGCCGCTCCATATTCTGCCCCTCCTGCAGGGCATGGCACTCTCTGAATGGAGGATGCCCAGGCACTCTCTAAGGGTAATTAGGGATGTCCCTAAAGAATGTGTATGTAGCCGGGCGGTGGTGGCGCACGCCTTTAATCCCAGCACTCGGGAGGCAGAGGCAGGCGGATCTTTGTGAGTTCGAGACCAGCCTGGTCTACAAGAGCTAGTTCCAGGACAGGCTCCAAAGCTACAGAGAAACCCTGTCTTTAAAAACAAAAAAAAAAAAAAAAAAAAAGAATGTGTATGTAAAAGAACCAGGGCAGCAGTTGGTCCCTGGTTCACATGCTTATCTATCTGTCTGAAGCCCCAGGGGCATCCTTAGGTGAGAGCCCAACATTACTAGTGGGCTCCTTATGTCAAATTGAATACTCACAACCCCATTTTCTTACCCTGTCCCTGCTCTCAACTGATGAAAAGTCCCCATAACCTTCAAGTTTTCTGAATGAGAGTGGGGACAGGTCCACCCTTGAGGATTTTCTCCTGATTATAAGCATGAACATTATCCTAAGCCCAAAAGGCATTGGCTGTATTTCCTTCTAGTTCATTTTTATGTATCTCTTACCTACCTGCAATCTCACCTACTAAACATAGGCGTGTATTTGGGCATATTACTTTGAAGCAAAGCCAAGCAAAACAGGTTGTATCGTTTATTTTTACTGTGGGAGGAAGTCCTGGAAGGATGGATATACACCAAACTGTGAGATTATAGAAGGCATCGCAGAATAGCTTTTGCTTTTTACCTCACTGACTCCTGAATTCTTTGAAAAATGTCCATTCCTGTTAAAGGAAACATTAATTGTTTTTGCATTAGCATTTTTTTTTTTTTTTTTTTTTTTTGGTTTTTCGAGGCAGGGTTTCTCTGTAGCTTTTGGAGCCTGTCCTGGAACTAGCTCTTGTAGACCAGGCTGATCTCGAACTCACAGAGATCCGCCTCTGCCTCCCAAGTGCTGGGATTAAAGGCATGCGCCACCACCGCCCGGTTGCATTAGTATTTTAAAGAACAACTTATTCGTGTATTTGTTGAGGATGGAGAAGCAGACTTTACTTAGTGGAACTTTACTCAGTGTGATAGCCATATGAACCATTGTATACCAGACTGTGCCAGCCAATGAGGGCTCCAGCTCAACTCAAGCTGTGGGACAAGTGGAGATTTGAAACCAATGTGTTGGGGGCAAGTGGGTATGAAAGGACGCATCAAGAATAAGGAGTTTCTAGTCAGACTCTCTGGCATTATGGCTGAAGACAGATGAAGAAGATAAGATGTCAAGAACAGAAAGACACCATGCTGGGAACCTATGTGAGCCTGACTGGGCAGAACTTTTGTGTTCGACAATTTCTTACACAAATAAGAGATGTTTACAACATTGTCACCCGCCACTCTCTCACCAGCTTTCTCCTCCTTCCCTCCTTTATTTCCCCCTTCCCAACAGTTCCTCCTCTTATTTTCCTGCCGTCTTTGTTTTGATGTTTGTGACCTACTACTGAGTTTAGCTCCAGTTGTTTGTAGGAGCAGGAGCATGGGTGTGGGATTATTTACTGGCCGCAGGCAGCTCACCAGAGTTACACCACCAGAGAAAATGACTCCTCCTGCCCCAGGCACCATCAGCTCTGTCAGAATTTTAGTTCAACAAGGACAGAGGAGGAGAGCTCCTCACCAGGCTGCTCAGATATGGATTCAAGCTTTGGTCAGAGAGTTTTCTTCTACTGCTTTGACAAATGACCACAAACATCATAACATGGCTTAATGTGAAATGGTCTCCTTGGTAACCAAGGTATTCACAGGGCTGCATTTGTACTTTGGAGGCTGTAGGGGAAAATTTGGTTTCTTGGCTTTTCCAGCTTCAGGAGACCATACACCAGCGGGGTGCGTATCTTCTAAACCAGAATCCCATCGTTCTGAACATGGATTCTCCATCAACATATCTGCTCTCTGATGGCCCCCTCCCTACTTCACTTCTTTGTTTGTTTGTTTGTTTGTTTTTTGAGACAGGGTTTCTCTGTGGCTTTGGAGCCTGTCCTGGAACTAGCTCTTGTAGACCAGGCTGGTCTCAGTCTCACAGAGATCCACCTGCCTCTGCCTCCTGAGTGCTGGGATTAAAGGCCTGTGCCACCGCCGCCCGGTTCCCTCCTTCACTTCTAAGGAGCCTTGTGATCACCCTGAGCCCACCTGGATGACCTAGGAAGGTCTGTAATATGTCCTTCCCATGTAAGGTGACATATTTACAGAAGGCAGAAAGCAGGAAATGTGTATGATCGCTTTCCATTTAAATTTTATTTTAAAATTATAAGCCACCACTCCTGGCTTATTTTATTATTATGTGTGTGTGATGTATGTGTGGGTAGGTACGTACATGTCACCACATGAGTATGGAGGTCAGAGGACAACTTTGTGAAGCTGGTTCTCTCCTTCCACCTTTACTTGGGTTCTGGGGATTGGACTCAGGTCATCGTAAGGCTTGTGCGACAGTCACGTTACTGAGCCACCTCACTGTCCCTTGTTGTTCTTTTTACCATGATTAATGGTGCAACTTTTTTGTAACAATAGCATCAGACTCTGACCACAGAAAGTTCCTTGCGAGCACCTTTTTTTTTTTTTTTTTTTTTTTTGGTTTTTGGTTTTTGGTTTCTTTGAGACAGGGTTTCTCTGTAGCTTTGGAGCCTGTCCTGGAACTAACTCTTGTAGACCAGGCTGGCCTCAAACTCACAGAGATCCACCTGCCTCTCCCTCCTGAGTGCTGGGATTAAAGACATGCGTCACCACTGCCCAGCTGCGAGCACCATTTTTAATACCGCCTAATGCCTCACTATAGAAAAATACTTCAGTTCTTTGCACTGATCCCTTATCTTGGCGCTTATACATTATTTCTAGTTAATCACAAGTTTTAAAACAATGATTTTCTTTTTTTTTTTGGTTTTTCGAGACAGGGTTTCTCTGCAGCTTTGGAACCTGTCCTGGAACTAGCTCTTGTAGACCAGGCTGGTCTCGAACTCACAGAGATCCTCCTGCCTCTGCCTCCCGAGTGCTGGGATTAAAGGCTTGCGCCACCACCGCCCGGCCTAAAACAATGATTTTCATGATGAATTTCTTTGGGGGAGGGATGACTGCATCTGAAAGGGGTTAGGAATACAACGTTGTGAGTTCAAATACTGACTGCCTCAGATTATCCTTGATGCTGGGATCTTGGTTTCCTCATCTGCAGAAAAGGAAGCCCTCACAGAAAAACTCCAACCTCTGGGTTTTATTTTTAATTAAATAAAAAAAAATATTTTGTATGTGTAATATGTATGTGGTGCATGTGCACATGTATGTACAGTGTACTGCTTTATCACTCTCTACATTATTATTCTGAGGGCTGGTCTCTCACTAAACCTGGAGCTAAACTGGCAGCCAGAAAGCCCCAGTAATCCTATTCACATTCCTATAGCACTAGGGCTGCAGGCTCCTCCAGGTATCTAGAGACTGGGGATTTGAACTCAGGTCTTAAAGATTGCATGGCAAGCACTTTGACTCACTGAGCTATTTACTTCTTTAGGTCAGAATATGAAGTTTTGGGTTTCGTCATGGCATCTCCATACATGTGTCACTCTGGTTGGCTCTCATGTTGTCCCATCCCCCACTACCTCCACAGGCTCCCTCCACCTGATCCTCTTTCTTCCTTCAGTCTTCTTTTGTGCCTTCCCAGCACACATATTCTGTTACTCTGCCTACTCCCCTCCCTGCAGGCCCTTAAGGTCTTCTCTCAGGCTGCAGAGGTTCTCAGCGAGAACTGCGCTTACCAAGCCTGGATATCCCTGAATATACAAGGAAGAAGAAAACTGCCTTCTGAAAAGATGTCTTCTGGCCTCCAACACAAATACTGTGGCACACGCCCCAGCCCATCCCGATACACACAATAAAAGTGAAAAAAAGAAGCTTTTCCTCCTTCTCTCACTGTCCCCTATTTAAACACACAAGCAGAGTTTAGTTTCTTCACATGAAAGAAAAGGCATGGTATTGTCTACATCTCTAAACCATAATTTTGTTTGTTTTGTTTTTTAATATAGGGTATTGGCTGGACTGGAACTCATAGTTTCTGCCTCTGCTCTCTTAGCGGTGGAATTAAAGGTGTGCACCACCACCACACCTGGCTAAGATACAGGGGTTTTCTTTTTTCTTTAACAGCTTCATTGAGATATAATTCACATGTCATCTAGTGTACTCATTTAAAGCAGAAACTCGGTGCTTTTAGCTTTCTGGGTTTCTTTCGGGAAAGTTTTAACTATGCAGAACGCAGAAGCTACCATCGCTCTTAGTTTAGTCATAATCTTCATGGGTTTTGTTTTTTTGTTTTTGATTTTTGGTTTTTAAAGACAGGGTTTCTCTGTAGCTTTGGAGCCTGTCCTGGAACTCACTCTGTAGACCAGGCTGGCCTCGAACTCACAGAGATTCGCCTGCCTCTGCCTCCCAAGTGCTGGGATTAAAGGCGTATGCTACCATCAATGCCCAGCCAATCTTCACATTTCTTAGGCTGGGTTTGTTTTGTCTAGTCTTGTTTTTGAGATGAGGTCTTCTCTATTATGTGGGCTGGTCTTGAGCTACTTGGTTCAAGGGTCTTGCCTCAGCCTCAAGACTCTAGAGAATCACAGTACACAATTCCCATCCAACTTGTAAGGTAGCCTTTTAAGAGGAAACGATGCAAGGGAAAAGACTATAGACCTCTCAAATGTCTTGAAAATAGACCTTATCAAGACAGCTGAATGGGGGGGGTCTAGGTTTGACCCCCACCACCACCAGGAAGAAATAGACAGAAAATGCTCTAAGATCTTCAAAATGTGCTTGATTTTGTTTGGGGGAAGCATTTAGTATTTGGATAGAATTGGGGTCTAGAGGAGGAGTTGGTGGGAAACTGCTGGATGAGTTGATTCAAAGTGTCTTCTTGCGTTGCCTCTTATAAGACTCTGATTGCTGTCACAAGTAAAATGGCACCCACAGTAAACAAGAAAAGTCAATACTGGACTCTCCCTGCCCTTCCACCTACTTGTGTAAAAGTACCTGCTTGGTCCTTCACAAACCCAAGTCAGATTCCTTCAGCTTAGGCTGCCAGGGTACCACCTCAGGTCAACTCTTGCCAAGCTAGTCATAAAAAGGGGGGAAAAAAAACAAAACCAAGTGGGCCTTTGCCAATTCTGTGGGGCACCCATCCTATCTTGCAACAAGCCATAAAGACAACTTCCATTTGACTGTGGGAGGGCTGACTGCAGGTTTCAGTGTTGAGCCAATGAACTATCAGCCAAATCTAGAGTGTATTGCGCCAGAGCCGTCTGTGGGAGCAGCCACAGGTGTGGGATCAGGTTCTGAGACATGGGTGTGGGCTAGGTGGTGAAGGATGAGAAGCAGGAACAGGGAGTGTGGGTGGGGTCAGAGGTGGGCAAGCATGGAGGAGGCAAAGAATGGGGCCCTGGCTGGGTTTGGACATAGTCCTCAGATCAATGGCAGTAGTTTGGAATCCTCTACAGGCCATCGCCTCCTTTGAGAATCTGATGCAAGCCAAGGAAAGAAAGCACACATGCTCAAAGAAGCTACAATTTCTGCAGAATAGTGAGGGCTTTCTAAAACTAAGAAAGTCCATCCAAGGGTTAGGATTATGACGTGCTGATGTGGACAAGTTCATAGGGAATTTGGGGGTGGGGGGAATGAACAAAACAACCTTAGAGTGACACTGAGATCTTGAGAATGTACTAAATCAGACTGGTGGGCTGACAGGGCTGACATCAAAGGTCAAAGACCATTTATTCTAGAAGTGCTCTATTTTCTTTCAGACTTTGTTTCTCAAAGTGTTTGGATTTGTACAAAGTTCCAAATGTGTGGGCTTTCTGAGTGTTTGTTTTTGGTGGGCTTTTTCTTTTTCTGGTTTTTTGAGATGGGATTTTTCTGTAGCTTTGGAGCCTGTTCTGGAATTAGTAGACCAGGCTGACCTTGAACTCACAGAGATCCGCCTGCCTCTGCCTCCCGAGTGCTGGGATTAAAGGTGTGCGCCACCACCGCCTAGCTGCATTTGTTGTTTTGTGACAAGGTCTTGCTATGAAACCTAAGTGGACCTCAAAAGTCTTGATTCTCCTACTTTTCCACCTCCAAGGGACTACAATTACAAAATCATGTGGTGGTGGCACTTGGGAGGCAGAGGCAGGTGGATCTCTGTGAGTTCAAGGCCAGCCTTAACTATTGAGTGAGTTCCAGGTCAGTCAGAGAACTGAAAGATGGATCTCAGCGAAGTAAAAGTGACAGCATTTAGTAAGAGCATGATGGTGTACGCCTTTAATCCTGGCACTTAGGAGGCAGAGGCAGGTAGATCTCGGAGATCAGCCTGTTTTACAGAGTGAGTTCCAGGGCAGTCAGGGCTTCACAGAGAAACTGTTTCAAAAAACAAAACAAAAACACAAAAACAAAGCAAAACAAAAAATAGTATGGGCATGTGGTGTTTTAATAATTATCTACACAACTCTGTGAAGTAGGTGCTGGGTGTATGCTACAAAATCTGAAGCACAGAGATGTTGAGTCATTGACTTGAATCCACATCCATTGTGAGCTACAAAGCTCACCAGGTCTTGAACCTGGGTAATTAGGTATATGAAGAGGGAGCATAGTCTTATCTAGAAAACTGTGAAAAAAAGTTTAGACTCAGAGCAGCCTGAGCTGTGTGAGGATATTCCTGTCTATAAAGAATATGAACAGGAAAACAAGACGACCAGGGACCCCAGAAAATCCAAGAGAAGAGTGTTGGAGGCTTGGATGCCCACCTAGCCATGCCCAACCCCTAGCCCCCTTCACTTCCCAGCTCTTCCTCCTCCCGAACAAAAACTGGATATTTACAGTCTCAAAGTATCTCCCACAAATTACCAGTTCAATGACAGGAAGAAAAAAGTAACTTTACAGGGAAACCACCTGGCCGACTCTAATTTAACCAAGTGCCCAAGAGATGACTCAGTGGGCTCTCAGGGAGAAATTTGGGAGGAAATTGGGAAGGAAGGGTAGGTCTAGAACTAGACAGGTTCTGCACAGAAAGAATGGGAAGTTTTGGAGCTGGTGGGGGGTCTGTGGATGGCAGAAGGAGGGAGGGAGGGGGTCACTTCGAGGTAAGGGTTCTTATAAGCAAGTCACTGAGGAGTGGGGGACAGCTGGTGTCAGGAAGGTCAGATCAGGGCCAATGCGGGAGGACGTGGTGGCTGGATTGTGCGGCTGTGCTGAAAGGGGATCCAGTCAAGGACGAAGGCTCCTAGGCGGTGGCCAGCAAGTGAACCGGGGATGACCACACTGCTTGGCGGGTGGCGCGGTCGCTGCGGGGGCGGGAGCCGGTGACGGTCCCCCAGCGCTGCAGGGGGCGCTGTGGGCCGGGGCGGGCCGGGGCTGGGCGGCGGTCGCTCCTGGCGAGCGCGGCCCCTTTTCCGGGTTTCCTCCGCCTCCTCCTCCTCCCTCTTCGCCGCCGTCGCCGCCGCTACCCCTCTCCCAGCCGGTGGCTGCCGCTGCCGCTACCGCTGCCTCTAGGGGCCGCGAGCCGAGCGGAGGCCGCCGCGGAGCACGAGCCCCGTCGTCCCGCCGGCCGCCGCAGGCCCCGGGCCGGCTCGGCCGGCGGCCCCCGCGCCCCCCGGCCCGAGCGTCCGTCCTCCCGCCCCCGCGGGCCCGGCCTGGCGCGGACGCCCGCCGCTGCCGCCGCCGCGCTCCTCCTTCTGCTCGGGCGGCCGGCGGCCCGCAGCCTCCCGTGCCTGCCGTCCCGTGCCCCGTGCCGCGCCGCCGCCCTCGGCGCCCCGCGGCGCCCCCCGGTCCCGCCCGCCATGCCCGGCCCGGCCGCGGGCAGTCGGGCCCGGGTCTACGCCGAGGTGAACAGCCTGAGGAGCCGCGAGTACTGGGACTACGAAGCCCACGTCCCGAGCTGGGGGTAAAGCCGTCGTCGGCCGCCCCCTCGCGCGAACCGCACCCGACCGGCCGCTCGGCCTCGGGGCTGGCAGGGAGGCCCGGCTCCGGCCGCACGTGTCCCCGGCCTCCCCTGCCCGCCCGGCCCCCGGCTCAGCAGCCGGTGGGGAGAAACGTGGGGTCGGGATTGGGGGCGGTTCTTGCCCCTCACACTTTGGGGTTCCTGTGGGATGGGAAGTTCATGGCTGTCCTCTTGAGCTGTTAAGATCTGGGTGGGAGGAACATTTTTTTTTTAAAGATGTGCAGATTCTCTAAAGCAGGCAGTGGCTCCCTGGAGGGTGTGAAATGGGAGGCAGGTGCTATGGAGCCGCGGGCAGAGGAACGCCCCAGTACCCCCAGGGTGGATGATTTGCTCGGTCCCCTTAACGTGGACCTTAAGATCCAGTAGCTGCTCTTTCTCTCCAGGTTAGAGTCAGTTGGGTTAGCTCTGCAGAGTGAAGGGAGCCAAGCTTCTTGGTGGCTTTCATTTAGGGAATAGGTTGATGCATAACGTAGGGACACCTCCAAATGCTTGATGAATGGAGTAACTGGACAGATGTATAGTGGACATAGGCTTGCCTAATCCCAAATCCTGGCATTTATGTGTGTCTCTTGCCTTTCACAGTAATCAAGATGATTACCAACTGGTTCGAAAACTTGGTCGGGGCAAGTATAGTGAAGTATTTGAGGCCATTAACATCACCAACAATGAGAGGGTGGTTGTAAAAATTCTCAAGGTGAGTGTCCTATGAGTGGCAATATTAACATTTTCCCCCACAGGGCAAGAGGACCAGCTATACCAGAATGAGTGATTCAAACTCTTGTGTATCTCCTGGAGGGTGACCCTGCAGCACCACTACCAGTTCCCCCTAAACTTTTGAGGAAATGTGCCGGCTTGTCTGAACTCTTGAGTTTGCTAGGCCAGGGACGTTTAAAGTGTAAAATGTGGGCTTTCTCAAACAACTCGTGAGAGGAGCTGTATTTGATACAGAATTAATAGCTATTCACAAAAAGAAGAAAAAGGATTTTGTGTGGCGAATCTGCTAGTCCAGGGCTCCTTCATTATTGAACTTGTTATTCTCTGCTCTGAATTACTCCAGAAAGAAAGTTGTCCGAAGACAACTTATCTCTCTAAGATAAGTGTAAAGCCGAGAGTGCAGAGCTACTCTCCTTTCATTCAGCAATAAAATTTCAGGTGGGCTGGATAGAGCAAGCCAGCCAGTCAAAGAGAGATTTGGGACAAAAGAGTACATTCTAGCCACTGGAATAATAACTGGGACAAAACTGTCTGGATGGTAGGACTAGCCCTCTTGGGTGATAACGATAGGGCTGTTATTCAAATGAAGACATGATCTTAATGAGCATGAGGAGTCAGCCAAGTTTCTGTACAGGTGATTGAAGATTAAAAGATGTTTTAAAGGTTATGCGGGAAGGTAATCCTTAGGACCTGGTCGGTTCTTTATGTTGTCGGACTGCACGAGCATGTCACCTTAGGATCTGGGCAGTTTTTCATGTTAGATCATGTTTGTGACACTGGAGAGGGTAGTACTTCACGTGAGCCTGGTTTTCACAGTGGCCTATTGGAGGTTCTGTGGGACAAAAATGTGGGTTTGAAAAGTTTGTGCCTTGCTGTGGTCCCCATCTGCACGTCACCTTTCTGAAAACAGCTGCTGCTCTTGCTCCTGATCAGCCTAACCTCGTGAGTGGTAAAGCAGTAGCTTTCCCATAAAGACAGGCGACTGTCTCTGTTGCTGAAACACTGGCTGAGAATCCAGTGGCAGTGTGGAAGGTCTGTAGTTATGAGGGGCGTTAAGCAGAGAGGTGTTTCCTTCGAGGAACTTGCTGGAAACCATACAGTTTCATTACATACATAAACATAAATGTTTTTAATAGAAGTTACTTCAGACTATTTTGGTTTTTTGAGACAGGGTTTCTCTGTAGCTTTGGAGCCTGTTCTGGCTCCAGCTCTGTCGACCACGCTGGCCTTGAACTCAGAAATCTGCCTGCCTCTACTTCCGAAACGCAGGGATTAAAGGCTTGTGCCATCAGCACCTGGCCAGACATTTTAATTTTAAGGACTAAGCAAAACAAATTGTAGTTAGGAATATCTATATATACATTTAGATGATTGAATTGCCAAATCTAAAACAATTCCAGGGAAATGTCTAAATGTCTGTGCAATAGCATTTTTAGAGTAAGTGCAGTTTAATGTGGTGTGTTTTAAAGGGAGCAGTGCTCAGGTATGTGCCTGAGTTCCAGTGTGTTTGTTAGGGAAGCATTGTAGTATTGCCCTTCAGTCAATTAGTTGCTTGAGAGTTTTTCCTCTGCACTACAGAGGCTTCACGTATTTATTGTATGGAAACTGCTTTAAGTTATTTTTTACACATGGTAGGCCTAGGCACAAAGAAATGTACCTAATATCATTGTTGAGATGACCCTTACCAGAGTTCTTTCCTATTTCTTCATACCTCTGACTGTTCATTTCAGCATTGGATTATAGGATCATAGCATTGAACAGAGTAAATTCCAAGGTTTGGGCATGAGATTTAGATGCCCTAGTTCATGAGGTGTTTGTTTTTTCTCAGAGGGCAGCCTGAACTACCTTTTACTTCTTTGTCAAAGTCCTATGGCATTTTTTTGTAGGTTTTATTTATTTGAAGGGTAGAGTGAGTATGAAACTAATATTGTAGTTTTGTTGTTATAATGGATTTAAAGTATTATTTTTCAAAAAGAATAAGATCTTTATTCCCAAATTATGCTTACTAACTCAAAAAAAGTCATGACTAATACCTACTATCGTGATATTTGGGTACAGTGTAGCTGCTTAGTGTGGGGTAGTCTAGGAAAGGTTTTCTTTTCTCAAGCCTGCTGTATTTAATCTGCAGGAAGGAACTTAAGTGCACGTGGTGACTGAAACACAAGGTGCGTGCACTCGGTGACACTTATTTCAGTCTTTGTTATTTAGTCACAACAGTTGGATGCAGAGTGATCATGGAGGACTTTTATTTCATTTAATTGTTAGATCTCTAAATATTTTATTGATCAAGCATATTGAGGCAGTTCGGGGGCTTTACAATTTTAAAAAGCTGCCAGTGAAAGTTTTATAAGGTAATACTCTTATTGTAGATTTTTTTAATTGTAGGAAAGTGAATTTATGCAAGTCTAATGAATAAAGAAATCCCGTCTTCCCCCCACCCTACCCCTGAAACAAGGTGGTGTTGTGTAGCCTGAAACTAGCTCTGTAGACCAGATTGGCCTCGAACTCAAGAGATCCATCTGCTTCTGCATCCTGAGTGCTAGGATTAAAGGATTATGCCACCACCACCCCTTGAGAAGTAATGTCTTCTATTTTTCTTTTTTTTTTTTCCCTCGGGTTGGAAGTGTCAGAAATTGTATTAAGGAGAAAGGGGGGAAATAATTTTTAAAAAGATTATGCAACAAAGCAGAAAGCTGCTTCAGTGTCAAAAGTTTTGTCTTGATCATAAGCAGTCAACTCTTCAGTTCTTTTATGGCACTTAAAAAGGTATACACAGAAGTGAAATAAAAGCATCAGTGCACACTGCTGTGTGTATGGATCGCAGTGCTTCCTGGGGTCCTTGAGAGCTTTCAATTAAACTACTGTTTCCTGAGTAGATGTCAAGAGCAATACAATTTTTTAAAACACCCAAAGCATTTTGAACCAGTGCTGCGGTGGCTTAGAAATCCTCACATAAGGCTTCCTGGTCACAACATTATTTTGTATTATAAACATCTTGGCTACCCATTACCCTCCTCTGTCAAAATTAATTCTGGATTAAGGCAATGGTAGTATTAAAATTTGTCTTAAACATGTTTTAACATGTCTGTAGGGTTGTTTTGAAAATGTATTGTTGGGACTGAGGTGGTTGCTCAGTTGTAGAGCACAAACCTAGCAAGCTAGAGGTCCTGGACTCAGTCCTCAACTACCCCTCCCCACTACTCCCCATTCCTCCCCCACAGCAAAGCAAAATACAACTCTGTAGACCAGGGTGGCCTTAAACTCACAGAGATCTGCCTGCCTCTGCCTCCCTGAGTGTTGGGATTAAAGGCGTGCACCACCGCTGTCTGGTAAAATCTGTCTTCTTCTAAGGTGGCTTTAAAGGGACTTGAGAGATTGCTCAGCGGTGAAGAGCACTGACTGGTCTTCCAGAGGACCTGGGTTCAATTCCTGGCATGGCAACTTATAGCTGTCTGTACCCCTTGTTCCAGGGGAACTGATGCCCTCACACAGATATACCTGCAGGCAAAATACCAATGTACATAAAATAAAAAGTGAATTTTAAAAAAAGGTAGCTTTAAAAGGAAGATTAGTCTTAGTTACAACTCTTTATTAGTGATTTAGTGGTCTGCTGATGACCTTTGTTATATCCAAATAGTAGGATCTTCATGTGATGAAATACTTCCTCCTTTAGTTAAGCATATATACCAGTCTTCCTAAAGCAGCTCGTTAGTGGTGGTTTCTTTTTTTTCTTTTTTTCTTTTTTTTTTTGGTGACTTCTAGTTTTATCAAATGTCTCATGGTATAAAGAGTCGTTTTTAAAAACAGTATTAGAGTATTAGTAACATTAAAGATAAAGTATTAGAAATTATGTGTAAACTGGCCACAGTTTGTAATATTGACATTATAGGGACATAAGTGGAGAGTGTGATTAATGTGTGTTAAGCAGAATCACAGAAGGTACTTGCTTAGAATCTTTTAGAAGCAGCAACCAAAGAAGGAATGATTTTTTTAGGGTCACCCAGTTAGTGCAGATACTGTAAATAGGAATCTGTATGTCACAGAGTAAATTGAGACACGTTGAATAGTTGACTTCTTGGTGATACTGAATTGTCATGGAAGAGAAGAAAGGCACTCACTGGAAGTAAATGGGAATTATTTCTGATGTTTGAAGTAACTCTTCTGAAGGGAATGGCAAGTCGGACTAGATGCAGACCCAGAGTTGAGTAGGGTCTGTGTTAGTGCCCTCAGGCCATGCTTACACAGACAGCCTTGCTGCTTGCTTTGTTTTCTTGCTTTTAAGCTTTAGGGGTGTTTTTGTCAGTGCTTTTGTTGTGTGTGTGTATGTGTGTGTTTTTTTAAATCACATTTATTTATGTGTGGGGAGGCATACATGGGTAATATGTGGAACTCGAAGATGATTTGTGGGTGTTGATTCTCTCCTTCCACAGTGTCTCCAGGATTGAACTCAGGTCTCTGGGTTTGACAGCTGAGACATCTCACTGCCGGCCACCTTAAAAAGTACTTTAGACCAGTGCTTCTCAACCTTCCTAATGCTGCGAACCTTTAAGTTCCTCATGTTGTAGTGGCCCCTTTAATACAGTTCTTCCCATTGTAGTGGCCTCTTTAATACAGTTCTTCCCGTTGTAGTGGCCTCTTTAATACAGTTCTTCCCGTTGTAGTGGCCTCTTTAATACAGTTCTTCCCATTGTAGTGGTCCCTTTAATACAGTTCTTCCCATTGTAGTGG
>JAQHUG010000556.1:261810-295387 GCA_028555095.1 Dicrostonyx torquatus | reverse complement strand
CAGCAACCACATGGTGGCTCACAACCATCTGTAAAGGGGTCTGGTGCCCTCTTCTGGCCTGCTGGCATACATACAAACAGAATATTGTATACATAATAAATAAATAAATATTATTAAAAAAAAAGAAAGAAAGAAAAAAAATTTAAAAACATATAAAATAACTTGCTTAATTTTGACCTATTCTCAGGGTGCTGTTTAACCTTTGTTTCTTTACCCTAGGGAAAAGTGACAGTATTTTTGATTGACTAAGCTTCCATCCTTGCAAAACCCACTTTGGTGCCACTTGTATTATGTTTCTGTTGTCTACCTGTTTTATGTGAAACTATTTCCCTGTTCTCTGTGGCAGTTTTACATACGCTTATTTAAGAAGCAGGGCTTTGCTTCTATATGCTGAGGACATCCTCATCATTTAATTGCTAGCCTGAGTGACAGCTATAGGCTAGGCACTGTGCCTAGTATTTAGCTGTATCACACCTTTCAATCCCCACAGTGATTCAGGGGGACATTATACTGTAAGAAAAAAAAAGTCTACAAAGGCTAAGTAATTTGCCCTGCTGCACAGTAATATAGGATGAGAAAAGAGTTTCCTTTTGGGCCCTGATCAAGACTGAGAAGAGGTGATTATATACTAGTTTACAATTTATTTCATAAATAATATATCCCATTCTATTTAGTTCAGATTAGTGACTAGCCCTGAACTACATAATGTTTGAGGTTAGAATGAGTATTGTCCACTTAATATATATATATGTATACACACTGTTCATATAGCCTTAGTGTTTGAGGTAAAAATGGGTAATGTCCATTTAAAGAACACAGAGAATGTGAATTGGGGGTATAGCTGAGTTGTTATGTGTCTTTTAGCCTGAATGAGCCCTGGGTTTGTTCCCTAGAAATGCATAAATTAGACAAGGTGATGTTTACCTATAATCCCAGCACACAGAAAATAGAATCAGGTTGATCAGAAGTTCAAGGTCATTCTCAACTACATAGGGAATTTAAGGCCAACCTGAGCTAGAGACCCCTGGTGGTGCAACAAGACTTCAGAAGCTGTGCTAGGGACTAAACCTAAGGGCCTTGCACATGGCAGACAAAATGTATATGTGTCCCCTTCCCTGCCTCTTCCTCTCGCCTTGTCTGTTAGCTGAACTTCCTGATAACTGACTTACTGTTTGTAATTTGTTAACATGTTTGTATAATACATGAGTTAAGCAAAACAAGCAGGGCTTGAGAGCTGTCTCAGTGGTTTAAGAGTACATGTAATTTTCCAGAGAACTGAGTTTTATTCCCATCACCCATGTCAAGTGACCAAGAACCACCTGTAACTCCAGTCCCAGAGAGATCAGACACTTAGCCTCTGAATGACTGCACTCACATGCACAGAGCAGACACATACATACTTGCCTAATACGTCTGTTTTTGAGTAGTGTAGGTGGAAGTAGAAAGGGAACCTTAGCCTCTGAATTTGAGGGGGTCAGGCTTACTTAAATCTGTAGAAAGGTCAAATTCTTGAGGACAGTGTTAGTCACATTTGTTCTTGATGCTACTTGGACTCTATCGCCCAGGTAAAGACGAGTGTGTGTGTGCATATGTGCACGAGTTCTTGCACACATCTGATTTGTCCTTGAGCTAAAGTTGTAGCAGTAAAGATTTTTGAGATGAATTTTTATTTCTATAGCCCTTGAAAGCCATGCTTTTCTCCCAGTCCTGAAACAGCCTTTCTGCTTATTAGCATGATTTTATTTCTCCTGAGTTAACCTGACATTTGAAGCTCTAGATTTTATAAGGAAGTTACTGACTAACTGGAGCACATGTGTTTGGAGGCCAGAGTCTGCTCAGTTTGGCTGCTCATCAAGCTTCTGGCATCTTCTTGTCTCCATCTCCTGGGGATTATAGTATCCAGCTTTGACATGGATGCTGAGGATTTGGACTCAAGGCCTCTTTGCCTTCGCAGCAAGTGCTCTTACCCACTGAGAAGTCTCTCCAGCTATAGTGCTTTTAAAAGTTGGATTATTAAGAAAAAGAAAAGACTTAATAGAGTATGAAAACTGTATCAGATGCAACTTGTTTGCTAAACCAAGATGAAAGTGTGCAGCACCTGATACAGATGGCAACTTGGGATATTGCTGACTGTAAGTCTAATAAAATCACTAATGGGTTTCTCAAGGCTGCTGCTGGGTCATTCTGGGAATATCTTGCTCTTTAAAACTTTACATAGACACAGATGTAAACAGTACATACTGAGCTTCCTGTGCATGCCTGAACAGTGTTAACCTTCATTTCATGCCAGCCTATAACCCTGCCCCTCCTACCTCCCACTTTCCCCAGTTACTTTGCAGCAACCCAGACATCATAAATACTTCAAAATCAAACAGCAGTAACAACAAACAGGTTTTTAGGGCTGGAGAAAATGAGTTCAGCCAGAGGGCCTGAGTTCAGATCCTAGCACTCATTTCAGATCCTCACGACCTCCTAGTACTCCAGCTCCAGGGTGTCTAATACCCTCTTTTGGTCTCTTTAGAGATGGATGCACACAAGCACAAAAATAAATAACAAATCTAAAAAAACAAAACAAAAAACACAGGTGGTCCCTAAAGAGAGAATCCTTCTTTATGACTGTGAGGTTTGAGGGTGGGCCAATACAAGTTGCATTTACTACTGTCTGAGTATCTAAAAAGAATCACTGTTCTCTCTTTCAGTCAAAGACACCAGCTTTGGTATTTGAATATATCAATAATACAGATTTTAAGGTGTGTATGCTTCTTTTTGGCATGGGGTTCACAGGGGGTTGGAGGGAGTAGGGTGGGTACTGCTTGAACTTCAAATTAAAGCAGTCAGGGATGATGATGATGAATCAGATGGCAGCTTGGATCCCAAATATTGCAGATCTTGGTTGGGGTTCTTGAATTTGGAGGAGGCCTTTTGACTTGCTTTCTCAAGGAGTTAGCTGCACTATGGGATCCTCTCATCTGTAATAAGAGATGTAATGCCTCATCTATTACACATCTGTTTTCTACAGCACAGTTTTAGTGTACATTAACTTTGATTTTTCATGAGATCTACCTTTGCTGATAGGGAAAGATAATGGATACAGAGCTTCTGTGAAAGGAATCCTTAGATTGAAGCTGCTAAACATGTGTTCATACACACTGTCCAAAGCAGTTGATACAAAAACCTACTTCAGTCGCTGTTGTCAACGAACCCTGTTCTGGGGTATTTACACTTGGTATGGTTTTTAGTGGCAGGTTTTCTTCGTGTAGCTCTGGCTGTCCTGGAACTCACTCTGTAAACCAGGCTAGCCTCAAACTCAGGCTGCCTCTGCCTCCCAAGTGCTGGGATTAAAGGCGTGCACCACCACTGCCTAGCTGTATACTGAAGTTTTTAATGATAGGTTGATTTAACTCAGGTTGGCCTCAGACTTTATCCTTCTACCTCAGGCTCCTCAGTACTGAGATTACAATTGTCTTCCAGTGTTCCCAGCTGAAATATTCTTTTAAAAGAATGTTTTACAAAGCCACAGAGAAACCCTGTCTCGAAAAAAATTAAAAAAAATTAAAAAAAAAAGAATGTTTTAAACTGAGTTTTGAACCGTCCTATCACAGGTTTGCCTGGAATCCATTGCAGCCTTTCTCCCTTAATCTGCTGAGTGCTAGAATTACTGAGATAAGCAGCCATATGCAGCTTTAACTTGGTTCATGGATTTGTTTAATTGTAATAAAAAAAAAATAACATGAACCTACTAATGATGTTTCTGATGTTAAGATATGCAAAGAGAAAGCGGTTTTTTAGAACACAGTTTGATATAAAAAACAAAATGGTGATGTTGATTTCCAGGGGTAAGAGAGGACTTGAGGGTAGTTACAACTCTCTGGCAAGGAGTCAGACACTTTTGAGTTTGTTGAGCTAGAAGCTAGAAATAAAACCATCTTGTCAGTTGAAGTTGCAGGTTTCCAGCATCCATGCTGCAGACGAAATGAAATAACCTTATTTGCACATGTAATTTTCTTAATAACTATCTCTAAGGGTATCTAATGAAAAGCAAGGGGAGAAGATGCATTTACTTAAAATGAATAGTAAGTTTTAAATATACCTAATGCAGCCTTTCTTGTATGTAACAAATACTTTGTTATTATAACTCCCTTACAGGTAAAATCAGTGTGGCATTAGCATTTTGTGTTTCTCAGAGGTGGTGTCTGCCAGGTGTTGTATCAGTGTTCTTTGGAAGTTGACAGGAAATCTATCATAGGAAACCTCTTTCTCTGGGATCTGAATCCTTAAAGGAGGTGTTCTGAAGACATGACAAGACATCTAATGGATGCTTTTAAAGGAATTGTGGAGCTTGGTGGTTTTGAGACTTAGATATTTGAGAACATCTTTTATCCCTACTTATGTCTTCACTGGGGTATAATTCTACATTGAGATTCATGATTTCCTCAGTTTTGAAATGTTTGTTCCAGTGGTAGCACTAGAGCCCCTCCTGTTTATCTTACAGATTTTTCTTTTCTTTTTCTGGAAGTGTTGAGGAATTTCTCTCCATTCTCAGTCTTCTGAATGTCCAGATGTGCCTTCCTGTGGGCTCCTTTCATCCTTTGTTCTGTATCTTGCTGGGCCTTTTCCATCTGAAAGCCTTCCATAGTGTCAGTGTCCTTTGATTTCTCACCCCTCTCTTGTTCTCGCTGTCTAGAATATAATTCAAATGTTAGGCTTTGTATTTTAGAAGTCCGTTCAGTCTCTGAATTTTTAGAAATAGTGTCTTGTTCTCTCACGCTTTATGTAATATCTGCTTTCTCACAGGAATGATTACATTTTCTCCCGTGCCTTTCATCTTTTTCTTCACAGTTTTGTTGTTTGGCTCTGTTAAGTTGCCGCTTCTGTTTTGGAGTGATGCTCTGAAGGGCATCGCTGTCTTGAGGACACACTTGGCAGTTGGGGTCTCCAGTAGAGTGCTCTGTGATCTCGTGCAGATCTCGGTGGTGTTGGTGCACTAGCTCACAGCTGCCCTGCTTCCAGCTTGCTGTTTGCTCTCTTTCAGGGATAGTGGCTCTATTCATTTCTGGGCCTTTCTGTTCTTCTTAGTTTGAAGCTCTGTGCTTATGGGCGCCTTACTGTTGGCCACATTTCCAGCTTTTTCGTCTGTTAAGTCCGTAAACAGGTTTTCTGGCTTCAAACTGTTGTCCCTCTTACTGCAGTTCTGGAGTTCATCCCTCCCAGGCCTGTGACTGCTTTACCTTAATAGGACCTTCAGGTGAGGCAGAGGGGTGAGAGTCTCTTTGAATACTGAGCCATGCTATTTGGTCCTCCTAAAACAACACTAAATATCAGGGAGCATGTGTGTTTTGGTAGAATGAATGATGGCACTTAGATAATTAGTTTCTCTTCTAGATAAGAGGATGAGAGGTCACAAATGAGCAATCTGTTAGTGTTTATATCCTTAAGAATTTTTTATATTTTATTCTGTGCCTAAATGGGAAGGTTTTCCTTTTCATCTTTTTCTCTTTTAGTGTGAAGTGCATTAATAGCTGGCTTTAAGGTACTATCCAAAGAGTGTTTGTCCTCATTGAATGTCAGGGTGACATGGCTTATGTTGTGGCTTGGTGATGGGTGTTCACCTCGCACTGATGTCCCTAACATGCACAGGGCCTTAGGTTCCATCACCATTACTACACAGCAAAACAAAAGCAGCAATGCAGTGGACACACTTGGTTGGTTTGGGGTTTTTTTGTTTTTGTTTTGGATCAGTTGATAATAAGTTTTGATCCTGTAAATTTCTTTTTATTATGCAGACATCTTATTTTGGTATATAGGTTATATTACGTTTGTAAAATGAGTTTAGGCAGCTTTTCTTCATCGTTGTCTCTGAAAGTGTATATACAGTGTGTAAATCTAGGCAGCTGTCTTCCTGCCTAATTTCTTATTTGTTAATGTTAGATGATAGGTTTTGAGTTAGAAATACAGATTTTAAACTATCAGGTTAAGGGGTTTCCTCCCAGACTTTCTGCATAGTGGCCACCTATCAGCCTGTTGATTGGCCACTCAGTGTTTTTGATGCCCTTTCTGTTGTTAAATCTGTCTTTCCCTCTCATTGCTAGATTCTTTTTTTTTTTTTCCTCTAAACCATTTTAGAGTTAGTTGGACATTATACTTGGTTCTTGAATGTTCTGTTAATAGAATCTGAGGATGTTTCTGTGTTCCTCACAGTGTCCAAGAAGTTTAGTTAGTTAACACTGTAATCCATCTACTATCATGGCCTTTTTTAGAACTTTCTGTTACTGTTGTCCCCATAATGTCTTTAGATCTTTGTTTGTGATTATATGGTTCAAGATCAACTGGGCTTTTCAAAATTTCTTATATTGTTGACTCTCAATTTGATTGTACTTGTGTCCAGAAAACATGTTCTACCCAGGTTTTGCATCCCTAGTCTACAAGTCTTAGATGTGAGGTGCTTTATAGCATCATTATCACCCCACAAAGTAGAGAAGGGGAAGCATATCATGAAAGCTTTGTTTCATGACCAGAACTATTTAAAATATTGAATGAACTGGATGTGGTGGTACATGCCTTTAATGTCAGCATTTGGGAGGTAGAGACAAGTGGATCTCTGAGTTTGGGGCCATCCAGGGCTACATAATAAGACAGTCTCCAAAAAGAAAAAAAAAAGGTTTGAACTTACCTTTGTTCTGTGTATATGAATATATGAAACACAGATGGATTCTGGATTTTGTTCAGATGTGGCTGGGGCAGCTAATCCTATCCCTCAGAAGGCAGAAACCAAAAGGATTGGGAATTTGATGTCGACCTGGGTGATACCCTATTTCAAAAAATAAAATGCCCCCAAAACAAACCATAAATGAATTTTATATTGGGTCTCGTCACCAAAATACTTAATTATTTTTATGCAATAGTCTAAAAAGTAAAAAGTACCCAACATTAGAAACAGGGTGGTGGTTGTGCATACCTCTAATCCCAGCACTCAAGAGACAGAAGTAGGGAAATCTCTTGAGTTCAAGGCATGGTTGATCTACACAGAGCAAGTTCCACAACAGACAGGGATACATAAAGAAACCCTGTCTTGAAAAACAAACAACTTTTGGTCACAAGCACTACAGATACCCAGCCTGTATAGTGCTGACTATTTGGAGCCTGTTGATGTTTGCTTTGTGATTCTAATGTGAGTCATGTTTTAAACCATGATGGTTCCTTACTCATTTTTCCCTAGTGTTTCATTTCATAATAGAGGTACTAGTTTGGTCATTCCCCTTTAAAACCACCAGTTTTCTGTATGTCAAAGTTAAACAGTAAAAGAAACATAGTGTCCCTTAAAAAGACAAACTTTAAAAAGGGGGAGAGGGGACGGGGAGGTTGTCTCTAAGAATTAGAGTAACTACTTAACAGCACACTCCTTGACTTGAAAGTGTCAAGTGAGAGTTGGGTGTGGTGGCACACACTTGTATGCAATCCCAGTGCTTGGGAGACTGAGATAGGAGAATTCTAAATTCAAGGCCAACCTGAACTACTAGGTCAGCTTGAACTGCACAGGAAGACCATGTCTTAGAACAAGTCTAAAGGAAAAGGTATCAGTTGAGATGCCAGTTATCTGTGCATTAAGAATGTTATAAATTAAAATGAGCATAAGTAAAAGATGTCATTTGAATATTGACTATTGGTAAGTCTGAATTGAGCTTCATTCCTGAGAAGGTGGTAAGTTCATCCACATTGATACTTTTGAGTAGTAGCCCTCTACTAGCTGGTCCTGTGGGGCTTACAAACTGGATGGCTTCATCAGAGGAACCAGTGGACTACATTTAGGGATCATTAACATTTTATTATTTCCTTGTAAGATTTGTGACATTTTCAGTTTATAACACTTATTTACTAGATTAAAATTTTGTTCTAGCTCTGTAAATTTCCAAACAACAGGTTTTTTGTTGTTTTGTTTTTTTCTGTCTTGAGGGTTACATGTTAGCAGTATCTAAATTGGTGGCTATAACATGAAATAACGCCTGTCTTTGGCTTTATGTCCCCTCCTTTTTGATCTTCCTCCATTTGAACCCTGAGATTTCTTGGTGTATACTGAGCTGTGTATGCTCACTCTGTGTTCTCATACTTATACCTGTGCTCTTGGTGTACTGGGTCAGAGTCCATAGAAAATGAAGTCCTCTTGAATTGTAGCCATTAGGCAAGAACACAGTATGACTGTGATAGTGCCCCCAGCGTCTTTTGAAGTTCCACATTCATGCATGCAGTAGGAGTAAGCGAGGCCCACTGTGGCGATTCCTTGGATGCCTGTACTTTGCATAGGAGACATCAAGCCTGGTTATCAAGTTGCATTGTCTCCTCTTCACATGTTGCAGGGTTTATTTTAAAAGTCAAAGATATATTCAACCAGGCTCCTTAAATTACTTCTCTAGTAGAACTGATTTCTAGGGAATCACCAGTGTGTTTGAGGCTTTGCAGCTGACCTGAATAGGTAAGTGGTTTCTTCCTTACTACCTTTATAATCTTTATTTGTGAGTGAGTGAGTGTAAATCAGGCTTGTGGGAATCAGTTCTTTTTTGTACCATGTGGGTCCTAGGGATTTCACTCAGGTTGTTGGGTGTGGTAGCAAGTGCCTTTACTTGTGAGCCCATAATCTTTTGGGGAAACACCTTGGTTTGTTTTTGGTAAGTCTCATATGCAAATGTGAGCAAAGCTTTTTTCCTGCCAACAGTCTGCAGTTGCTTGGTCAATAATAGTCTCTAAATATCTGGAGGGAAAGTGTGGTTCTTAGGAAGTTTCCCTTTGTAATTTCACATGAACTCTGCTAGTTCTTGAAAGATAGGTCTGTTTTATTCACTAACTGGTGAGCATTATAAAAACAAGGGGAGGAGCTAGACATGCTGTCCTGCTTTGAGGCCTTGATTTGAGAGTGGTGAAGACACTGGGTGTAGGATACAGCTTTGCAGTGCATTCATGACACTTGGGAAGGTGGGGAGACTTCAGAGATCCTGAATCACCACAGTAGTGATTATCAGCTGGCAGCAGCTGCTTTCCTCATATGTACATTCAGGCAACAGTGGCGTAGGACTCTAGGCAGATAGCAGGTTCGTGTTTACTACAGTGAGGATTTACCAGGAGAACTCAGCTCCCTGCTGGTACCTGTGCTAATTCTAGGGACCCTGAGAGTCTCACTATGCTGTGAACAAACACCTTAGAGCAGTGATTCTCAGCCTGTAAGTTGGGACCTCTGCGGGGTCCCATATCAAGTATTTACATTATCAATCGTGATAACAGTAGCAAAATTAAATTATGAAGTAGTAAAGAAATAATTTTATAATTGGGAGTCACCACAACATGAAAAAAAATGTATATAAAAGGATCTTAGCATTAGGATGATTGAAAATCACTGCCCTAGAGGGAAAGCATGACCTAGGGTTTCTGTGTAGAAAGCTGAGGTGATGGTTTGGAGAGGATCTCTGAAAGGGGGCAATGGAGGAGCAGATACCTGTTGGTGTCTTCTGAGAAGGTGATTCCTGAAGTCTGCGATGGAAATTGGAGGAACAATTAGAGGAAACCAGGTTGGCCCTTGGAAAGGACTTAATCATAAGCACAGGTGGTTACTTGGTCCAGATGTAGTTCAATCTTAATCCCACCAAGAACCATGAAAAAAGGTCAGACAGAGTCATGGCCAGCCATTCAGGGCTTTGTAATGATAGGTCCAAGCACTGTTGTGTTGGTAATGTCTTTCATATTTAGTAAATTTGGTACTGGTTGAAATAGTCAGAAATACTTTGTTGACAGCCTAAGGACATTTGTTTTTATACTTTAGGCCCTTTACATGATGATTTATATAGATAGTACGTGATCCAAGAGGAAAAGGCCTTTTAGAGATAAAGGTTCAAATAAGATATCCCGTATTGGTTTTCTAGAAATATAAAATACTAGCACTCTGGGGGTCTGAGAATTTGATCTTTTTTCTGGGCTATTTCTTGGTCTCATGGTTCAGTTTAGCACAGCCTCTGCGATTGATCTCTCACACCCAAGTTGGTATCTTAGACCTTTATATTCTGGTTGCCAGTTGTGACCAAGTACTAGCTAAGAGACCTGCCCTGAAGCACAGGGCTGGGAAGACAGAGACCTGGGGTTTGGTCCTTAGGAAGCTGAAACAAGTTGGTGAGTAAGTATGCTTGAGTACAGCTCAGTCCCTCCAGGGTTGCCCCCAGCCCACGGATGAGCCCCTACCAGCACATCTTATGGGCCCAAGCCAGCAGTTATCTGGGGCTGAGAGAGCTACATATTCTTACTAAGCTGGGAAAGGCAAGTTACTCTTCCCAAAAGGGGGAGGAGAGATGTGGCCTCTTCTCTACAACTGTGCTTTTTATTAGTTTCTTTGTCATATTTGCAGATAAGTTTCATTTTCCTGTTTATAAAATCACAGTGTAACCGTTCTGTGCTCCTTGGAGGATCCCTGTGATCTAATAGAAGAAAAGTTTAAAGTTGTTTCAATTAACTTTATTTATAGAAAACACTGCCTACATTGACAAGAAAAGAGATTTGCTTGGAATTGATTGATTACCAAAGGCAATGCATAGTGTCTGACTGCATATGTGGTACTTTAATGATCCTGGTACTCTGCTCCAAGAAATTCAAATTTATTTCAAACTCCATGAGGCGGATCTCTCGATTATCAGTAATGAAAGTTTCCTTGTGTGTGTTAGCTTGTCTTGTCATGTTTGACACTGCTGCCTTTTTATTTTTAATGCCTTATTACATTATTCCTTTTAAAAAATATATCAGTTACTGCCTGTGAAATCTTTTTTAGCCTGGAATTGTTTGGTGGGAATCAGAGGGCATAGATTTTTGAGAAGTCCCATGGCATCTTTCAAATGTCTTCCACTTTCCCTCTATTTCTTTTACAAGCCATTTTATTCCCCTAACACTAGTCCACAACAGCTGGGAAAGGTCTCCATGTTTGCTATGCGCTGGGTGGGCTCAGCTTGATGTGGACAGCTAGACAACTTTGACTTAACAACAGTGTGGCTGTAGTTATTAGAATTCTAGAACGTTAAGTAGCAAAGATCAAATTGGCTATAGTGTTTCCCTCTCCCAGAACTCCTTCCTTTTTCCCTTCTCTGCTGAAGGTGGAATGTTAAGTCCCGCATCTATGCCATTCCAGGTCAGGCAGTGAAGTTGTGGGCGTCCATTGTAACTAAATTTGCGGAGGAAAGCCAACATTTAGAATAACAAATACAATCAGCCTAAATTAACTTTCTGTTTTCTGAAATCTGTTTCAGCAACTCTACCAGATCCTGACTGACTTTGATATCCGGTTTTATATGTATGAACTACTTAAAGTAAGTAGCATTTATAGACAGTACTTTTTTTTTTTTTTAAATCAGGCTTATTCCTTTAAGAAGTTTTTGAAAAGACAAAATTCAAGCAGAGTATTTTCTGCTACCCAGAGAATCTAGTGAGGCCTAAACTTCTGATGAGAATTCTGTTGTGAGACCTCTCAGATTTTTTCTTTTTAATTTAACTTTATTTTATGTGCATTGGTGTGAAGGTGTCAGATCCTCTGGAATGGAGTTACAGACAGTTGTGAAGTTGTGAACTGTCAGGCAAGTGCTGGGAATTGAACCCAGGCTCGCTAAAAGAACAGCCAGTGCTTTTAACCACTGAGTCACCTCTCTCTAACCCCTCCAGATTTTCAGTAAAATTTAAAAGACTGGTCAAAAGCAGTACAGGGCCATCAAAGCTCACGACCCCCTGTGCCTCTTTTTGGCTGTTGAAGTTTTTCTTTGTCAGTTAATTAATCCTAGTCTTCTGTGTAGAAAGTCACTCCGACATAAAGACTTTAAAGATGGCTTTTTACTGCTCATAATCTCAGAGTTAGCCTGGTAACTCTTTTTTAGATTCAAGTCTGCCTGACTGAGACAAAGTGGTCTGGGTTGGCCCCATTCATGTATCTGTGATACAGGCTGGAGTTGCTGGAATAGTTGATCCTGTCTTTGAAATAGCAGTAAGGATGGAGACCTCAATGTGTAAACAAACTCTTCAACCTGACCCGTGCTGGTTTGCCAGCACCTGTTAACCCTGTGGCCAGCCCTTGATTTCACAGGGTGTAAAATGGTTATTATTTCTTGGTGGCAAAGTCATAAAGAGGGATAGATACAGAATTGGCAGCCTCTTTTTGTTTGTTTGTATGTTTTTTTTTTTTTTTTTATCAAACTGTCTTTTAACATTCTCTCTTACATGTGAAGATCTACCCCTCACCCCAAGTGCTAGTGCTCAATCTAGGGAGAAGTGAGGGGTGGACCTTCTAAATGACTTAAAATACCAAGTACTATAAAAAAGAAAAATAGAAGCATTATCAATTGACAGAAGAATATTTTCATTTGTTTAGGTGAACACTTGAGTAAAGCATTCTGAAAATGCTACATGTACCTTTTATGAATCACTAATAGCTTCATAAGAACTATGAGCTCACAGAAGTGCTTTATAAATACAGAATTGGCCAGGCATAGTGGTGTATGACTAAATCCTGACACTGGGGAGATAGAGGCAGTGGGTCTCTTAAGTTCAATACAAGCCTAGTCTACATAGTACGTTCCAGGCCAGCCAGAGCTACAAAGTGAGAACTCTCCATCATCATCATGATGATGATAATATAAATTATAGAGTAATAGAGTATTACAAAAACTGAGGTGGTGGGAGAGAATCACTGGTTGTAGATCCCAATTAAGAAAATTCCCAAGATGGGGTTTATGTGGGAACTGTGAAACATTGCTTGAACCAGATTAGAGCAAGCCTGGACTTAGGGAGTGGAAGTTTGAAGACCTGACTCCATGAAATGAATGCTTTTCTATAGAATTGTGCTTGAATGATCTGCCTGTTCCTGGAGCCACAAGTGGCTCGGGATTCAGTCCATGTCTGTTGAGCTTCCGTTCTGTTGGGAAGGGTAGACTAAAGCTTGACCTGGTCTACCTTTCCTGTGTCTTCTCCAGACTAGAAGTCTAGTAAGAAGAGGTTTGCAGTCCTCTCAGAAAACCCCACACATGCACCCTTGAGAGCCACTGACCATTTCTCACAAGTGTTCATTTAAGTCAGTATTTAGGTTTTATAGATTTTAACGAGCTCCAGCTGGACAAAAACTAGCACAGCTGTCATCAGTGCTGGGGCCCTGCTACTGTTTAGTGGTAGCAGTATTCTATTTGTTCCTGCTGATGAATGATCAGAAGGAATTTAAAGGCGTTTTAGGATCCCCACAGGGCGTTTGGCCAGTGAGTACTGCCAAGAACTAATCACTGCTGCTTTTTCCTCCGCCTTTGCTTCCATGTGTCTTTCATATCCCAGGTATTGTCTGGATTCTGTCTTTGACAAAGGCTGGGTAAAATGGCAGAAACTGAACTGGAGCCTGTGTGTGACTGCTCAGTGACCAACCCCACCTCCAGGTTTCCTGTGGTCTGGTTCAGATTCAGGGGCATGTGTCCACATGGAGCCTAGTTTTATAAGAAAACCGCTAAGATGGCACTTGAGTGAGAACTATGAAATGCTGATTAAGCAAAATGTCAGTTTAAAGAAGGCACAACAGCACATTAGAATCTTGCTACAGCTGTTGTAAAGTAAATCTTGAGTTTCTGTGGTAGTAGACTTGGTATGTGTAAGCCTTCAGCCAAGTGTCCTTAGATCTGTGGTAGCTGCTTGTTCTCTGCTCATGTGATACTGCTCACTTGCCAAGTGCTTAATGGTCTTGCGTAGCTGGTGGCTACTCTACTACACAAAAAACAATGGACGAGGCTGGCAGAAGACTTATGGACATCCAGAAAGTGCTCTTAGGCTCCTTCTGTCTAGTATTCCCTTCTTTGGAGATTATATCTCACCTCTGTCCCCAGGTTTTATATTGTCCACTCTCCAAATTAAAAGTGTCAAAGCTTGTCTGTTACTGTTGCTGCAGTACAGGGAGCATGTTTTTTTGGCATGCTGCTTGCTTGTCCTCTGTTTAAAAACCCTCCAGCATGAAGATGCCTGGTATGGTGTCCTTAGTCTGCTACTGTTTCCCAGGCAGGAGGTACTTGGTATCTAGAATTACTTTTGGTTGTCACAGCCTGAGTGGCACAACTGACACCTAGACCGTAAGTCGATGCCATGTATTTTCCTGAATAGTCTTTAATACAGGCCTCACATGAAGAATTTTCTGGCCTCCTGAAACTTTCCTGTGCTTCTTAAGCCAAAGGATCTAACTTTGGTGTTCACAAAGATGACCCATGGTGTGTGTGTGGAAAAGAAGACTTAAGAGCTATGAGTGGGTAGGTGGGAGATACATTAGGGGTAAAAAAAAAAAAAAAAAAAGCTGGATGTGGTAAACATGCCTGTAATTTCCACACTCAGGAATCTGAGGCAGGAGAATATCGACTCTGAGGCCAGTCTGGGTGCGGAGAGTAGAGGGCAGCCTGACTGAACTGTGTAACAATAAAAAGGAAAAAGACTTGTTAATCCAAACTTAAAATTTTAAATCAATGTTTCTTTAAAGGCAATATAAATATATTTTGATATAATATAAATGTAGATTATTTATAGTCTATATTTAAGTATATATATAGAATGATCAGTGAACACGTGACAGATAATATGTTTCATCACTAATAAGAAAATACAAATCAGAAGCACATTGAGCTACCTCAATTAGCTGTAATTTAAAAAGGAACAGGTGGTGGTGTCACATGCCTTTAATCCCAGCACTTGGGAGGGAGAGGCTGACGAAAACAACAAAAAAAACCAGTGACAAGTGTTGGTGAGAATGTGAAAAGACTGGAACCATCTTGTGCTGGACTTGAGAAAACAGGCAGTTTCTTAAACATTGTAAAGTTACCATGCAACAAGGCGCTTCTGCCCCTAAAAAATTTACCCAAGATAAATGGATACATACTCTCCAGAAAAACTTAAATATGATTGTTCATTGCAGCATTTGCTGTCAACAGCCAAAAGTAGAAACTACCCTAGTAAGTTCATAAATGATTCAGTCTCCAAAATAAATGAGCTCGGTGAGAAAAGTAAACAAAGTTCTGTACTATTAGTAGTAATATCCAGCAGTAAGACATCTCTAGATAGCAGATCTGGGAGTGGCTTGGCATGGGCATTAACTAAAAACGAGCTCCAAGGAACTATGGAGGTGCTGAAAACTCTACAACAACATGGTGGCATTGGTTACACGGCTCTCAATTTACTAAGGATCATTGGCTTTCAACACTTAAAAGCCTTTTATACTGTTATATTACAGGAAGTGATTTTCTCTCTTAGAATAGTAATAATTCTTAAATGACTCAGGTTTTATGTTTAAGAAAAACGTAAATGTAAACTCACATAGTTCACATAACCTAAGTCTGCCTGGTTAAAAGATATCTTCAGGCCAGGCCATGGTGGCACAAGCCTTTAATCCCAGCACTCAGGAGGCAGAGGCAGGTGGCTCTCTATGAATTCGAAGCCAGCCTGGTCTACTAGAGTTAGTTCCAGGATAGGCACCAAAGCTGCAGAGAAATCTTATCTCTAGGGGAAAAAATAAATATCTTCAGATGTCATTCATTTTTCATGCTCACATGGATTCTGAGGTCCCACACTATGGCCTCTCATTCTCTCTTTTTAAAACAGCCTTCATCAATGATCATCAACAGCCCCCCTTCTACTGGCAACCAGCTATAGTGTCCCTGGAGAGCATCTTATTTTCTCTCTCCTTAAAAGCAGTAAGCTGCCCTTTTTGAGACAATTAAAGTTTAAGTGTCACAAATAATAAAAATGTGTTTGCCTTGGGGATGGTAGAGGGTTTGCTTACTTTTCTCTGCTTTCTTACCTACTAGGCTCTGGATTACTGCCACAGCAAGGGAATCATGCACAGGGATGTGAAACCTCACAATGTCATGATAGATCACCAACAAAAAAAGGTACCAGTCCAGCCAGGTAGCACAATATCTTTGCTGAAGGCTTGGGGAAACCTCAGCATTGTCCAGTAGTGCTGTGGTGTCTGTAGAGCATAGATTTCTTCAGTAGACCGAGTTGCTGTGACTTCACTAGTCTCCACGAAGTACATGTGACCTTGGCTATGGTCACTGGTTTTATTTTGGTTTTTGTGTTCAGAGGACCTCAGGAAGAAACTACAGTAGTAGTTTCTGCTTTGCTTTTTAGTGACCATTAGACCAATCCTACTATTCCTAAAAAGTACACTTGGGTCTCTCCAACTCTGGTTGTTTTAGCCAGTGATAGCTTAATGACCAAATAGAGCAGTTCCAGAGTGGGACATGCACATAAGTCCTTCAGTAGTGCCTGAGGCTTTATAGCTATGAATGATGGGAAATGTGTTCCACATGAAAGTAGCATGGAGACAGAAAAAAGGCTGAGTGCTTTTGATTTGTAGAGTAATAACCAGGATAACATAAAAAAAGGGAAAACTCAGAAATATTCTAAGTACTCTGCCCCAGAAATGACCTCGTCTACAGTTTCTGAAGTAGATTTTTCATGGATACATTACGTGTGGCCGAATACCTGTAGCAGAGATGTGGTGTGGCCTCGTCAGAGGTATGGGTGAGCATCTCGAAGTGCACCTCTCACATTGTTTGGTCTTTCTCTTAGCTCCGACTGATTGACTGGGGTCTGGCGGAATTCTATCATCCTGCTCAGGAGTACAATGTTCGTGTGGCCTCGAGGTACTTCAAGGGACCAGAGCTTCTTGTGGACTATCAGGTGAATGTGTCAGTGAAGCTGCTCTGAACTATCTTTATATTCTCTTAAGGAGTTTCCTGATTGCTGTGTAGTCAATTTATTCTTATCATTCTACTCTAAAGGTTTTTTTCAGCTACATAACAAAGAATTCATTATTTTTATGTGTATATGTGTATTATGAGCATACTTGTGCTATAGCCCTCGTGGGAAGGTCAGAAGACAACTTGCAGGAGTTTGTGATCACCATATTGGTTCTTAGAACCAAACCTAGGTTAGAGGCTTAACAGCCTTTACTAGCTAAGTCTCTTGCTGGCTCTCTTCTTCTTCTTCTTAAGGGAAAGGAGTGACTTTTAGTTCTAAAGTAACTGCAGAAAGGCTGAGAGGATGGAGCTTAGTATAGATACTTGCCTAGTATGGATAAGGCTGTAGTGCCTCAAAAGCAAAGGCTAATCTCTAGAAGTCAGATGAGTATGAGAAACTCGGGTCAATACATTGTTGACTTAACGACCATTCCTCCTGCCTTCAGATGTATGATTACAGCTTGGACATGTGGAGCTTGGGCTGCATGTTAGCAAGCATGATATTCCGAAAGGAGCCATTCTTCCATGGGCAGGACAACTACGACCAGGTGAGCAGGTTCAGCCCTTGCTGGTTTGTCACAAATGCTAGGGAAATAGCCTCTGGGGTGGGAATGAGGTGTGGAGTGTTGCTCAGTGCACATGGTCTGTGTAAGCTAACAAATTGTCCAGAATTGTGTGTGGGCATGAGGGTCCCAACCATGCAGAGACAACCAATGCTGTCTGTGGTGAAAGTTCAAGATGGCTCTAAGAAGTAACACAGCTCTTTGTCTGACAAAATCAGATTCTAGTCATTTGATCCCCAAATATATTAGCATCTAAAGTATGTTAACCCTTTAAACGCAGTTTAGAAACTTGCATTCATGTGAACTTTGTGTCCTTAAGTCTCGTTGTTTATTCTAGGCTGGAGTCTCTGTTAGGTCTGTAGAGATTTGGGTGGTATGGAATTTCCCGATTACCAGACCCAGCACAGTGTCCTGGCAAGCTCATGGGAAGCTTTGTGCTTGGTGTTTGGTTCAGTGTGTTCTGTGTTTCAGCTTGTTCGAATTGCCAAGGTTCTGGGGACAGATGAACTGTATGGGTATCTGAAGAAGTACCACATAGACCTAGATCCACACTTCAATGATATCTTGGGACAGTAAGTAAAAAAGGGGAGAAAGGGGGTAAGGGAGGGAGCAAGCAAGCATTTTGCTCTATTTCTGAAGTGGGAATATTACACAAAATCCAATTTCTCTTTTATCCAGTTTATTTATTGAGATTGAGTCTCACTTCCTATGTAGACCAGAGCTAGTTTTGAACTAACAGATATCTACCAACCTTGGCCTCCCAAGTGTTAGGACTCCTGTTTATCAATAGAAAATAAGTCATATGTGGACATACATGTTTCTGATCTCAGCACTTGGGAAAGCTGTGGTAGGATCATTGAGTTTGAAGCTGGCCTGGAATCATGAGGTCCTGTGGAAGCAAATGGATAACAAAATCATAATATTAAAGCATGGCTTTAAAAAAAATTCTTTTTATTTTGTATGTAGGCATGTTTTACTTGTTCACATGTATATACACTATGTGTGTCTGCTTGGTGTCTGTAGAACCAGAAAAGGGGTCATCTGGAACTGGAGTTACCAATAGTTAAAAGCCACCATTTGTACCTAGTTCACTGAAAGAGCAGCCAGTTGTAGACAGAAGTTTCTGTCCTGCCTGGTCGTACAGCTGTTCAGTCCCAAAGAAACACACAGAAGCTTATATTAATTATAAACTGTTTGACCTATTAGCTCAGGCTTATTATTAGCTAGCTCTTACAACTTAAATTGACCCATAATTCTTGTCTATGTTTAGCCACATGGCTTGGTACCTTTTTTTAGTGAGGCATTCTCCTCTTGCTTCCTCTGCGTCTGGCTGGTAACTGTCTCTGCCTTTCCTCTTTCCAAAATTCTAGTCTGGTTGCCCCACTTATACTTTCTGCCTGGCTGCTGGCCAATCAGCATTTTATTAAACCAATTCAGAGTGACAAATCTTTACCATGTACAGGAGCATTCTCCCACAACAGCCAGTGCTCTTAACCACTGAACCATCTTCCTAGACCTGCTTATTTTGATGGCAAATATTAAAAGCTATGCTTTTTCAAATAAGTGGATAGCTTATTTCTGAAGTAGTTTTGTAATAAATATTAATGCATGCTTAAATTTCAGGTACCATGCAGGTTTTCGTGGTTTAGGTATTTTTTTTATGTGTTATTTTGTTGTTTTGACAAGGTCTTGCTGTGTAGCCCTGGCTGACCAGCCCAGCTTCAGTGCAGTATGTTAAAAGTAAATACTTGGCTGATGGTCTTCAGACATTATTTTATGAAACCACTTGTTTCTAAAGCCAACCTTCTAAATATCTACTGACCTTTGCCTCACTTTGTCACCACCAGGCCTTACTCACAGTTGATGAAAGAAAAAAAGGCAGAAGAATAATGCTTACTCAGATGCAGATGTTTTAAATAGACTGAGCAGTTTCATGTCAGCATGCCGTGGTTATAGTGGGGCACCAGGCTGTACATACACCAGCCTGTTCTGAAGTAGGTACTGAGAAGAATGAGCTTCAGCTGCTTCACAGAGTGCAGCATTCTAAGGGTTGGTTTGTGTTAGGTCTTTTAGAGGAGGTTTTTCTTGTATTTAGTGTCAGAATACTAATGTTGCACTTTTTGTAGGCATTCACGGAAGCGTTGGGAAAACTTTATCCATAGTGAGAACAGACACCTTGTCAGCCCCGAGGCCCTAGATCTTCTTGACAAGCTCCTGCGGTACGACCATCAACAGAGACTGACTGCCAAAGAGGCCATGGAGCACCCATACTTCTGTGAGTGTCTCCCTTTATCTTTGATGTCAGTCAGAAAACTAGGTATTTGGATTAGATCAACCTAGGAATTTGGCTTCAAATCTTACTCATTATTCTAGATCACTGAGGCTTTACAGGTGATTTTATTAGTTCCTGAAGGTGTTTGCTTAATTCACTGTTAGTAATACCTCTGAGGTGATGCTGTCTACCCATTCCCATCATCCTGGACTTGTATACTGAGGTATCTAAGATTCTTGTTTGTTTTTTGAGACAGGATTTCTCTCTGTAACTTTGGGACCTGTCCTGGAACTCACTTTGTAGACCATGCTGGCCTTGAACTCACAGATTCCTGTTTCTCCCTTCTGAGTGCTGGGATTAAAGGCGTGCACCAGCACTGCCTGACAAGTTTTTTTTTTTCCAAGTGTGAAAATATAATCAGATTATTTTTTTTCCCTTTAAAGAAATGAGTTAAAAGTAGGAAGATCATCTGGGTGGTAGTGATGCACACCTTTAGTCCCAGCACTTAGGCAGAGGCAGGTGAATCTCTGAGTTCGAGATCAGCCTGGTTTACAGAGCAAGTTCCAGGACATCCAAGGCTACACAGTGAAACCCTGTCTCAAAACAAAACAGACAAAAAGGTAGTGAGATGACTCTGATCGTTACTAAAGGAAGCAGTATGTGAATAAGAGCAACCTAGGTGAGCGGGCAGCTGTGACCTCGGGGCTCTGACTTTCCCACAGCATGTGCCTCTTGCACTTGCTTGTGGTTTGAGTACATCTTTCCATTGAAAGTCTCATGTATACGCTTCACCCATGTGGACTCAGATGGCTCAGTCTAGTCATGGAAGGAGCTGGGAAAGGAAGAAGCTGAGTAGTGACTTGACTCGCGTTTCACTCTGTTCTTTGACCCCTTTGTGTGCTTTTCCTTTCCTTTTTCCTTTGGAGTTTAGCTAATTCCTAGTAATTGTAATGAATATGAAGGACTTAGTATGGTCTTAAACCTAGGACAGAAATTTAAGGCAACAAGAAGTTGAAAGGGTCTTCTCTTTCAGCCTTCTGAGCTCAGGACTGCTGACCTTCCATTGTCTACTTTCTTTTTTCTTTTCTTTTTCTTTTTTTCTTTTTCTTTTTCTTTTTTTTTGGTTTTTCGAGACAGGGTTTCTCTGTAGCTTTGGAGCCTGTCCTGGAACTAGCTCTTGTAGACCAGGCTGGTCTCGAACTCATAGAGATCCGCCTGCCTCTGCCTCCCGAGTGCTGGGATTAAAGGCGTGCGCCACCACCGCCTGGCCCCATTGTCTACTTTCTCGTTTCAAGCACAAAGCTGTTTTTACTCTTCAAGTTAGGCCACTTTAAGGATACTAGTGTCGCCCGGAATAGTGGCACACACCTTTAAGCCAACCACTCAGAGGCAGTCAGTGGGATGCATAGTAAAACTCTGTCTTAAAACAACAACAACAAATAGCCAAGCGAGATGATACACACCTAAGGATTGGGAAGGCAGAGGCAGGTGGATCCCTGAGTTTGAATCCAGCCTGGACTACAGAGTGAGTTCCATGAGAGCTTGGGCTACCCTGTCTGAAAAAAAAAAGCAAATAGGCAAACAAACAAAAAAACAATAAAATAAATAAGCAGTACTGGTATAAACTCATGAGGCAAATGCATACGGATTGCAGATTTGAGGCAATCTAGGATATATAGTTAGACCCTGTCTCAGAAATAGTAACAGAAACAACCTGATATTTCAGGTAATTGTTTGATTGCTTTTCTAAATAAACTGCATATTTCACTCTGCTTAAAATTGATAGCATTCCACTGGCTCTTCTATTCGCCCTTTTTATGACATGCTCATCGTACATGCTTTAAGGAATTTAAAGGCTAGGTATTATGTTGGTATGCAAAGAAGAAATCACAAGAAACTGGTGGTTAAGTTAGGGTTGCTGTGCCTTTCAGCAGCGAGGTCTGTAGTCTAAGGAAGTAGAATTACCTCCAAATAATTCCCCACTGGGCATGACCACTACCCTGACTGAGCTGCAGCCTAAGACTGAGTTCAGTGTTAGTCTGAGCAACAAATAAAATTTTCAGAAGTAGTTGAGGCTCTGACTTAGTGGAAGATTGATTGCCTAGCATGCATGAGACTTGGTGCTATTCCTTGCCTTGAGGACAAAAAGAAAAGGAGTCCATTCCTGATCCTGCTGCCTGGTTCTTGTGTGACCTAAGTTCCTCATAAATGTCTCTCTTGGTGCATATAGAAGAGGAAAGGCAGGTGCTGACGGTGAACCTGTGCTCCTCTCTTGCAGACCCTGTGGTGAAGGAGCAGTCCCAGCCTTGCCCAGAGAACGCCGTGCTTTCCAGTGGCCTCACCGCAGCACGATGAAGCCTGGAGAATCGACGGTAATGCGGCACTGATGCTTGCCAATAAAACCAACCAACCAAACAAAAACTTGAAGGAAACTGCAGTGTGATAAAAAGAAATTCTAATCATTCCTTCTAAAGGCAAAGAAGAGTAAAGACCTTAAAGCCTGTCAAAAGCAAGAAACTCCCCAGTACTAGTCTGCAGGGAGCTGTGTTGTGCAGTGTGGCAGCGCATAGTGCAGGATCTGAGGGACTCTCCCTTTGGAATGCATGGGAGATGAGACGCTCGGAGTTGTTGTGTACGTACCTGCGTTTAACAGGATATCACTGTTGAATTAACCCGTTGGGTCAACAAGCTCTGAATATCTGACTTCCTATCTATTCCATTGTGGTCTGGTTTTCTTTTGTGAGAATTCAGGCTCAAGTTTTAGCAAAAGTCAGCAGTCTGTTCTGACACACCAGCCTCATTTACAAAAGAAAAAAAAAGAAAAAGAAAAAAAAAAGATTAAAACAGTGACAGTATTTTTTTTAAGCTCTTTTACAAATTCATGTGTTATGTATTTTTTTATGACATGAGCTCTCCAGGAAATGTACCTCATTCTTGCAGTTTCCTCTAAGTATATTCATTTGGAGGCAAACTGCGGTCACTCTCACCATGTCCTCTATAGTGTCAGAAGATGGCACTATAAATCTTGAGATGCCATGAACAGGTCCCAGGCGCATTAGAAGTTCCATGCTATGTGCATAACTTGGGGGCTCACCTTTATTGATTTGCCTAACTGTTGAATCTTGTTTCTTTTTTGAGTTTTTCTCCCCTGCCTTGTAAGGAAAACCTCACCATTTCTCAGCACAGCTTAGTGTGGGCACCTCCTTTAATGTACCACTCTAAAACAAAGACTACTTTTGTTCACAACCATAGCTGCAGCTGCAAAGTTAGTCTTCAGGCAGGTCAAAGAGGGAGGGAAATTTTCTATTAGGATTCATTCAGGAAAGACATCACATGTATACAAAAGGTATACCCGCACCTTCCCTCTTTTTAATCCTGTGACAAACAAGTCCGGCTACAGTCAGGGTGATGGCATTTATTGCTCTCATAGGTCATACATGAATGTGATGGCAAAGAAGTCTGGCTTGCTTGTGGGCAAGGTTGTCCCGTGACTCCTGCAACTGGCTAGTGTGGGGTGACCAGGGCTTGGGGGGAGGAAGTGGGGCTCCTGGAGCGAGTGTCAAAGCTTTATATAGATCCACTGTGCTAACTTGTGTTGGCAGAAAGAGATAGATTTTGTTTGTTTGTTTTTTATAGGGCTGATTTCATTTGGGGGACTGGTCACTGACATGGTTTGTCACCTAGTCCCCTTTCCTTGGCTACGGAGCCATGCCTCAGCTCTGGAGACCTAACATGCTTGGGTATCTACCACATCACACTTAGGGTTTCTTCATTAACTATTTAATAATGCCATACATTTTTATAAGGTTAGATTGTTTGTTTGAAACATCTGTTTACATTCCAAATTCCAATAAACTTGTATTGGTAGCAGGTCCATCTCTAAATGCAGATTCTATTTTGTCGTTTGATCTGTGGGAACTTAAAAGGCAAATTAACTCTTTTCTTGGTAGTATGGAGTTGAGTTTATAGGTTAAAAAGTAAGATTCTGGGCCAGTGACATGGCAGGTAAAGACATTTTGCCCAGAGTTCAGTCCCCAAATCTACATGGTGAAGGGGAGAGCCTACACCCACAAGCTGTCCTCTTCCACACTTGAGCTGTGGCATGTAAACACACACAATAAATAAAGTTTTAAAATCTTCTTTAAGATCCTTTATGAAGTCAAAGCATTGCTGTGCATTTGAGGCTTTTGTGCAGATCTGCCTCCTTGCATCACCTTCTGTGTACTGATGTGCTATACGTTTGTTCTTCCTGGCTCGGAAACATGACACGGACGCCACTGAACCTGTGTTCATATGTCAAGTAGCAAACCTCAAGTGTTGGCAATTACTATGGGCTTTCTCATGTGCCCTTTGGTTGTCTAGGGAATGTGTTACCATATGTTTTTCCTGTTTTCTAACCTCATCACCTTGATTACCCACGCTTCTCTTTAAGTTGTTCAAGAGCCTGTTGAAGGGTCTCAGTTGAGCAGTAACCCCACCTCTTTGTCCTGGGTCCTCCAGAGACAGTAAAAACTTCTGTGAGAAGAGTTGGCCATGTTCCCCTGACCCTCCTCTTTGGCATGCTCTAGGAGAGAGGTCTTTGAGTGACAGCTCAGAGGGGCGTGTCCTTTGTATGCAACAGTGCCTGTACCTTACCTCTCTTCCCCCTTAGCTGTGGAACATCCTTGGGCTTAATGCTTGCTCCTTCTGGATCTGCACTCTGCTTAGGCTGATCTTTCCTAAGTTGCAGTGAATCTAGTAGCCCTCTTACCTGTCTCCAAACGTATCTTGGTCCAGATGTACCTGGGTCTAGCCCCTAGAGTACATTCAGACTAAACTGGCAAATTTACCCACTTAGTATCCTTCACATGAATACATACATCTTAAACTCATCTCAGTAATTTTCTTTTGTTTCTTTCATTACCTTATAACAAGTTAAAAGTGCCTATGACAAGGACTTAATTATTTCCTAATGAAAAGCAAAAACACAACAAACCGTGGGGAACAGGGTAGTGTTGCACTGTCATCTCAGGTACTGCCTGTGTTCAAGACTGGCACCTGGTGCGCTGAGCAGAGGCCCAGTTGCCTGGGCTGAGAAAGCCATGCTGAGAATGCTACTAAGAAGTGTGTTGGTAGCAGTTCGTTCTTTTTGGGCGCCACTGAGTTGAACCTGGCTCCTGTCCCTGTTGTGGGTGGCTGGGTAGAAGCCATTGCCTGTGTAAAGAGAGCATGTGTTACTGGAGCAGAGTGCCCTGCCAGGCCTCCTCGTGGACCTTCCCTTAACATATCCATGCCCACTTGGCTTAGGGCACATGAGTCCTCTCGCGGAAAGGAAAGCAATCTCAGGCTGACTGCTGAGAGAAAGGAGCTGGGGGTCCCGGAGGCTTAGAGAGGTAACTGGGTGGTGGGGTGCAGGTGAAAGAAAAGGATCCAATAAGAAAAATATAAAGGTAGGCTTTGAACAGCTCATACTTCCTGAGAATGAAACTAGGGGTCACTAAGCTCCTGTCACAAATGTGCCTGGAGAGGATACTGCCCCTGGCTTGAGAGGTAGTTGCCAAGGGCCTTGGTCTGTACCTACTCAGGGAAACAACCTAGGTTCTCCAGGATCATGGCTGCTATATCAGCACAGCTTGGGGAAGGAACAATGGGAAGAATTTATATGTGTATTGAGATCAGTGTAGGAGCCGGTTAATTGCTTCCTTTAATGTCAGTTCAGATTCCCAGACACTCTGAGGGAAGGGCAGTCTTCCTCTTACATATGAGTGAGTGGATAAGAGCTGCAGGGAGAGGTGCTTGCAGAATGCCATCCCTTCTGAAAGCAAAAGCAAGCAGATCTTGTGAGTTTGCCGGGGAGTTTAAAAAATTAAACTGAAGTGTGTCCTGCCTTTAAAAAACACATTCCAGTGTATGGATGATGGGGAGGGAGGTGGCCAGGAGCGCTTGCTTTTGCGCTGGCAGGTGGCGATCTTTGTCGTAGTAGCTGGCAAGGTTGGATTATGCAACTGATGCATACTTTTGTGTCAATACTCAACAATGTGCTACAAATGTGACACTTAACCCTGAACTGCATGTACTGGGGATTTTAAAAAGAAAAACAAACTTTGAATCAATAAATTTAAGTTTTTCACTTACTGGCTCTTCTTGCTGTAAATGGTGACTAAGAGTTTTGGGACAGAAATCTTGCTATCCAGAGGCAAGCTTGGATGATCTTGAAGAACCAAGGGGCCTTCTGTTTGCAGGAAGACAGCGTTGACTGTGTTGTTGGTGACCCTTCCACGTGAACACTGCAGCCCAGTTCCACAGTGTAGCCCTAGATGTCGACAGGGGCTGCCATGTCGACAATGCCTGATCTTCCCAACTAGGAGACAAACAGTTGCTGGGACCTTAGCTTGCACTCCTGTCTTGGGGGAGGGGGAAGCACCAGCATACACTTGGAGCTTCGAAGACATACGTGGTGGCTGAGGCTATCAGTTTGCTGTGAAGACTTTAGGAGTGGGACTGGACTGTTGTGATAGATTTGTTCTCTAGTTTCTCAGTGGCATCACTCAAGGCCCCTGCATCTCAGGACTGACTTTGTTACATGACTTTAACCTTGGGACCCAGGTTTGGGCATTTGTGAAAATCTCCCCACCACTCCTTGCAGCATACACGTGATTGTGGGCCTGTACCATCATTTGGCTGATGGTAGGGGTCTTGCTTTTATCACTGACTGATTGCTCTGGATTGGAACCTTGGACAAAAACTGAAGAGCTTGGATGAAATATAATTTTTTAACATGCATGGGCAGCTTTTCTCACCTATTGAGCAGGAGAAAGAAACTTTGCCCCAAGGAAAGTTTCCACAGAGTGACTGAGATCTTACTGCATTCTTCATTGTGGTCTCTAGAATCTAGTCACTGGCTTTACCGTGATGGGTATGAAAGGCCATCCCAGACAGCTAGCTGCTTGCAGAGGCAAGTTGAGAATCATTTGAGCCCACCCACTGCCCTTCAGTGAGTGGATTCAGCCCTTTCCCGGAATGAATACCGAGTCCTTGGCTTCCTAGACTCAGTACCCTCACTAAGTGTGTGTCAGGTCTGAGACCCTAGAGCTGGACCTCCTGTCTGGCTTGTGGGACGGTCACTAGGCATTTGCATCAGCACCCGAACTTGAAGGATAGGGCAAGAGAAATGACTGACATAATGTGGCCAGATTCCTCTCCAGAAGGCAGGACAATGACTGCCTCTAGAGTGTCAAAGAGCAGGAAGAGGACACTCCAAAGCCTGTGCTCTTGCAGCCGGTGCCCCTTCAAGTGGAGAAGACAAGCTTGTACCCTGTCCCAGGTGGCCTGCCTCTCACTCTGGCTCTGATTGATTAATGCCCTCTTTCCCCTCCTCCCATCTCTCCCCAGGTCTGTTGCGGTTCCTCATACTTTTCCATAAGCAGAACAAGAGCAAAATCAAACGTCTTAACGCGTGTAGCGAGATCACGTCCCGAGAGCAGACACACAATGGTGGCAGGCTTGGCGAGCACGAACTAGACCACCTGAAGGGCAGCCCACCACCGTAAATCAGACCTCACTTCCGAATGTAAAAGGTTCACATGCCTTTGGCTTCCTGTTGACTTCCTCCCGACCCAGAAAGCATGGGAAATGTGAAGGGTATGCAAAAATGGTTGTTGGTTACTGTTGCTCCCTGTGCCCTTGGCCCGTCCCATGGCTGCCTGTTGCTCCAGCAGATCCCAAGGACTAGCTGACCACAGACTCCACAGACGGGATGGGGGCAGTATCTGGCATGATGGGCAGTTACATATTATTATTTTAAAAGTATATATTATTGAATAAAATGTTTTAAAAGAAGTGCATGTAGAGTTTTCAGTATGGAAGGGGCCATTGACCAAGACCGGAGAAGACAATGACCAGGCTCTAACTAGAGGGAAGCAGGGCCTGTGTTAGGCAGAGTGGCATGAACTGGGTTGCTGTGGAGGTGGGGAGAGCTGAGCCTGGCCTTGATGGCCCTGTCGTTTGTTCCCCATTCGCCTCTTCCACATGAGTGTCTCAGCATGGCCCCTGTGGGGACTTCAGAAAGAGGCTATAGGTCACCCTTTGCTGTTTAGAGCTCACGCCTCAATTTTTTTTATTTATTTATTTTTTTCTGAGACAGGGTTCCTCTGTGTAACAGCCCTGGCTGTCCTGGAATTAGCTCTTGTAGACCAGGCTGGCCTCAAACTCACAGAGATCTGCCTATCTCTGCCTTCCGAGTGCTGGGATTAAAGGCTTTCACCACCACTGCCTGCTACACCTCAACATTTTATTCTGTCACTCAGTCACGCCCACTCCCTTCCGAAGAAATGCTTCAAGTCTTGGAGGCAGGTTGACTCTGCTATCCAATGGGAGGGAGGGGATCAAGGCCAAAGATGCTTTTCATCCTGTCCTGGGACACCCCACCCCACCCCCAGGAAAGGTTGGGAAAGCATGTGTGCACGCGTGCGCACACACACGCGGGGTGGGGGGAGCCTTCGGTAGAAGCAGCCATTATTAACAGGAAACAAAGCCAATTTAGAGTGCTCTTTCCTCAGTCCTCTCCACTGATCCTAGAACAGCTGTGCAGGGGGAGTGAACATAAGTGAACACAGCTGGGGGTTGTGAACAACCTCTGGCCACTAATTCTCACGCTGCCTGTAGAGCTCAGAGACATGGGCAGGTTTGAAGCAGGCAGTGGGTTGGGGTGTAGGCTTGCTTTTCACAGGGACCACTTTATCTGCACCCTTCTGCCTCTTGTTTTGAGTGGCCATGTGAATCCAAGTGTGAATACTCACAGTATTCAAGTGGTTATGTGGAAAGAATATGACAGCCCCTACAGGGCTACCGTGGACCCACTTATGTCAGATATAGTCAGTTCTCCAGGTGTGAGAGCTTGACACTCCCCATCCCACCCCACCCCACCACTGGACACCAGTGACCAGTGGACTCAAGTACCTTGCCTTGGTTTCTCCTCCCACCACTGTCTCCTAGAGTGCTTTTCAATCAAGGCTCCAGAAAGTTCCATTGGTATCCCAGCATCAATGACACACTCACGAATCCCATTGGTATCCCAGCATCAATGACACACTCACGAATCCCATTGGTATCCCAGCATCAATGACACACTCACGAATCCCATTGGTATCCCAGCATCAATGACACACTCACGAATCCCATTGGTATCCCAGCATCAATGACTCACTTGCTCTTGCGATGTTCACAGTAGATATGTGCTGTCCCCACAGGCCTGTCTGCAGTTAAGGCCCTGTGCAGATGTGGAGGGTCTGTGCTGGACAGATTCACAGGTAGGGACGTGGAGATCCCTTAATGCTCATGAAGAGCTGGGAAGGCTAGCTTGGTTTCTCCTCCTTTTTAGCCCCAGCTTTCCTTCCCTTCCCAGCATAGAAGTCTTGCTTTTCAGAAACACCTGGCCTATCAGATACTCTTGGGTTTTGGGGGTGGCTGGAGAGGAAAGGGAAGGAGGAGTCATCACTTTGATTTTGCCTTTGAGAAAAGCATATGGAGCCTGCTAACCTGAGAACCCGTGTAGCCCCTCCACTGCACACATGGGCCATCAGAGGACCCTTACATCATCAGTAGTCCTGTATGTCTTTCCTTATAAGTTAGCATGCTTGTAGTAAACAATTCAAATGTCATCAAAGTCAATACTTAAAAGCTTTAAACCATATTAGCTGTTATTCAGTTTGATCTGTTTTTTTCGTGTTCCTTTACACCCTTACTATCTTCTAAAACTTACAGTGACTTTCAATGATGCAAATGTAAGAAAATGTTACATTCTTTTTCTCAAACATTTCCAGTTGAGAGCCAGACTCTGAGTTAGCATGTGTACATCTGCCTCACCTCTCCACGGCTTCAGGGCATTCCACTGTGTGATATGCCATGGCTAGAGCAATTCCTTCAGCAACTAGGGACTGTTTCTAGTTTTTCAGAATTGCTGGCTGAGAAAATCTGCTCCACTTTTGTAGATGGGCCATATGTAGAATAAAATTTACTTTTTAAAGGGGTATAGCTCAACTTTCCCTTCCAAAAATTTTATTATGTGTGTCTGTGTGTGCATGGTGGGATGGGGGTGGGGCGTGGCAAAGCAAGGGGGCAGTGGCCAGAGGGTCAGGAGGTGGAGAAGATGACTATCCTTCCCAGAATGAAGTTTCTTTTTTTTTCGGGCTCTTAACATAAGGTTCCTCTCAGATGCAATGTGCTGAGAAGCCAGACTCGAAGGGCTATATTCCAAATTATACCATTTAAGGAGGGATGGAGAGGAGATCACAGTTGTTGGAGTGAAGTATGGCCTCTGGGGCTTAGCATCATTTCCTTTTGGGGTGCTGTAGCATAGATGTGATGTTACACAAGCCACCTTTGTCAAAAATTACCCACCATAAAGAGTTCATCCTGCTGCTGGTAAACTTGGAAGTATTTTTAAAAATCATCACACACGGGCCCAACAGAGTCCTACATGGCCTTCCCACTCAGGTTAGCAGGAACTTCATCTGCCCCCTTAGGCTTTCAGAGTTCAGGGCGCTCCCCTGCTTCCACTCTGACTAAGGTGCGTGGCTGCTCATGTCACTCCTGTGCCAGACCATTACCCTAGCAGCAGAGAGAGGTGGAAAGGAAGCTCTGCATGCCACTGTAGTGCCTCCCCATGTGTCCCAGGGACAGGTGCTCTGGGTGAATTTCTAGATGAGGCTGACCTGGATACCTGCTGCTCCCTGAGTGTTAGCTACTGACCAGAACTTTGTACACCAGAAGGGATGTGTACAGCCATTGATGCTTGAAATGATACCTTGGTTATTAAATCTACATTTAAATCCAGTTGGTGTCGTGTATGTATAGGTATGCACACACAAGTAGGGGTGTGTGTGTGTGTGTGTGTGTGTGTGTGTGTGTGCACTCACATGCATGTTTGGAGGTCAAGATACAGTGCTTTCCTTGGGCACTCTCCATCTTATTTTTTGGCAGAGGTTCTCTCACTGAACCTAGAGCTCTCTTATTTGGTTAGATTGGCTAGCCAGCAAGCCCTGGGGACTTTCCTGTCTCCACCACCCTGCTGGAATTACATGTGTGATTTAAACGTGGGTTCTGGAGTATCAAACTCGGGCCCTTATGCGTACATGGAAAGCACTTTACCAACTGAGTCACCTCCCCGGCTCTCTGAATTGTGTACTTATGACCGCTTGTCATTCTTGTTTCATAGCAACAAACAAGCTGAAACTGACACCTTGTTTAAATGTCCCTGGGTCAATACATTAAAAACTTAACAGATGTCAGATGTGATGGCGCATGTCTTTAATCCCAGCACTTGGGCCAGAGGCAGGTGGATCTTTGTGAGTTTGAGGCCACCCTGGTCTACATAGCGAGCTCCAGGACAAGTTTCAGGCAGCCAGGGCTATGTAGAGAGACCCTGTCTTTTATCATCATCATCATCATCATCATCATCTGCTGCTGCTGCTGCTGCTGCTGCTGCGGGAGCTCCCTCGCCTTCAGCCAATGGCTTTTAAGATACCAGCCCACTGGGGCATGGTTTTCATTTCAAAAAAGCAGCGGCAGCGCTCCACTCGCTCTCTTGCTTCCGGCTCCCGTTCTGACTACTAGACTCTGTTTCCTGTCTGCGACCAGAGGACTGTGGTTTGGGACATTGATCTGTAAGTTTTATCCCCTCCAATAAATGACCCCCTTTTTAATCAAACTGGTGTAGGATTGTTTTGCATCTTTATCTGGTGCCAAAACGTTTGGTTTTAGAAACACCCCCCTCTCCCCCAGCTACTCCGCGGCTTGGCATAAGCCCTCTTGGCTGCAGCCTGTGCGTGCAGTCAGCAGTTAAAGCTCCGTGCCTGTCAGGATCCACGCTGCCCGCCTGATTTGCAAAGCGGTTTTTAAATCACCCGTACAGCCTTGGGCTTAGGCAGAGGCTGGGTGCCAACCGCTAAAAATTCCCTGGGCAATAACTCCGTAGGACATTCCGGTAGCAGCTTAAATAGAATTGCTGTTTGAAATCTCAGCAGCAGCTTTTGGCTTTAGCAGCCTCAGTGCAGCATAGGAACGGTTAGCCAGCTAAACGTTCATCAGGACCCCTCTATTGACTGGGAGCTGCGATCTCACAGCCCACAGCAGAGCAGCAGGTGGACAGAGCCGCAGGAGCTAGCCGGCTGTTGGCTAGCCCTGAAAGCTTTTGGATTTCTGTTCTTTGTAACCAGGGACTTTGGATTTCTTGCTCTGTGTAATCTTGAGATTCATTTTCCCCCCAGTTTCTTAACAAGTGTTAGGGCAGCCTTTCATCCTGCCTACACGCCATGTAGGCCTACCACAGGAATTCAAGCATACTACGGCCTAGCTTCTGCCAAGCTGTGCGCCTGTGTTCATACACACCACTCAACTACTGTAACTACCACGACACCTACTGTTGAACAACAGTTACTACACCTGCTTCTGCACCACAGGTGAGTTCTGAGGGGGAGAAGTATGTCTGACAACGTCACCCTCTGTGGCTTGGAAAGCCTGTTTGCTTGTAACATATCTGAGGTCTTCCAAGACACATATGAAGCCCTTCCTACAGGGCCATTTCTAGGAATCACCTTTTTTCTTGTATTCTGTAGTTTTTTTCATAAAATTTTGGTCTGACAATAAGATGAAGCAGTCATTGCAGGCTGAATTGGGGCTTCTGAGACAGGAAATTGGAAATTTTAAAAATGAAAACATCCAGCTTAACTAGCAATTTTCAGTCAACTGACGTGCTTTTAAACTGATATAATTAAAACTGGTACCAACCTTTTCAAAAAACAGATTTTACAACTAGAAGAGGATGCTAGACTTATGCTTAACAGATTTCAGTCATCTAAGATTTTTTTGGAAAAAATACAGGCCATATTCATCCCTTTAATGACAGAGTTAGCACTCTGGAAAGGAACACAGCTGATCTAGAACGTAGAACTCAGTCAACGTCAATGGGTGCTCAAACATTATTTGAGAGACTTTGTATGGTTGAATGTATTAATTAGACTCTGTATAAGGGCTATGACTGTTTGACAGATAGGATGTCTCTCCAAGAAGGTACCATTCATTCCATGCAGATTATGCACAAGGATGACATATTATCTCTAGAGGACAGACTTCATACCTTGGAATGCTCAATGAGGGCACTAGAACAGATTACTGGGGAGGAGATCCAGACCTTGCAGAAGGCAATAATAAACATATTTGAAAAGATTGAATAAATGATTGACTTTGACCAAGAGCAAACAGTAGGGAGGCAAAATGTAACTTCATCAGTGTGTAAAACTCTCCGGGATAGCTTCCCCAGAGTTCTATCTGCCTTTCCAGTGATAACTTCAGAAAAGGTAGCTGGCTCCAAACACCCTAAGGTTATCAAGGAATATACATGGGAGTCTGTACGTATGAGTGATTTGAAAGAAATTAAACAAGCAATTATAAATTATGGACTACATTGGTCTTTTGTTAGAGAGATGTTCAAAACCTGGGCTTTCAGTAACAAAGCCATGTCTCACGATTGGACTCAGTTAATCTCAGCTGTCCTAGAAAGTGGGCCACAATTGCACTGGAGATGCCTTTAAAAAAAAAAGGAAGCAAGAATTTTAGAACAACAGGAAAGAGCAAAAGGAACTGAGATTTCCCTAGATCAAATTCTAGGTGACAGACCGTACTCTGACCCTCAGGACCAAGCTCTTAATGATGACCACACCCTGTCCGTGTGTACCATAGCAGCCTTAAAGGCTTGGGACAGAGTTCAGGAACCAGGACAGAGAGTGGAGTAATATCTTAGAATTAAACAGGGACAGAAAGAACCCTTTAGTGACTTTTTACACAGACTAACTAGGGCTGTACAAATAGGGATAACTGACCCAGAAGCTAGACACATAATAATTGAAGGTTTAGTTTATGAGAATGCCAATATGGAGTGCAAAAGGATCCTAGGGCCTTTAAAGATTAGATCAGCACCCTTGGATGAATGGGTCTTGCTT
>JAQHUG010000556.1:211207-234493 GCA_028555095.1 Dicrostonyx torquatus | reverse complement strand
TAGGGAAGAGCAAATATAGCTAAAGAGAGAAAGAAATAGCAAGGAATCAGGGAGAAGAAATGGTCACTAGGAAGCCTTAGGAAGCAAAGGGAATTTAGGCAAATAGAATAAATGTAAAGCCTTTTTAAGCTGTGATGGTGTGAAGCCTTGGTTTCTTTCCACGCGTCTCCGAGCACGTCTGGGGAAAAGCTTAAACTTCTATGTCAGGGCGACAGGCCCTTACAGAAATCGCAACATAAGCAATAATTTTTCAAAATTCAACATTACAGCTCAAAAGGCTTCATACATTGGGTTTTTTTGCTTTTTGTTTTATTTTACTTTTGTTTTTCTGTGCAGCAGCCTTTGCTGTCCTGGAACTCACTACATAGACGAGGCTGACCTTGAACTCATAGAGATCCACCTGCCTCTGCCTCTTGAGTGTTGGGATTAAAGATGTGCACCTGGCTTTTTGTATAAGAACTTTAAATAGACCAGGCAGATATCCAGATATCATGCAAAAATAAATTACATATAACAAGTAAGATAAGAAGAATAAGAATAAGATAAGAAATGGATAAAGAAATTTTGGTACATTTACACAATGGAGTACTACAGAGCAGAAAAAAAATAACGACAGCTTGAATTTTGCAGGAAAATGGAAGGAGCTAGAAAACATTATTTTGAGTGAGTTAACCCAGAGACAGAAAGACAATTATCATATTACTCACTCATAGGTGGTTTTTAAACATAAAGCAATGAAAGCCAGCTTACAAACCACAATCCCAGAGAAGTTAGACAACAATGCGGACACTAAGAGAGACTTCATGGATCTAATCTACATGGGAAGTAGAAAGTATAAAAAGACAAGATCTCCTGAGTAGATTGGGAGCATGGGGACCTTGGAGGAGGGTTGAATTGGGGAGGGGAGAGGTAAGGAGGGGAGCAGAGAAAAGTGTAGAGCTCAATAAATATCAATAAAAAAAATTTAAAAAAAAGCCTGAATGCACAACGTACCACCAAGGAAGATGCTCAGAGGCAGGGGAAGTCTCCCACACTTGAGAGTTCCTTCTACTTGAAATACCAAAGTTTATGTTTTTCCTAAAATGTTCCAGGAATTGATGCATTTTTTAAAAAAAATCAGCTGTTGGTTCAACTCAACCAATCTAATTTTGTTTTTTATCAATTTCTGCCTTTATCTCAATGATTACGCTTTCTTGTTTTCTATCCAATGCATTTAAGGCGATACGTTTCACCCAGAATATTGCTTTGACAGAATCTTCTTCACTGTGACCTGATAATTAAAGGTGATGATATAAATAAGGTGTTCAGTACTCTTTGTGAGTCCTGGATGTCCTGGAGCTCATTATGTAGACTAGGCTGGCTTCGAATTCTGAGCTGCTTCTGCCTCTGCTGGGATTAAATCCCGCGCTGGGATTAAATGATGGCGCCACCACTCCAAGGAACGTTTGTCTGTCATTCACAGAAAGCCGCCTTCATTACTCGGCCAGACCTTCAGGGGCGGGGCGGGGCCTGTTGTGACCCCGCCCCCAGACACGCCTGCCCGGTTTCCATGACACTACGCTGCACTGTCAACACGTGCGACGAACTCGATGTCTCCTTCCGCCATGAGGAACCAAGTCTGGACTGCGGCTGAGAGAGGAGGGGAATAGTCCCTTGGCAACCAAATTCTGCTCCCTAGGAGGCAGGAAGGGGCGGGCTTAAGGGCAGAAGAAACCGGAAGCCGCTCTTCCTGCGGCGGGACTGGGCGATGCGCCTCCGGGAGGCGGGCTCAGGGGTGCGGAGGGATCCGCGGCGGGCCACGGAGGCGCTCCGCCTCCTCTCCGGTAGGCTTGCGGCGCGGGCGGCAGTTGCTGTGGTTTCGGTGCTGAGGTGGCTCTGTGCGCGCTCAGGCTTGCGGATCCGCGTCGCGTCGCCGCTGCTTCCCGTCGTCAGTGGCTGCAGCTCAGCGTCCTTCTTTCGGACCGGCGGCCCCCTCTCTCCTTCGCCGCTCAGTGCCGACTTCCAGTCCCGGGCCTAGGGCGGCTGCGGGGCCACGGCTGGCGAGATGTTCAAGAACACGTTCCAGAGCGGCTTCCTCTCCATCCTCTACAGCATCGGCAGCAAGCCCCTGCAGATCTGGGACAAAAAGGTTAGCGGCCGGGCGGGGCGTGGGCGGGGCCGGCCCGCAGCCCCCGTCGCCCCCGTGAGGATGTGGCTGCTGAGCCTCGGCTTCCCGGTCGGTAGAATGGGTGCAGAGTGCCCACCGCCTAGCTGGAAACGTGATGAAAAGGCATGCACGTGTTCGCCGGTGCCAGGCACTGTGCTGCTCTGTAGACGTCCTGAACAAAGGCGCAGCCACAACCGCCCGGGCCAACCCAGACGTGTTTAGGTCTCATCCATTAGCTCCCTCCGTTTCGCTGAATGCTGACAGGCTAACCTTTGGAACCTGCCGCAAGCCCTCCGTGACTTGGATTCTGTACTGTTCCTCCCCTACCGGCTTTCTCCATGGAGAAAACTGCCAAAGTGGTTATTGTCAGAGGCTTCTCAGGAGCCGTAAATTCGGACCCTGTGTCAAGCCTCCGTAATGTTTTCCAGGCCTCCTATAGAATGGATGGTATTTTTGCGTACCACATGAGCTGGTGGCCTTTCCTGGCCACTTTTGGAGATGTTAAGGTCTGGCTGGATGTGAGGAGTTGGTCTGCATTTATTATCTTGGTGTTTCATTTCTCATGAAGGTTCCCGGGGCAGTCAACTGATGCAGTGGGCAGTGATGCAGTGGGCACTCTGATGCAGAAGCAATCGATTTAGGGAATATCTTTAGTTCTGCCCTCTTCAGGGGGGGATGGAGGGAGGCGATGTACCTGGTAGAGTGTTCATAGAGGTGGTATGTAGAATGGGCGGAGCAAGCCAGGTCTGTTGGTAGTGGAACTTGAACAATACAGTGCCCTTTCCTTATTTGCAAAGGAGGACTTTGGGTCACACAGTGGTTGAGAGAGCACCTGCCTTGCCTTTCGCTTGTCACTGCCAGGCAGTTGTGTTCTGAGGACAACTTTGAGAGAAGTGTGTTTGGAGTATCATGTCATTTGGTTAAGACAGTTGAGAGCTCCACAAGACCCGACCTTTGATCAGTGAACAGTCTAACCAAGTCTTCTCTTTCAGATGATTCTGTCCATGGCTAGAGTAACGTCAGGAGCATTGCATAGGAAGCAGACCCTTAACTCTCCCCCCTCCGCATGCTATTGAGCTTTTGTTCACTTTGAAATGAAGCATCAGGAGCTCTTAAATTAGACCTCTGCAAAGAAGTCAGAGTGGGTCCCCCTGGAGGTGCTGGGAGGAGGGTGGCTTGCCAGCCTTGGTATCTTGACGGTTATGGCCAGAGGGTATGGAGAGAGCTGGCTTGAACTTGGGAACTGAGCTGTGTGAGCTGTTGGTGTAAAGCTGTCAGAGCAGGTCCAGAGAAATGCCGGCTCTGGTGGGAGGGGAGTGGCAAAGCTTTTATCAGCTTTTATCTATTTAACACCCCCCTGACATTGATCTGCGATGTGGTTGTTTTGTTTTGTTTTGTTTTTTCCAAGCATGGCTTTTTGACTCGTCAACATGTTTACACGTGGCATATGAAAGTAACCATGGTGCATTGTGTCCCTTAACAATGCCACTAGAGGTCCAATGGTACCCTGATGACATAAACACATATGAAGCATTCTTACAACAGGATTGCACAGAGCAAATGAAACAGACATTTTAACGAAGAAAACTTCAGAGCATTCATTTTGAGCCAGATCTTCATAATATAAAATAATTAATGTTTTTAGCTCTTCATTTGGACTAAGCACAAATGCGTACTATTTTGACTTTGGAGTCTCTGCACAGAGAGAATGCCTACTTGGTTTCTATGAAGAACAATCCTGAAAGATTAGGTGTAGCATCTGCTTAGGCTTCTGAAATTAAAATAATGCAGGCATGGTCCTTTGGCTTTTCCACTCCCAAACCTCTAGTGTGTCTCTGGGGAACCAAGGCCCAGGAGGTGGTCTGCCACCTGCTTACCTAGTCCTCCAGGCTTTCTCACCAGGCTCCCCTCTCCTTCTCAGTGTGGCTCCTGCTGTACCAAGTCCACTCTCCACAACTAAAAATCTCTGCACTTCTTGCTGCCTGACCTTCACCCCAGGTCCACCTACATCGCCCCCAGTCTCTGGGTCACAGGTCACAGGTCAGAGGAAGCAGTGCCTCTGATGCTTGCCTTGACCCTGGAGCCTAAGTTAGTTTATTATCAATACAGAACCTCGGCTTCCTTGTCGCATTTGAATTTGGTTAAGATTTGGCTATACTAAGTTTCCTGAAAGAGATGTTTGTAGTACAGTTTTCAGACCAAGAGCATAGGAAAAAAAATCAACAGGTTGTATAATGTTCTTTAAGCTCTGGAACCAACAAATCTTACATTAATTAAAAATGTTAGAGCTTGCTGCTCACAACTTTAATCAGGAGGCAGAAGTGGGTGAATCTCTGAGTTCCAGGCCAGCCAGGGTGACACAGTGAGATCTTGTCTCAAAATAAAAATTAAGTATTAAAAAAAAAAGAAAAAAGTGTTCCTCGTCATGCACAGTGCCGCGTGCCTCTCCGTCCTCTTGGCTGCAGCACCGCAATCCCATGGAATGGTTTCTGGGTCCTGCTCTCTTCCTTCCTCCCTCTCACCTGCTCCTCCCAGCTGCTGCTCTGTCTGTTTCCATATGCACTGTGACTTACCAGAGTCTGTTGATGTTGAATAGTCATGATGACTGGGTCCCCTTCTTTATCTTAAGGATGAAGAAAATCCCTCTCCAGAATTAAAACTAAACAGATTATTGTTACGTGTGTGTGTGTGTGTGTGTGTGTGTGCGTTGCACGCGTGTGTGTGATCATGCCTGTGTCCATGGAGGTCAAAGGAGAATTTTTAGGAGTCAGTTTTTTTTCCTTTCACCACAGGGATCCAAGAATTGAACTCAGGACTCAGGCTTGGCGGCAAGGGTTATCTGCTGCCCTAGACCCTAACTTTTTATTTGGCAAACCTTGTTGGTGTATGTTAAATCATCCCCAATTGAGTGCCTTTGGATAGAGTAGAATGGTTTTCCCTTTCCCAAGGTCAGTCTTTATTTTAATGACCGACTGCTGGCTTTCACTTTAACTGGCCGAAAACAGTGAGTTCTGGTTAGTTTCAAGAAGAGGCCCCTTTCAAGAAACACACTGAGCTAGGTAGGAGGTGGTTGTGTACACCTTCAATCCCAAACTCAGGAGGCAGAGGCCTGCCTGTCTGCTGTGTAAGTAGTCCTAAAAAGTACAGCAGGTGGAGAATAGCCCAAGAGCCTGAGCTATGACCAGAGTTTCCCACAGAGGGCTCCCTCCGCCTGTTTTCTGACTTGGAGTCAGATCCTGGCCCTAGGCAGACACTTCCTACTGCAGTGGCCTGCTCTAAGGGCTTAATGTAAATTGGGACATGTGTCATTAAGAGGACATGCCAGATGGCTGAGGGTTCAGCTGCCTGCCAGGATGAGTGAATGGAGCCAGAAAATGAAAGTGGGGGGAGGGAGTGGGAATGGTACAGCTAATATGTTATTTTTGAATCATGCTGCAGAATTGTGGACATTGGCCAGCTTCCTCCCTAACCCTTTAGTATTATTTTTCCCTCATCTTGACCCTCCTCCCTGGGGCTTACGCTGAGAAGGGGAGAGAAAAACCAGTGTTCTTTATTTGTTGCCCAGCAACCATGAAAAAGCCTGGGAGAAGAACTGGGAGATGAGCTTAAGGTTTGTTCCTTTGGTGTCTGTAGTACTGAAGATCATTCTCTTTTATAATTGCTAGTAACTTGGATTCAAAAGCCCCACATACTTCATGTGTAGGATGACGGGCTGGGGTGGGGTCAGGGTTCACAGGAATGATTAAGAATAAAATGTAATCATGTTTACATATATCGTTATGAAATCCATTTTTTTCTTTTTTCAGTGTTTATGGGTAGTGTATATGTACATGCATGTGTCCTGGAGTTTATGTGCTGATGTGTTTACTTGTGGAGCCTAGAGGTGGACAGTGGATGTCTTCTAAGCTGGCTAACCAGGGAACCCAGGGATCTGCCTGGCTGCCATCCCCCCAGTGCTAGGATTATAGGTAGTACATTGCCATGTCCAACTTTCTTTTTTTTCCTTTGTTTTTTTCAAGACAGAGTTTTTCTCTGTAGCCTTAGCTGTCCTGGAACTTGCTCTGTAGACCAGGCTGGCCTCAAACTCATAGAGATCTGCCTGCCTCTGCCTCCCAAGTGCTGGGATTAAAGGTACTCGTCACCAAGACCAGCCATGCCCCGCTTTTATGTGGGTGCTGGGAATCCAAACTCAGGTCTTCATACAAGGCAAGGTTTTCACAATGTAGCCCAGGCTACCCTGAAATTACAAAGCCTAAGTTAGCCACAAATGTTTAATAATCTCCCTGCCCAGGTCTGCCGAGTACTAAGATTATAGGCATCAACCACTGTGCCTGGTTAAACCTGTTGCTTTGCATGCTGATATAAGTTTTCTTATTGCTATGACAACTAAAGGTAAGAAATTTATTTATTTATTTATTTTTTGGCTCTTTATTTAAGAAGGAGTTAGTTCATAGTGAGGAGAGAGGCATGGTCAAGTTCATGGTAGCAGGAACATGCAACTAGGACTCCACATTTGTGACGAGCAGGAATTAGTGCTTAGGGAATTTTGACACTAATCTTATATTCATTTTTTTTTTCTTTTTATTCAATGATGGAGTCAGAGCAGAAGATGGGCCGGGCGGTGGTGGCACATGCCTTTAATCCCAGCACTCGGGAGGCAGAGGCAGGCTGATCTTTGTGAGTTCGAGACCAGCCTGATCTACAAGAGCTAGTTCCAGCACAGGCTCCAAAGCCACAGAGAAACCCTGTCTCGAAAAAAAAAAAAAAAAACAGAGCAGAAGATGGGTTGGTGCCACCCACTTTCAGAGTGCGTCTTCATTCCTCAGACTTCTCTGGAAGCACCGTAGTGGGCATCCAGAGGTGCATCTCCATCGGTGTCTTTAAAGATTGAGGGGTGGGTGTGTGTCTGTGTATGTCTGTGTGCACTTGCCAGATTGTGTTTATGTTTACCAAGTGAGTGCAGGTACCTTGAGAGGCTGGAAGAGCAGATCTGATCCCCTAGGACTGGAGTAACAGATGAGTGACGTATGAATGTTGGGGACAAAACCTGGGTACTTTGCCCGAACAGCCAGTGCTCTTAACCGCTAAGCCATCTCTTTGGCTCATAAGTCTTAGTAAAAGATAATAAAGTGAAAAAATACTCACAGGCCACAGGGATTGTGAAAGTATATCATGGATGACAGGATTGATGTCAGAAGCAGTCGCACTAATTAGAGGAAGAATGAAGTGACATCTGCTTCCACCTTGAGTACTACATGTCAGCAAATGCATTTATGTTCATCCGAAGGCCAGGCCTGCCCAGTGAACCCTGAGCTAAGGAAAGGAAGTTGACACTTCGTGGGGATATGCTTCCTACCTCTTGTGTTTATGAGAAGCTGCTCAGAGGGTGGGCTTACTTCCTGGAAGGCCTGGACAATTGAAGGCGGTGACAGCCTGTCTTTGTTTTGCTTTGTTTTTGTTGGAGACAGGGTCTTACTGTATATAGCCCTGGCTAGCCTGAAATTTGCTGCATACACCAGGCTAGCTTCAAAACTTACTGAGCTCCTCCTACTTTCCAAGTGCCAGGTTTACAGGCATGGACTACCACACCCCAGCTTAGTCTGTATAATTTAATGTAGTCATTTCCAAAAGGGAGAGGTTGGAAACCTTGCACCAAGAACCACGCCCTTGTTTCAGAGCCTTAGAGAGGAGACTTGAGGAGTCTCCTGTCCTTGAGTACTCATATCCCTAATCATCATCTGCACATCACTCCTTTTTCCCAGTGAGTTTGGATATGAAGACCTTCGAAAGGGGCCTTACAAGGGGAGATTGTAACTCACTAACAAATCAGGTTGGCTTGCCTCTGGCTGAGGAGGGACCTAGGGATCCAGTCTAGTTCCTCTGTTGCCCTCTGCAAGCTTTGGAAGGCATTGTTCCCTTTGTAAGGACTTGAGTGGGTCAGATTTGCAAGCTGTAAACTTAGAGAAGGGCAGAAGGCCAATTTCCTCCTAGTTCTTCCCTATGAGATCTGCTGCTTTCTGAGCAGGGGAGGTTGACTCTGGACCAAGAGCTTTTCGGAAATGTTAAGATTGACTCCATGATTTGAAACAATGTTGGATAAATAGCAACATGTTGTCTTTTAGCAATAGTAGACTTGAGGCCCTAATTACTTTTTAGTTCCTTGAATTTCCCTGCCCTTAAGAACAATGTTTATGTTGTTCCTTGAATTCCCTTCCCCTTAAGAAGAAATGTTTATGTTGATGAGAATAATTAGTGATGTGTTGTAAAATTAATATTCCATCTTGTTGGAATGCCCCCAGCTCTTATCACAGCATTATTTGGAAATAATTTCTTGACAGATTCCTCCTTCAAGAAGTTGCCTGATTTTCCACAGAAAATAAAGGAGAAAAATTGCTACTTTGGTAGGGAGTGCTGGGGAAGGAGGTGGGCAGTGCTGGCATGTTCCGCACAGACTTGAGCCTTTGTGCTCTTAATCTCTTTTGGAAAGTGTCCCAGAATTCAAAGCAGGACGGCATTGACTGTGGCTAGCTTTGTTTGAGAAGCTTTTCAATGTGACATTTGTGTCTTGACAACCCAAGAACTGCTCCGTTGGCAGAGATGAGAGACCCAGCTAGCCCAACGTTCTGTGCCTGGAAATGGCACCAAAGGGTGTTTTATAAGAAATGTTCTTCACGTCACTAGCTTCACGTCCTTTGTGACGCTCCCGTGATCCTCCAGCTTCTTATAATAGTCATGGTCGATATGTTATCCAGGAATGTTCAGAGCCCTCCTTGAACCTATTCAGATGCCAGCTCTTAGGGTGACAGATTCCAGAGTCAGCACATATTTGAACGTTTAGCTGATGCCTCACAGACCTGAGCACTGAAGAAGATTCGAAGGCTGTGTGGGATTTGATCCTACTCTTGGCTGCTTCACAGACAAGACCACAGCAGTTGTAGAACAAGGTGGGCGGTGGTTCCAGCACCGCACACAGAGTGAGGGCAGATGGGACTCAGTGACAGAACACACAGAGGATGATGGGAAAACAGAGCTATGTTGAAAAGTATGGTGGAGGCCGGGTGGTGGTGGCGCATGCCTTTAATCCCAGCACTCGGGAGGTAGAGGCAGGCGGATCTCTGTGAGTTCGAGACCAGCCTGGTCTACAAGAGGACAGGCTCCAAAGCCACAGGGAAACCCTGTCTTGAAAAACCAAAAAAAAAAAAAAGAAAAGAAAAGTATGGTGATTAAGCTTTGTCATCAGCCGCCAGCTCACAAAGACTTCTTAATTAGGGAAGCTCAGCCTTAGCTTGGGCTTGTCCCACTAGCTCTTATAACTTAAATTAACTGATTTATATTAATCTACATTTGCTTTGTGGCTTTTTACCTTTCTTTCATTCTGTGTGTCCATCTTCCCCCACCCCCTCCTTAGCACCTCCTTTGTGCCTCCATTCTACTTTTTCTCTGCCTGGAAGTCCCACCTATACCTCCTGCTTAGCTATTGGCTGTTCAGCTCTTTATTAAGCCAATCACAGCAGTATATCGCCACAACAGTATTGTCAGACCCATGATGCTCTCTCCCTATACGTAAATGTACTGAAAAATAAAATTGTAATCAGTGGGCTGATTAATGAACAAGGAGCTTTAGTCAGTGAGATTTAGTCATTCATTATGAAACCAACACTCAGTTTTGTCATACCCAGAAGACACGTTTTTCTTTTTCCTGTAGCCTCTTCCACACCTATTGATCGTTTCCATGTTAGAACATCCAGCCCTGTGTCTAACATGTCTAACATGCTAACTGATGCATGTTAGCTGCTTCTGGGTTTAGTGCTCAAAGATGCTTGTTTGTTCCTAATTATTTTGAGAAAGGGAATTAATATTTAATGTGGGTTTCTCATATTCTGTGTTATATGTAGTCTGTATGTGTGTGTGTGTGTATATATATATATATATATATATATGTGTGTGTGTGTGAAGTATTAAATTATGCCATTTAGACAACATGAGCCAGGAAAGTAAAGCAGAAAAGAAAGATCGCTTGACTAAAAATGGAGATGCCTGTCCATGGTATGGAAAGGACCTGAACTCACACTCAAGTATAAAAATATATAAAAGAAGATAAAGGATAAAATAGGAGTACACAGACACATATACACACATTTTCTTTGAGACAAGGTCTTGATGTAGCCCAGGCTGGCCTGTAATTCAGAGCAATCTCTTGCCTTAGCTTTCTAGTAGTTAGATTTGAGGTGTACGCCCACAAGCAAGGCTAGTGTATTGCTTTCCTCTTCACCTGCTACCTTCCTTCTTAGTGACCTTTTGTTGTTGTTGTTGTTGTTGTTGTTGTTTTTTTTTCGAGGCAGAGTCTCTTTACATAGCCCTGGCTGTTTTGGAATTCACTGTATAGACCAGGCTGGTCTCAGACTCACAGAGATCTACCTGCCTCTGCCTCTGAAGCACTGGGATTAAAGGTGTGCGTCTCCATACCCAGCTGACAGTAATTTATTAATCTTTGTGGACAAAGAAGCTGTGGTTGGTGGAAGATCTAGGCAGCCCAGGCTCCTACTTAGGACCTCCCATCTACAGTCCTTGGGTGCCACATTCATAGCTGAGAATGGCACTCTTACTACTTTGCCTGGGTTTACATTGCTTCTGTGGGAGCTGGCTAAGAATACATGGACTTTGCTGTTATAGAGAGTAAGTGTATGCCGGGCGGTGGTGGCGCACGCCTTTAATCCCAGCACTTGGGAGGCAGAGGCAGGCGGATCTTTGTGAGTTCAAGACCAGCCTGGTCTACAAGAGCTAGTTCCAGTGCAGGCTCTAAAGCCACAGAGAAACCCTGTCTCGAAAAAGGCCAAAAAAAAAAAAAAAAAGAGAGAGAGAGAAAGTGTTAGTCGAGTCTGAGTCAGGAAGGAATTTATTCCAAATGGCAAGTAGAGGGAATCCATAACCTCCCTATGCATACGCTTTGACATGCTGTTGCCAACTGTGTGTATGTGCCTCGGGCCACTTTTCCTTCAGAGTTTGTATAAGGCTGTTGTCAAATACTGTAACACTTGACAATTTTCTTCCTTATAGGTACGGAATGGCCACATCAAAAGAATCACTGACAATGACATCCAGTCCCTGGTGCTAGAGATTGAAGGGACAAATGTCAGGTAGGTCACCAGCTCTGTTCTGTAGACTGCTGCATCAGAAGGACAGTGTGCTCCAGTGTTAGCAGAATCAGGCTGTCTGTGGATCCCTTAACCACTGACAGCTTATCTCAGGCAGCTTACCTGACCTCCAGCTTTAGTTTTCTCATCCTGCCAAATGCAGTTATTTTCCTGTAGGTTGGTGTGAAGATTAAATATGGTGTTTAGACCCATGTCCAGCATAGAGAGCAGTTAGCTGTGTCTCTGCTATTCACCCAGAGTATAGGAGGGTGCTCTGATCACCCAGTTGTGGCCGTTATGGTTTTCAATACCCCAGAGTTTTTCTTTTTTTATTTTTTTCCACCATCGTATTTGCCTTAGAATTGAAGTCTTCTTTTACTGGAAGAACTTACCAGACTTTTTGTTTTGTTTTTTTCAAGACAAGGTTTCTCTGTGTAACAGTCCTAGATGACCTAGCTCTTGTAGACCAGGCTGGCCTCGAACTCACAGACATCGGCTGCCTCTGCCTCCTAAGTGCTGGGATTAAACTTGTGCGCCACCGCTGCCCAGCCATAACAAATCTTTTTCTTTTCTTTTTTTTTGTTTGTTTGTTTTTCGAGACAGGGTTTCTCTGTAGCTTTGGAGCATCCAGGCTTTGGTTTTTAGATACTTTATTGTCAGTCTCAACTTTTGTTTGGGTGGGTTTGAGTTTTTTGTTTGTTTTGTTTTGATCTTTTGGTGGAAGAGATTCAAGACAGGTTCTCATTATGTAGCCCTGGCTGTCCTGGAACTCACTATGTAAACCAGGCTGGCCTCAAACTCACAGAGATCCGCCTCCCACAAGCTGGGATTAAAAGTGTGCACCACCACCGCCTGGCTGGATTTGTGTTTTTTATTTTTTTTTTTTTTTTTTTTAATTTTTTTTTTGGTTTTTCGAGACAGGGTTTCTCTGTAGTTTTGGAGCCTGTCCTGGAACTAGCTCTTGTAGACCAGGCTGGTCTTGAACTCACAAAGATCCGCCTGTCTCTGCCTCCCGAGTGCTGGGATTAAAGGCGTGCGCCACCACCGCCCGGCTTGGATTTGTGTTTTTTAAAGACATGATCTTTTTATGTTGCCCAAGCTAGCCTTGCTCTCCTGGCCTCTTTACAATCTTGCAGATTACTACACTTGACATAACTTTTGTTTATTTTGTATGTGTATGTGGGGAAGGGGGGATTGTGCTCACGCTATGGTGTGCATTTGGAGGTCATGTAGGTCCCAGGGAGCAAACTGGTCCTAAGGTTCGACAGCAAGTACCTTTACTCACTGATCTGTCTTGCCAGCCCTGGCTTTTTTTAAAACATTCACTAACTGAACTTTTGAGGGGGTCACTAGGTGACGGAGCTGAGACCTTTAGGTTGCTTTCGAGTTTTTTACTCCTGGATCGTGTGGTATTATACACACTGCAAAGGAAGAAAGACAAGTGACCACCCCTGGTGTTTCTGCTGACAGCACCACATACATCACGTGCCCTGCAGACCCCAAGAAGACACTGGGAATTAAACTGCCTTTCCTTGTCATGATCATCAAGAACCTGAAGAAGTATTTTACTTTTGAAGTCCAGGTGAGTGTGTTGGAGAACCAGGCAGTAAGAATGCGTAGTAGCCTTTGGTGTGTGCTCTTTCCTGCCTCTGCTAAAGCTCAGTGCAGCTCGCTGTCACGAGGGTGTAAATTTGGTGTTCAAAACCAAAGATTTAATGTGAGAATTCTAAAGAAACGGCACCCAGAAAATCTAATCAATGGCTACAAGAGTTCAAAGCTTAAAGATTTATATGCACATTCGGGGGGTAACTATTTAATATTGAGTTATTGTTTCTGTTTTAGTATTTTTGAGCTTTTAGAGGGAAGAAATATGAAATCATTCTATGGTCTGAGAACCTGCTAGCTGTGTCATATGTCATTGCAGCTGCTGTTGTCTTGACAACAAATAGGATAAACTTACTACTTCCGGGCCATCTGTGAACAGTTGTGACCTGTCTCTGGCCTGTTTACTGTCCCTGGAGTTTGGCCTTGGGAACCAGGCTCTGGAGGCTCAGACTTGTCCTAAGGACTTTCCTGAGCCTGAGAACATGGAGACAGTGTGGCCCTCCTCTGCGTGCTGCAGGTACTAGATGACAAAAACGTTCGCCGGCGGTTTCGAGCGAGTAACTACCAGAGCACCACCCGCGTCAAGCCTTTCATCTGTACCATGCCCATGCGGCTGGATGATGGCTGGAACCAGATTCAATTCAATTTGTCTGATTTCACCCGGCGGGCGTATGGCACAAACTACATCGAGACCCTGAGAGTGCAGGTACTTCGCCTTGTACACTAGGGGCTTTAGGACATACGCTGGCTGGCTGGCTGATGGCACATGTGGCAGAGTCTTGTGGGGCTTCTAGCCAAAGTTCCTGTTGAGGGGGTTTTGACCTTCAGAAGGGCCAGAAAACATTTTGAGGTCTACTCAAACAAGGTAAATTTGACAATCAATACTGTTTTTCTTTTTTTTCCTAAGTTGTTTTTTTTTTTTTTTTTTTTTTTTTTAGATTTATTTTATGTGTATGTGTGTTTTGCCTATAAGTTACATCTGTGCACCACGTTCATGCTTGGTGCCCTAGAAGGTCAGAAAAGGCTCTTGGATTCCAGAAATTGGAGTTAGGGATGGTTGTGAGCTACCTACTGTATGGGGCTGCTGGGAACTGAACCTAGGTTTTTTGCAAGAGTAACAAGTGTTCTTACCACTGAGCCAACTCTCCAGCCCCCTTGAGTTTTTTAAGATTATGTATATGAATATTTGTCCTGCATGTATGTATGTGCACCACATATATACCTGGTATCTGATGAGGTCATCAGATCCCCTAGAACTAGAGTTACAGATAGATGTGAGCCATGGTGTGGGTACTGGGAATTGAACCCAGGTCTTCTCCTCTGCAAGAACAATAAGTTATCTTAACCATTGAATCATCTCTCCAGCCCCTCAATCCCTCTCTTATTAGCATCTACCCCGAAGCAAAACCAATTTCCTAATGGAGATGTAGTTTTGGGAGTGCCATGAGAGGGCTTTTGGGAGAATCAGGCAAAGAGGAAACAGTTGTATTTAGCCTGTCAAAATGAGTCTTGCCTCCACAGATCCATGCAAACTGTCGTATCCGAAGGGTTTACTTCTCAGACAGACTCTACTCAGAAGATGAGCTGCCGGCAGAGTTCAAACTGTATCTCCCAGTTCAGAACAAGGCCAAAGTAAGACATCCTTCCTTAAGGAAGCCAAGGGGATGGGGAGCCATGACCTGGGAGATCCCCTTGACTGAGCTGGCACTGGAGGCTGGCCATCACCTCTTCTTTCTCCCTCCAGCACAGTAGTAACAAGCTAGGATGAACTGAGGCCTGTTCTGTGGCTGCTGCTTCCCCGCTGCAGTGCTTCTCCCCTCCCCCTCAGGCCTTCCTGTTTCCTGCTCACGGGTCTTTTTGGAAGAATGCCCTCCATCTGATTCTTTGTCAGCCTCAAAGGCTAACAAGCAGGCAATGTACAATTGTGGACACTTCACATGCATGCCTGTTCAGCCACGCTTGCATCCCCCACGGCCCAGTGGCCACTCGGGAACCAGAATACGGGACTGGTGGTATGGAGCTTCAGTTTTCTAGTAGCTGACACTGTTCTTTTCTGCTTTTCTCCTTCAGCAATAACTGAACGACAACTAAGGGGACAGACTCTGGACGTGACTCTTAGTTAAGAAAAAACTACATGGAGACAGTGCAGAAACATTTCAATAATCCACTGTGCTATGACTCATTTACGACTTCACGTCTTTGTCATGGACACCAGTGACCATGCCACAGTTGGGTTACTTGAATTCTAAGTTCAGTGAGGGAAGGCAAAGCTTTGAGTGACACACCACTGCTGGGGTTTCCTGTACTGCCTGCCCTGGCATGGGAGACACACTCGCAACAAATGCACGGAGTTAAAGACGACCTACAAGGCAGAATCAGACCAATATTTCTTCCTACAGTTTATTCTTTTCTTTTATATATTATCTAAATATATGTATATGTTGTGTAATGCGCATAATCTGGAAATGAATAAAATGCTATATTCTTGGTTTGTAAGTTTGTTTCTACTTTACTTTTTGATGGTTATGTTTTCTTTTTTTGCTGTGACAGGATAGCCATTTGCATGCAGTGTAAGGCCTGTATGTACTGACTGAAGCAATAACTCTAGATGAGCTAATAACAGAGAGTACAGCCAGGATGTCGCCATGAGAGTCATCTTAGTAGGGGAGGTGGGGTGGATTGTAAATTGAGTTTAACACAAAATGTCATCTAACGTAAGTGCTCTTACACACCCTTGAAGGTTCCCTTAGAACCAACCCTTCAGATTCTCAGTTGGATCCTCCTGCAGTGGAGCAGGTGCCCAGATAAGGACTTGCCAGATCCTTTTAGCATTTCTATAACCAGTGGAGGTGGCCCTGAGGTCACATCTTTGTTTGTTTGCAAAAGATTTCTTTTGTTTTTTAAAGAAAAGATCTCCATGGGCTGGAGAGGTGGCTCAGGTTAAGAGCACTGCCTGTTCTTCCAGAGGTCCTGAGTTTGGTTCCCAGCAACCACATGGTGGCTCACAACCATCTGTAATGAGATCTGGTGCCCTCTTCTGGTCTGCAGGCATACATGCAGACAGAATACTGAGAATACTGTACACATAATAAATAAATCTTTTAAAAATTAATTAATTAATTAATATTGCATTGCTATGTGTGTGGCACAGCATGCGTGTGGACCTCAGAGACCACTGGATGGTTCTGCTTCCACCATGAGTTCTGGGAATGGAACTCAGGTGGTCAGGCTTGTGTTAAGCTGACACCTGCTGAGCCATCTCACTGGCTCCTGACTTGCTCCACTCTATGTGGTGTATGGGACATCAGCATGTGCAGACATGTCGGTGACCTCCTGGAGGATGAGGCAGAGTCACCTGCCTCTAAGAAGCACAGAAAGCCACCCCAGACACTGCTCTCAAGCCCTGTGGACTTGGTTTCATCCCAAGTCATTCTCATTTTGGTTGAAGATGAAAACAGATTCTGAGATATCTCATTACAGTTTCTACTCGCTGAGAATTTAAAGGGCAGGGAGTGCCCTTCTCCAACATCCTTGGCCTCCAACATGATCTGAGCAAGCACTGCCATGTCTCTGCTGCCTCGCATGACCATCACGTTCCTTTTTCTCCTCACAGCTGTCAGGCATTACAGGTACACTCACCTGATTTCCGACAACCCTCTTTGGGTCACCAAGCCAACCAGCGCCACCTTCCACGGCTGTCACCCTGTCCTGAGAATCCCTGGCAATTCAGCATCTTGAGCAACCCTTAGCCCAGGTGACAGCTGAGTTAGCCAGTGTTCGCTTTTTTTTTTTTTTTGGATTTTTTTTTCCCCTTTGGGTTGCTATGTGCTTGCCCCCTCCACAAAAGGAATCTCTGAAATAAGATGGGAGTGGAGTGGTCAGTGACCTCAACAGGGCTTCCTGCCGCCCCTGTGCTGAGGTCTTCGCTGCAGTCTGTGTCTGCTGTGGAGAATGACGCCTTTGTGGAGGCAGGGACATCCGGGGTAGCTTTGCTTGTGCTCTTGGTGCCAGGACACCAGCGAAGCGCTCCTGGAGACTGAGAGACACAGTAAGACTCTCTCCTCCACACAGAGCCCTTTCACCCTGAGGCTCTCGTCAGCCGGCCTTCAGGATTACCTCACCAGCCTCTAAAGGGTGGCTGGCAGCAGCTGCTGACTTCTCTGATGCTCTCCATACCCATCTGAGAGGAAGTGAAGGGGTGCTGAGGAAGACAGATATTATCTAGGCTGGAGCCAGGCCAGTGGAACAGTGGCATCAACCACAAAATGGCCCTTGGCTTTGGTTTTCAATGCAGAAGGAAGATGACAGACAGGCAATTACTAGTGGAGAAGCTGGGGGAAGGGCAGCCTTGGGGGTAGAGGCCTGGTCTGGTGTCACCGGGGCAGGCAGGGCTGCATTGTGCAGTTCCTAGGAAGTCATTTTAACAGAAGCTGCCTTCTAAACAGCAGTTGGTTTATTGGCATGCAGCTGTCCCAGTGGCCCATTCTGGGCACTAGAGATCTATTGTGGCCCGCATTAGCCTCTAGCTCAGTGACTGCTTCATTTGTAGCCACCCTATGAGCTGGCGGGCACCAGCCCAGACTTCCTGAAGCACTTCAGGGAATCAAACAATATCCCTCGGTATAAGTGTCTTTAGCCAAAATCTCTCAGCATCACAGAAAAAAAGCTCTACACCCATTTTACTGATGAAAATATTGAAGCCACTCTGATAGTGACAGTGAGTTCACCTAATAGAATGTCTTGTGTTGGCATCCCCCCGTCTCAAGGACTAGATTGGCTTGGCCTTGGCAGTGAAGGCTGTTGGTCCATTACCCTATGGCCACATTGTTACCTGAACTCTCTAAAACTGAAGGCAGACAGCTGAAGTGTAGAGGTCCGTGCTCCACAGATGGTTCATAAAGGGAGTGTCTGCCATGACAAGCTCAGACAAGAGGTATGAGGCCTGCTTGGTCCCGATTCTTGTGTCCAGACACATAAGGTAAGTGCCCGCTCAACACCTGGCCTGACAACAGCCACAGCCTGCTCAGATTCCCACTGCCTTTCCTTCTCCCTGGAGTCTGGGAGGCCTGGAGCTGGGGCATTTCTACAAACAGGGGCTGGAAATACATAGTTCAGTTGTAGAGTCTGGCTAGCTCGCATGAAGCCTTGAGTGGGACCCACAGCACCACGTAAAACCCAGCCACATGTGAATGCCTAATAAACCTAGTCCTCTAGAGGTGGAGGCCCGAGGACTAGACACCCCAGGTCACACTCAGCTGTTAGGTAAACCCACACCCCAAAGTAGCACAGTACATTGGGCACAGCCTTCCACCCCGCATACTTTTTTTTTTTAATGTTATGTATTTAGGCGTTTTGCCTGTGTGTATGTCCGAAAGCATCCGATTCCCTGGGACCCACTGGAGTTGCAGACGGTTGTGAGCTGTTGCCTGAGTGCTGGGTTCGAGCTGGGGCCCACTGGAAGAGCTGCCAGTGCCCTTAACTGCTAAGCTATCTCTCTAGCCTCCTGTAACATGTTTTCATAGCTCTCTGTGAGGCACCTTCAGGAGTATGTCTAAATGGACAAAGGTTGGGGCTACCCCAGTCCACAGACCTGTATAGAAGTCAAAAGGCTTACTAAGGCTGTGTGGCTCTCCTGGCCAGGGCAGGATGTGGGTGCTATGAATATGTTTTATTACCATTGGTTAATAAAGAAGCTTCTTCAGCATATAACAGGGCAGAATATAGCTAGGCTGGAAGAGATAATATATAGAGAGAGTAGGTGGAATCAGGGAGAGGCCATGTAGCTGCCGAAAAAGACAGATGCCAGAACCTTGCTGGAACCTTACCGGTAGGCCACAACCTCATGGCGATATATAGATTAATAAAAATGGGTTAATTTGAGATGTAAGTTAATTAATAAGAAGCATGAGCTAATGGGCCAAACAGTGTTATAGTTAATAGAGTTTCTGTGTGATGATTTGGGTCTGAGTGGTTGGGAAATGAAATGCAGCGTTCATCTACACAAGAGTAAAGCCTTGCCGGGCGGTGGTGGCGCACGCCTTTAATCCCAGCACTCGGGAGGCAGAGGCAGGCGGATCTTTGTGAGTTCGAGACCAGCCTGGTCTACAAGAGCTAGTTCCAGCGCAGGCTTCAAAGCCTCAGAGAAACCCTGTCTCGAAAAACCAAAAAAAAAAAAAAAAAGAGTAAAGCCTTAGAATTCCTACTCCAGACGCCTGCTCGCAGAGCATCTGGAATAGACACGGGACCACAGAGGAAAGTGTCTGTTACTTTCCTTGAGGAACATGAATAGACTGTAAGTCCTCGTCACATTCCAGGGCCTGTTGATACACCATGCCCTGACCACTTAGTAGAGTGTATTGCTGTGTGGCATGAGCTACTGACAACAGCCTGAAGAAATGATTCCCTGAAGTCTGGCTTGGCAAGCCACTGGGTTTCCTGGGGTTCCTTAGAGGGGTGAGGGTGTGCAGGAGCAGAGATGGCTCAAAGGCAGCCTGCAGCACTGTGAGGCTCACCTGGCATGATGACACCCCGCAGAAGCTGCCCTGGAGTTGCCTTCACTCCGCGAAGGCCCCTCTCCTCTGGCATCTGTTTGTTCTTCATATAATCTTGGCAAAGGGTCTTTGGAACCTTCTGACTTGGGTGGGCTTCCTGTACCCCCTAAGTTTTGTTAACTTCCTGAGTCTCACAAGCCTCCCTCCAAGAGTTGTGTTTCTGTACTACAATGGCAGCCATACAACACTTGCCCCCATCTCTGGCTCCTCTGTTCTTTACACCCCATCTTCCACAGTGTTCCCTGGGCCTTGGAGGAGATGATACTGATGGGTTTTTTTCCCCCCATTTATGACTCAACATTGGTTCACTATCCCATAGCAAGGGTAACTTTCATCTTAGCAGCTTAACTGGGTATGTTGTTGCTCTCTGCAGTATTTGCTGCATCACAAACATAGGAAGTTTCCTTCCAGGATAGAAGCCAATAACAGCAAGTCTATGGATGAAGACACAGATATTCTTAAGGCAATTTGATAGGTATATCCCATCCATTTAACAAATCAGCAGTAGTTGCTTCTTTATGGAAGCCTATGATCTCCCCAGATTCTGTCCTGACTTGTGGTACCAGATGTGAGCTCTTCTGCGGAGCAGGTCTTAAGAGAAAATTAAAAATCAGTTGGTTGTACCCTTAACAGTTATGCCATTATTGCACCAGAGTCACATGTTGCCCATCATGTTGGTAGTGTAGTATGAAGATCCTATTCACACTAACAACCTGAGTAACACTTCCAGCACCGTGAAAGCTAGCCAATAGGGGAGAAACTCTGGCTCAGTCCAGCCTGATTTCTCCATGTTCTTCAGCAAGAGTGTTTGATGTCTCACCATCTAGTTCTGGGATGCACCCAACAGCAGCACCACTAGTCTTTGTGACTTCTAGGTGTAGGTGTCTCCCTGGCTACCTCTGGCCATGGGTCTTCCACCTCACAGCCTTATGGGTCCCAGGAGTACTTTTTTTCCATGTATACAGGGCACTTTCCTTGAATATCTATGTGCATGCATGTACATGTTCATATGTGTGTATGCAGAGCACAGTCTTCAGTGTTGTTCCTTAAGTACCACCTACCTTTTTTTTAAAAAGGCACCGTCTCTCACTGGTCTGGAACTTGCTAAGTAGGCTAGGCTGGCCAGAGAGACCTAGGGATGTGCCTGTCTCCACCTCTCCTGGTGCTGGGATAACAAATGCATGCCACCACACCCAGCCTTTTAAATCTGAATACTGGGGCTCAAACTCAGGCCCCTGTGTCTGCAAGGCAAACATTTCACCGAACCATCTTCCTGGTCCCAGTGTACATCTTCTCTCCCTTTTTACCTTTTTATCTTTTTTGAGACAAGGTTCTCTGTGTAACAGAGCCTTGGCTGAACTAGAACTAGAACTCACTCTGTAGACCAGGCTGGCCTCAAACTGACTGTGATCCACCTGCCTCTGCCTCCTGAATGCTGGGATTAAAGGAGTGTGCTGCTACATCTGGCCTCCAGTATACAATCTTTTAAATATTTTCACCATTTTTCTGTTTTTTCTGGTTTTTCTTTTAATCTGTGAGATACCCAAGGTTTATTGTTATACTATCCATGTAGTGGAATCTCCTTGGAAAGTGAGCAGAACCTCTGAAGGCCCCACTGACAAATGCAACCACATGCCAGTTGTTCTTTGGGTTCAGCAGAGAAGAGGATAAACAAAACCTGAGCAGGGGCAAGTATGGTGGCTCACACCTTTAAATCCTAGCACTTGGGTCTCTTCGAGTTCAAGGTTAGTCTGGTCTTCATAGTGAATTCCAGGCCAGCCAGGAATTCTGTCTCAAAAATAAACAAATAGCTAGGCGGTGGTGGCGCATGCCTTTAATCCCAGCGCTCGGGAGGCAGAGGCAGGCGGATCTCTGTGAGTTCGAGACCAGCCTGGTCCACAAGAGCTAGTTCCAGGACAGGCTCCAAAGCTACAGAGAAACTCTTGTCTCGAAAAACCAAAAAGCAAAAACAAAAACAAATAATAGATAAAGATATCAGCAGGGTCCAGTTTGACAGGGAAAGATTCCATTGCTGTAACAACTGTTTGTCAGAAGAGCAGTGTTAGAAACGGGAGCATGGCTGAGGGCACTGGCCCATGGGGATCCACAGTCATTCTCCATAACTTATCCAGCTTCCTTCCTCATTCTGGGCCACTGTCTCTCTCTCTTGTTACCAGTGAGCTCTCTGGGGCCAGGTGGCACTGCCCAGCCAAGCCCTGAGCCAAGGGAGACTCCCATCTCAGGTCCCCAGGTCTGACAGGCTCTGGGCTGGCATTGTGGTCTCTCCACTGGGCACATCTGGCTGTTGAAAGGGCACTAGCCTGGGTAAACATTCTCCATTCTTGTATGAGAGGAGCCTTGTGAACTTTCTGAACTTCCTAGGTCTTGTAAGCCATTCCTTGCCTTTCCAAGTCTTTGTTGGTAGCCACATTGTCAAGCTAAGGAAGGAATAGGGATAATAGGAACCTGGTGAGTCCAGCCAGTTTGGGATATCTCAGGCTGTAGGACCTGAAGCCCGCCCAATCAGATTTCCATGCAACCTGCTTTCTCCATGGGATCCTAGGCACAGAAGCACACCAGGAGTAAGCCAAGGGGGCCTGTTAGGGGCTTTGGTGACAGAGCTGTTCTGCACATCCACCAGGGAATTTCTACTGTGGTCTCAGCGTTGCTTCCAGTGTAGCCTGGCGCCTATCAGTTTCTAAGGAAGGACTCCAACTCTCTCATGTGCAGGCCAGAGGCTCAGGGAGGCTTCTAACTGTAAGAAGAAATGTCTCAGGCTCAAAGGATGCTTTGGGTTCAAGTGAACAGAGAGCAGTTTTAGAGAACAAGAGGAGGCTGTGGAGCGAGCCTTGGGACCTGAAAGCTATTGTGTTTATGGCCTGTCTTCAGTGTCTTGAGACCAGGTCTTGCTATGTAGCTCAGGCTGGTCCTATTACCCAACTCACAATCCTCCACTACAGCTTCTTGAGCACTGGGCTCACACCCTCTTGGGATGATTCTACAGTTTCTCTTTGTGGAAGCAAGAGTCGGGGAGTCCATTTGTTAACATACACACTCTCATGCAGTGAAACAGTATGACATAAGGGATTGGTGTCTGTTCCATATCCTACGCCTTGCACTGTTTTGCTTAGCTTCAGACACCATGGATACAAACAGGCATGGTTTTTCCAAGGCTCATACTCCATCCAGATGTCAGTGCCTCATGCACTTATAATTCTAGGTCTCCATCACAGCTCAGAGGCACAAGCTGGCTGCTTCCCAATTCCATGTGCCTCCAGGTCATAGAAGTAAGGTAGATGTGAAGGAAACCTAAGGGGTAGGTCCCCGGAGCAGGCACGTTACACTCCTCCGCTTTCTCTACATTCCCAAGAACCATATCAACCGGCTCCTTCCAGACAGGATCTGTCATGAATGTGGCAGAGAAAGGAGTGGAGGGGAGAAGGACAGAGAGTGGAGGAACTGGGAAGGAGGGAGGGAGAGAGAGAAAGAGAGAATATAAATGTGCATCTCTTAAGATAGGGCAGTTAATCTCCATTTGAACAAGCTGTGCCACAGAAATCTGTATTTTAATAAGCCATGGCCAAGAAATTTGATATATTTGTGTGTGTGTGTGCATGTGTGTATACACATAAATATGCAGGTGCACCTGCCTGGAAACACACAGGTCAGAGGATGTTAGGCATATTGCTCTATCATCCTTGGCCTCACTCCTTTGAGACAGGGTCTATCACCAAACCTGGAGTCAGGCTGATGGCCAGAAGCCCCTTGTTTCCACTCTCTACAACGACTGGTTTATAGGCTTATAGGATTATGCTGCATGACCAGGCCCAATTGTTATTAAACTTCGATA
>JAQHUG010000556.1:143008-202540 GCA_028555095.1 Dicrostonyx torquatus | reverse complement strand
AAAAGCAAAAACAAAAACAAAAACAAAAAAACAACCATCTATTTGTTCACACAAATAGCCGCCATGAACCTGCTGGGTGTTAGGAGCAGGCCACGGAGTAAGTGAACATAAATTCCCTTGCAGAATTTCTATCCCGGCTGGCAAGACCAATAAACAAACACACAGACACAGATATCATGAAGTGTGAGGTCCCTGTAGACCCCTCCTTCACAGCGGTGACATGTAGCCAGGTGACACAGGGACCAGCATCTTGAGCGGAGGGGACAGCTCTTGTGTATCCTTGAGGTGGTATTGCTGGGTGGGGGAGGGGAATGAAGAGAAGGCAAGGCAGTAGGGCCATCTCTCCGGGAGTGGGCTTGGCCTCCTCAGAGATAGTTCCGTTAGGAAGGGGTCTAGAGCTATTGTGGGAACACAGGCTGTGTGGACACGGAACACAGGACTCCACCCCCACCGCTCCGGCTGCCGTTTGTGTCCTTACATATTTCCAGACTCTTCCTAGAGTTCTTAGGTCCAAGGCTTTCTTCCCTGACTGTGGCTTGTGACCATCCCCAAACCCGGGACAGGGCCCCTGATCGGGTGACCGCCGCCTCCTAAATGGGGAGGGTGCTAAGTCTGTCCTGGCCAATCACAAAAGGCCCTTTCACCAGAGCGCATTGTGTGGGGAACTGACGGACAAAGTGCCCTCTTGCCTGTGGGCATAAAGACCTTCTTTTTCTTCCACTGCACCAGCTTCTGGGCGGGGGCAGCAGCTGGGGGTAGCAAGATTCTGTCCTTCCTTTTCAAAGTGCGTGCAGACGGGCCAAGCCAGACAGCAGTGATTTATGGCCTGTAGTGTGGGGTGCCTGCTCAGTGGCAGCAGCAGCAACAACAGCCTTGCACCAACCAGAGTGTGGGGTGCCTATCTAGTGCACACCCCTAAATGGGAACTGGAATCATCCATATTGGAGAAAAGGGAGTCAGGTTCGTAGCGTCACAGGCCTCCTCAGTTCTGCTGTCCTGCGGCCACGTGGGCTGGCCTCTTGCAGAGCGTTATCCGTCCAAATAGCTGGCTGGGATGTCTCATCTCAACCACCGCAGCTGCGGCATTCTGGGCTGGGCAGACCTGCTTTTAGAGGAGGTGGGCAGGGGGCAGGGAGCATAGAGGGGTCCTCCCAGTGGTTGGGGGATCCGGTCGTGAAGGGATGTTTTCACGTCCCTTTTTGGGAAGGCCCAGTGGGCAAGATAGTGTGATGACTAAATCTGAGAATCTCTTCCTGCTAACTGGCCCTGGAAACATTTTATCAAAGGTGAGGGAGGGGCTCATGAGGCCCCCACCCCTTCCCGAGGAACTATTGGCAGTTAGTGGTGACTGGGGGAGGGGTGTCATTTTTCTTTAGTGATGTAGCCACTGATAAGTAGCCTATTCTCCAGTAAATACCCCCATGCAGGCAACTCCAGTTAAATCCAGTGACTGTCAACACACGCAAATAGACATCAAAGTAGGAGGGGACTGGGAAGGATGGTTCAGTAGGAGACTGGAGAAAAGTGAGCCAGGGTAATGGGTAAAAATGACCAAAATTCATTGCATACATATATGGAAATTGTCAAATAATGATAACAGTAATGATAACGATAACGAAGGGCTGTGAGGATGTAACCTTTGGGGAGAGTGTATCCGGAGTGGGGCGACTGATAATCTCCTAGGTAGAGGGGAGCAGAACCTGCAAAGGTCGGGGTAGGGTTGGGGTGGAGTGGAGGGAGGAACCTGCAGCTGAGCCTTTAAAAGGCCAGTGGGGAGGGCTGCAAGGGTGTCCCCAAGAGCAGGGACTACATCTGGAGCCAATAGCCCTCCCCAAGTGGAGGGACAGTAACTAGGAGGCAGGAAGGACTGAAGAAGCAGGGTGTGGGAGCAATGGGGACCAACTCAGGACACAGCCCTGGTGGGAGCTGTGGAGCCATCGCTGGGGGAGAAGGGTGGCTGAGTGGAAGGCTTGAGAGCTCAGGAGGGAGGAGAGGAAAGGAAAGAGAGCCTGAAAGCAATGGGAACAGGAAAGGAAAGAGAAAGCCCAGGAGGTCTGGTGGGGGGTAGAGGGAGGTTGAGGGGATGGGAATGGGATGGAGGAATGGAGAGGGAGGGGAGAGGGGGAAAGGGAGGAAATGAGAAGACAAGGTGGGGGTGGGGGCAGGAAGTCTGAGCAGGAGCCACAGATGGAAATGGGGCCTGTGCAGGCAGAGGTCACTTCTTCCCAGCCATCCTGTTGTGACCCAGCCAGCTCTGCTGGCCAGAGAAGACACAAAGTAAGGCTTTGGAGGACAAGGGTAGGAACCACACAAGTGGGGTCAGTTAGGACACAAGGAGCTTCTTACTGGAAGGCCTGCAGGGAAGGTCCCCTCCTCCCAGGGGAACATCCTATCCCTCTCCCAGGCAGGAGACTAGCCACCGGCCCTCGGTTGCTGGTTGGCAACACACAGTTTGACAGACTCAGTTTCTCAAGTCAGAGCTGTGCAGTTGTGCGTAGTGAGCATGGCAGGCAGGGTAGGGGCTCTTGGGCCCACGCTGAACGGTGAGGCCAGTGTGTGCCCAGGTGGACCCTTTACCACATCCTTTGTTCCAGGAACATCAGGAAAAGGCCACTGGAGAAGAGGGGTGGAGGGCAGGAGCTGCCTGGGTGTTTCCAGGGAAAATCTGATTCCCTTCATGGAACAGGCAGCTAGCTGCAGACCCTGCCCATCCCTCCCCCTCCTCACCACCTCATCTCCACCTCCGCTTCCCTTTCTTCTTCCCTCCCCTGCCAGCATCAGGACAAATCCTGGTCTCTTTGCAGCAACTGCCCCAGCACTGGGCCCTGGATGCCAGCAGGTGGGGCAGGCATGCAAGTGTGTCCAGGAGTGTGCAGGAGTATCACACATATTAAGTATAAAATTGTGTATACATTTGCATATATATGCAATGTGTCACACAGAAACGTGATAGAGATGTGAGTGTGTAAGCACACGTATGTGTGTGCACAAGAGAATGCTGGCGTGAATGTGCTTGTGAGCTCACGGACTCGTGTACACACACCAGACTGCCGCAGCTGTGAGAAATGGAGAAAGCCTGGCCGTGGTCATCAATGTCATGGTTGAGACAGAAGCAGTTTTTTGAGGGGTTGGGGTGGGGACAGGACTAAATTGACTACTTGAGGTTCTGGGTTTGTTATTTGGGGCCAGGAATGTTTTTGTTTTTCAAGACAGGGTTTCTCTGTAGCTTTGAAACCTGTCCTGCAATTCGTTCTGTAGACCAGGCTGGTCTTGAACTCACAAAGATCCTCCTGCCCCTTGCTCCCAGTGCTGGGATTAAAGGTGTGCGCCACCACCGCCCGCCTTAGGCATGGTTATTTTTTGTAGAGTTATTGGGTTATTGAGTTATTTGAGAGAGGGTCACGTCACATTGTTCAGGCTGCTTTTCAGCTCCCAGGCTTCAGCCAACTTCCTTCCTCGAGCTCCTGAGTGGCTGGGACAGTAACTCTGCACCACCGCACAAGCTTAGAGCCTGGGTTTTCATTTGTACTGTGAGGACAGCACTCGCCTGCTTCCTGAAGGCTGATGTTAATGTCACAGAGAAGAAAGGGCTGGCACATGTCTCTAGGTCCCTGGAGACTCGTTGCAATCTTTTGCCCCAGGAGGAGACAGAGGCTCCAGAATGCCAGCTGCTCCACATCTGGCCAGTGGCCAACCTGAGTTAGACCCCAGGTCTAATTGATTTATGACAGAGCCTCAGGCATATTCTCCAATTCAAGGTCACACAGAGTAACACGGGGGAGACAGAGCCTTAGACTCTGCTTCTTCAAGGGCTGTGAGCCCCTGACCCTTAGGGAGTAGGCCCCTGAACCTATGAGAGCTATGATCCTTTCTTAATTGGCCATGCTCTGCAGTTTGTGCCAATCCAAAGCATCCCCCGTAGAGCTCTGACTAGACCTTTGTCATTTGTTTGGGGAAGCCCTTAAGCACATGCAAGATATATATCCTTAAGACTGGGATTCCATCTTCTGCCTGGGGGTCCAGGTGATAGCTACCGTTAGCCAGACACCCTCACTTCCTCTCTCTTTTTCACCACTGCTCAGCTGCTCGGGGACACCGTGAGTTCTGAACATTCTTCCTCGCCCTACCCCATCTCTAGGCATGATCAGCTCCATCTAAGTTTCGTCAAAAGGATGTGGCCCTCTTGGCGGTGGTGGCGCACACCTTTAATCCCAGCACTCAGGAGGCAGAGACAGGCGGATCTTTGTGAGTTCGAGACCAGCCTGGTCTACAAGAGCTAGTTCCAGTGCAGGCTCCAAAGCCACAGAGAAACCCTGTCTCAAAAAGCCAAAAAAAAAAAAAAGATGTGGCCCTTCTCCAGCTAGTCTCAACTCTCTGCCTGCTTCCTCCCCTGTATAAACACTTGCTTAGTGTCTGGATGGCCTAGGCCTTTGTTGGTCAAGCTGAAGACTACCTAGGGCCACCAGCAGGGACTATGAAGCAGCAAGAGCAGGGCCCCTTCTCCAAGGTCAGCTTTTCTCTGAGCTCATTCCACTACATTCCATTCTCCAGAGGATTTCCCCTCCCCTCTCCTTATGGGAATCCACCTACCCACCTACCTATCATCCATCCAACCATTTAGGATTTCTCTTGTGGGACATTCCTTATCATAGGAACAAGGTATGGCCTGACTCCATTGATTCTTGTTTATTCATTTTTCAACTCTGGGGTAAAAATTGTTCTGTCATTTTTTTTTAACTTCAAGCACAAGCCACACTTCCCTGTGACCTCTGCCTCTTGGATCTCCAGTTTTTTAATGTATAAAACATGCACCATCTCTTCCTAGCACCCACATGGCAGCTCACAACTGTCTGTAACTCCATTGCCAGGGGATCCGACATTCTCACACAGACATACATACCATAAATGCAGGCAAAACACCAATGCCCATAAAATAAAAATAAATAAACAAATTTTTAAAATGCACTTAAAGCCTGGCATGGTGGCACATACCTTTAATCCAGGCACTTGTGTTGTCTGAGCTTTCTGTCCTGCCCGATTCCCACAGTCGTTATGTCCCAAAGAATCACACAGAGGTCTACATTAGTTATAAACTGATTGGCCCTTTAAGTTATACAGGTATTAAATATTATAGGTCAATAGTTGTTCATGTTTGTTATACATATAGTCAGATTGATTAGGTTCTTTAGATACATTTAGAGATTGTATTCTGCCTAGCTAGGTCATCTTTAACCACTTCAAGGATCTGTAGAACATGGCATTTAAATAACTTAGGGTTCTCTTGACATGGGACATGATTGCTCCTGACAGCACCAATCTACTCCCGAGAGAATGTTGAGCTCCGAAGACCCTCCACTTGGAGTGTTTTCTTCTTGCCACAATTGGCCTTCGGGCAAGGAACTGCTCAGGCCTCAACCACTGATAAGGTATATTTTCTTACAACCATCCATTCATTTAGCCACTTATTAACCCTTCCACCTTTCTGTTTACTCATCCTTCAATTCATCCTATCCACTGATCTATCCATCTACTCATCATCCGTCCATCCCCCTATCATTTATCCAGCCATCATCCATCTATCCATCCGTCCATGATTTGATATGTCTGGCTACCTATTTACTGCTTATCCACCACCTACTTATTATTCATCTACCCATTCACCTACCCACCATCCATCCACTGATTTGTACTAAGCACCAAGCCCTGGAAAAAGTGCCCAGGCCTCTTCATAGTTCACAAAGAGCAGATCTGTTATTTTGTCCCTATTTGTGGCTATTCACATTTCTGAACCTTAGAGCCCTTGACTTCAAGTGAGCCAAGGAAGCAATGCTTTGACCAATAGTTTGCCTAGTTGCATGCAGTTTCTTACCAGTCACTACCCCTCCAATCCATAGCAAGCAACCCACACTATGCTGAGTGTACCAGGGGACTGAGGGACCTTCCTGCTGCTACCTGATGTAAGATGTAATCCATAATGAGCTAGTATGGCTACCACAGCCTGGTGCCGGGGTGGCTGTTCCTGTTTCAAATATTTTGGCAGGATTTGGGCTCCTTGTGGCAAAGTCTGTTCCTGTCTCCCCAAGTCCCCAAGATGGCTAGCACCCCTCCCTCAGTTGCTGATGTTGTTTGCAGAGGATACCCTGACCCAATAAAGCCACGTTCCCTGATGACGTCTGGGAGATCCTGGGGGAAGCTGAAGGACTGGGCAGCTTCCCTACTCCCTGGCCTCCGTATACTGCAACTTTACTTGTGATACTTGTGCTCTGGAGTCCAAGGTCAGGTCCAACAAGATTTCCACAGAAGCTGTGGGTTTGCTGAGCCCTTTTCTGGCCCCATCAGACTCCTTTGCTTTCTTTCCGGCATCCTGAGACTCTCACCTCATCCAGGAGTTCCCATTCCAGGCTCTGCTTCTGGGGAAACTTAACCTAAAATACCCACATCATTGGCTTGGTATTCTCTCTATGATATCAGAACTGGGTTGGGTATAGACAAGGATCCAGACACAGGAAGACTCCCAGGAGATACAACATTCAAATCTGGGCCTTGAAGGCTTGGTAAGAATTGTCCCACTACAGCTGTGTCTCCGCATTGAATAAATCTTGCTAGATTTAATTACTGAGGGTGGTGGAAGGACATGTTCTTAGAATGTCACAAGCTTACGTCCTGGGGCAGGAAAAGACAGGCCTATCCCAAGAAGTGAATGGGCCTTCAGCTGGGGATCGAGGGTGGGTAAGGGAGGTAGGAAATGAGAAGAGAAAAGAGGTTGATGTCAAAGTAGAGGGCCTGTCACGATGCCTTGAGCCAAGGACGGGGCATCAGTGAGTCTGTCTGTCTTGCACACATTGTCTCTGATGCACTGCTGTATTCAGACAGAATATCAGAGACGGCAACCCTATACTCTGGCTGGCTCTATAACATAGCATGTAAAATGATAACCACTTATTGTCCCTTCCCTGGGCCAAGCCAAGGCTGGACCTGTCCAGAGGCTCCATCACTTGGGCCCAGTACAGTACAGTTCCCTAGGGAAGGAACTATTGTGGCCCATAAATAGGTTAGGCGGTCAGGAAACGGGAAATCCTGAAACACAATGAGGCCCAGTGCACAGAGGCTTCCTCTAGACACAGGACTGGTCTAAGGATGTAACTGGGGCCAAGAGCCTCTCTCCCTGAACTAAGACTCCCTGATTGCTGGTCACATACATGCTCTTACTACAGCCTTCAGGGACACACGAGTCTCGACCTCACCCTGAGGTCAGCTCAGGACAGACCATGAGAAGCTAGGACAGGCAGTGGAACAGCAAGGGGACAGTGGGCACCTTCCAGATGAGCCCTGGCACCAGGCCAGTAGGGGCTAATGGAGCAGCCAGGCAGGACTATGGCCGTCTGTATGATCCCTGGGTACTTCTGCCAGGCCCTCAAGCCACACTAACTTGCACACCTTCAACGTTATCATCCTAGGTTTCCCAAAGGATGCAGGAAGATCAGGCTGTCCCTGGCCCACAACAGCGGACACAGGATGTTTCCCCTTATTAGAGAATCAGGCACTCTGAAAATGCATGCTTCAGAAAAATCATAAGCAGACAGAAAACTCAGCGTCCTATAGGACCTCAGTATCACACACAGGCCAGGTGAGGTGGCTCAGTGGATAAAAGTGTCTATGGTCAAGCCCAATGAACTGAGTTTGAGATCTAGAAAACACAGAGAAATTGCCCACTGACCTCCATATGCATGCTGTGATATGAGAGAGAGAGAGAGAGAGAGAGAGAGAGAGAGAGAGAGAGAGAGAAAGCACACAGAAAGTCAGATGGGCCCACAAAACATCAGGACGTCAGGGCTGATGGGGATTTTTCTTTGTACTTCTCTGTGCTTTTTATATTTTTTCTACAGTAAACTTGCAGTCATCAACAAACAAACAAAACACCGGAATACCCACGTCCTATAATAGAGAATATTTTCTATCTCCAGCACGGGCTTTTAAATGAATGGGGAAATGTGGATGGAAGGCTGTTGGGAAAACAGGATACAAGGCTGTATACATCGCATGTGAAGGATGAGATTGTGAGACAGGGCTCGAAATGAAATGCTGATGTCATATAGGCACTGTCACCTACAGGGCAGTCCACCTTCCAGGTAAACTATGCAGCCCCAGCAGTCCTGGCAATTCCATGCACACCAGAGAGAATTTTATTGTCATTGCCACACCCTTGACTGAGCCTTCTTACAGCACCCAGTAATGTAGAAAGGATGGTTGCAAACATTGTCTGATGGGTGTGAACGCCATCTGGCTTACGGGTTTCCCGAGACTTCCTTTAGTAAGCATCTGCTACTGCTTGGAACGCATTCCTTTCAAAGTGAGTTACAGCCACCAGCAAACCTCACCTCTAAACTCAGCACAGCATTAACCTGAGTTCAGTTCTGCTTTTTAAAGTAAAGTTTACCTACAGCAATGTTGTGGTCTTAAGTATCACTTGATAGATTATAACAAATGTCACTATGACACAGAAAGGGGACTTTAGAAAGTTACCACCTGCTCCCACCTGGCCATTCTCTGTCCACACCAGCCCCAGAGGCAATCGCCCTCCCATCTGCCCATGAATTCACTTTGACTTTGTGGGGACATCTTACAAGGGAGATCCTATAGTACGCCTATGTCTGTGCTTGGCTCATCTATTCGCCACAGTGTCTGTGCCATTTACCTATGCTGTTACCTAGTCTGCTGATTTTCTTTCTTTTTTTTTTTTTCTTTTGTTTGGTTTCTCGAGACAGGGTTCCTCTGTGTAGCCCAAGCTGTCCTGGTACTCATTTTGTAGACCAGGCTGGCCTTGAGCTCAGAGATCCTCCTGCCTCTGCCTCCTGAGTGCTGGGGTTAAAGGCGTGCACCACCACAGCCTGGCCAGTTTGCCAGTTTTCATTGTTGACTATTTGCCTACTATCTTGATACACAGGCTGTTCATCTGCCCCCTTGTTGATGAGCACTCAGGCTGTCTACCGCTTTGTTAAGAATGAAGCTTCTGTGCAAGTCTCCCTGAGAATGGAGCCAGGCTCTCTTCATATCTGCTAAACTCTTGTGTTTCTTTTGGCTCACCTAATTAGTTTTTCTTTTTCCTGTTAATTTTGTAGAAGCTCTTTGATTATTAAAGTTGGATGCTTATCACACACACACATACACACAGAGAAACAAACTGACAGACACACCCACAGATTGACATACACACAAGAGACAGACACAGACATACACACAGAGAGACAGACACACACACACAGAGATAGACAGACAGACACACATTGGTGCTGGTTTAGGAGGGGAGTTAGAAGATGGACAGGATGGTGATTTCAGACTTTGCTTACTGAGGCTGAGTGTCTGATCTGCACACCTTTCCCCTCCAGTCCCCTCCTGCCCTGGTTCAGGCTCTGTCTCACTCATTCTGGGCTTCTCTCCCTGTCTACCATGTCCCACTGCTCTGGCCCCTGCTATTGTACACTCTGAGTCTTTGTCTTTTAGAGTCACCTTTTCTGGAACATTACCCAGAGTTCATTGGTTTCCTAGGCTACTGTAACAAATGATACCAGACACTCAGACTCTTAAACATAAACATCTGTTCTCTCAATGGTTCTAGGACCGGAAGTCCCAAGTCCAGCATGTAGGGGGCCACCATCCAAAGGCTCTGAGAGAAAACTCCAGTGTTTTCCAGTCTGGTGGCTCCGGGTGTTATTTCTTGTCTCATGGCTGCCTCTGTCTTCACGTAACTTTCTCCCCATTTTGTACTTGCCTCCGTCCCTCTCTTTCCTTGAATGTGCTAGGCACATGCTCTACCTGGGTCATGCCGCTGGGTCACATCCCCAGCTCTCCTTTTTATTCTTATAAAGACATTTGCTGTATTGGGACCTACCTGAATAATCAAGGATGACCCCATCTCAGATATTTAATGACATCTTCAAGAACCTTTTCCCCATCTAAGACTGCAAACACAGGTTCTAGGGGCAGATGCGAGAGGGAGAGTGGCAGGTGGATCCCTGAGTTCAAGGCCAGCCTGGTCTATAGAGTGAATTCCAGGACAGCCAGAACTACACAGAGAAATCCTGTTTCAGAAACAAACAAACAAAAAAAATCTACCAGAATGAAATATACTCATCCCATGCATCTTTCTTCCCAAATCTTAATCCATTACAACATCAAACCAAACTCAGATTTTCATTAAAAGATATTCTCAAAACTAGGCCTAATGATGCATGCCTGTAAACCCAGTACTCAGGAGACTGAGGCAGGAGGACCATCACTGGTCCAAGGCCAGCCTAGGCTACACAGTGAGCTCCAAGACAGCCTGAGCTACCAGATGAGACTTCACTTCAAAAATCAAAAACACAAAAACAAAACCAACCAACCACAGAAGAAATTGTTCTCTCAGAAAAGGCTCAAATGTCATTATCCACCCGAGACATAGATGAGACTCTTGGTACAGTCCATCTTGAAGCAAATTCCTCTCTACACAAGAACTCAGAAACCTAGAAGATGTGTTTCCTCCTTCCAAAATACTATGGTAGGAAGTCATGTAACAGATGCTTCCATTCAAAAGGAAAAATTGAAGGAATGAGAAGACAGTAGCTGTTACGGTTTGAATATGGACTTTCCCCCAGCAGCACATGTTTTGAGCACTTAGTCCCCAACTTGTGATATTCTCTTGGGATATTAAAGTTTGTTCAATTTTATTTATGGTGTGTGTGTCTACATGTGTACATGTGCTGTGGAATAATCCTGCAAATATATGGAACACACTGTGGATATGTATTATTCTCATTGGTTAGTAAAGAAGCTGATTGACTTATAACAAGGCAGAAAAAAGTCAGGCAGGACAACCAAACTAAGGATACTGGTATAAAAAGGGGTGGAGTCAGGGAGGTGCCAGCCAGCTACCAAGGAAGCAGGACGTGTAGAAAATGAGGTAACAAGCCATGAGCCACATGCAAAGCATAGATAAGAAACATGGGTTAATTTAAATGTAAGAGTTAGCTAGCAACAAGCCTGAGCTATTGGCTAAGCATTTATAAGTAATATTAAGCCTCTGTGTTGGTTACTTGGGGGCATGCAGTTAGCACAAAAAAACTCTACATATAGCATCCAATGTGGGGCCAGAATTTTTGTGGAAAACCTGACAAAAGTTTAAAAAGAGATTCTAGACACACAAGAATTGAGTCAAGCATGACTTCTTGGTAGCTGCATTTTCTCTGGTGGGCTCTGTTTGCTAGGAGTGAGCAGGGTGCCATTCCTTTAAGAGACAGCCTCCTGGCTCAGTGTTAGTGGCAAAAATGGGTGGTTCTTTTAAGAGGCCCTACTACCAAACACTTATATGGTGTTTATGAGCAGCAGGCAACACTACTCGGTGGTGGCATGGACCCAGAAACTTTCTAGAGTTGGGGCAGTTTTTTTTTTCTCATTTAGACAATACTTGTGGTATTCTCTTGGGCTATTAAAAAGGTTACAGATACACAGTAAGAATAGATTCAGAATAAAAGAACTTCTAAATGGGTCACAATATGTTTAAAAATTATGTGTAGGCTTGGGAAAGAGAAGAAAAAGAATATATAGAGTCTTAGATTAGAAAACATAGTTTTAAAACTATGGAATTCCTTTAAAAAAGGAATAGAGTAATAAAACATATAATAAGCCACATAAAGATGGAAAATACACAGAGAGTCTGGATTTTGAATGTTAATGTGTTTTCTTTGAATGTTTTGGCTGCTAAGAGACATTGTATTATGGGAACTGATGAATTAAACCAACTTACATATTTTTAAAACATCTTGATTTCAAAATTTAAGTCAAAAGTTATATTACTTTGGGGGAAAGGTTTGGGGCCTTTGTTTCTACAGAAAATGAAAGGCTATGGATTCATTCCAGATAGAAAAATCAGGTTTGATTTAAGAGGATCCCCTGAAAATCCTGGCTACAAAAATAAAACAATAAACCTAAAAGAACTACATGACACATGATGCATATTTTACTTGCTCAAACACATAAAAAAATCTTTAATTGACATACAGGCATATTTAGATAGATAGATGGTCTTTGGACACTTCAAAGACCTACATAACATGGCTCTTTTAATATGTTTAGTAACCTAAGACTTTTTTATGACAATGGGACACATCTGCTACTAGCAGCACCAATCTACTTCAGAGAAGATGACAGGCATAAAAAAAACTCTGTATGGAGTTTGCTTTCTTTGTGGCTAAAAGTATCTATGTGGGCAAACAAATTGGCCTTGCCGCAATTTCTGAAAATATATTGTACAAACTGAACCAGCAGGACATAAGAAAGGCAACTACCAAACTTTGCCAAGACAAGGTAGGACAGTCCTCCAAAATTCCCTGCTTCACAAGAAAGTGTCAAATATGCTAGGTCTGTAGGCCAGAGTTGGATGCCCCAACCTTACAGAGGAACTTTGGGTGACTGTCCAGGTAGTCTGATGTCCCTGCCATTAGGTAACATTTCATCCTTCTGGGGCCTTTATAGGAGTTGAAGAATAGATAGTTAAACTTATAGTTTTCCTTAGTTATGATAAAAAAGATTAGGTATAAAACTTTAGACTTATCAAGATAAGATAGATAATTGAGAAATTTCTCTAAATTTGCCAAATACAAATGGACTGACTATTGTTACTATCAATCTTACTTAATAACTGTTTTGTTATATATAGTTTTACTATGTTAAGGCTAAAACCTTTCTTTTTAATTAGACAAAAAGGGAGAAATGCTGTGGAATAATTCTTCTGTATACCGTGAATATGTATTACTCTCACTGGTTAATAAAGAAGCTGATTGGCCTATACCAAGGCAGTATAAAGTTAGGTGGGACAAACAAACTGAAGATATTGGGACAAAGAAGGGCAGAGTCAGGGAGACACCAGCCAGCTGTTGAGGAAGCAGGCTATGTAGAAAATGAGATAACAAGCCGTGAGTCATGTGGTGAAGCACACATAAGAAATATGGGTTAGTTTAAATGTAAGAGTTAGCTAATAACAAGCCTCAGCTATTGGCCAAGCATTTTAAAGTAATATTAAGCCTCTTGTTCATTATTTGGGAGCAGGCAGTCTGGACAGGAAATCTCTGTCTACATATGATGCTCAATGTCTTGTGTGTGTGTGTCTATGTGTTTGTACACACATGTAGTTGCCTGCAGAGGTCAGAGGAGGATGTTATATCTCCTGGAACTAGAGTTACATGTGATTGGAGGCCACTGGACATGGATGCTGGGAACAAAACTCAGATCTTCTGCAAAGCCAGTAAGCCCTCATAACTGCTGAGCCCTGTATTGGATTTTAAAAATGATGTTTATTTACTTATTTTGAGGGTAGGGGTATGTGTCACAGCAAGCAAGGAGAGCAGTGGTTCTCAACCTTCCTAACGCTGTGACCCTTTAATATACTTCCTCATGCTGTGGTGACCCCAACCATAAGATTATTTTCATTGCTGCTTCATAACTGCAACTTTTCTACTGTTATGAATCATAACATAGACATATGTGTTTTCCTGATGGCCTTAGGTGACCTCTCTTGCTACAGAACAATCTTTGTACACTGTAAATATATACTGTTCTCACTGTTAATAAAGAACTGATTGGCTGATGACCAGGCAGGATTTTTGGGGCAGAGAAAATGCTGGGAAGAAGGGCAGAATCAAAGGAGTCACCAGTCAGGCATGGAGAGCAAACAGGAGGTATGAGATGAAAGAAAGGTAATGCCATGTACAAAATGTAGATTAATAGAAGTGGGTTAAGTTGTAAGAGCTAGTTAGTAATAAATCTGAGCTATTGGCTGAGCATTTATAATAAATATTAAGGTCCGTTTTGGTTATTTGAAAACTGGTGGATAGGAAAGAGAAGTCCTCAACACCCTGTGAAAGGGTCCTTAGAACCTCGAAAGTGTCACAACCCACAGGTTAAGAACTGCTGAAGTAGAGATTAGAAGATAATTTATGGGAGTTGGTTCTCGCCTTCAACCATGTAAGTTCCAGTGGTTAAACTTAGGCTTGCATACCAAGTGCCCTTTACTGGCTGAGCCATCCCTCCCACACGGCAGAAGCCGGTCCCCAGGGTGGGCCTTTGGAAGTTCTAGCCAGCTCTCTCTGCTTTATGGTCAACTGCTATGACTTTCCTGCCACGATGTTCTAAGATCCTCTGAAACTATGAGCCAAGCACCAGCCCTTCATCCCTGAAGTTGCTTCAGAGTGACAAGAAAAGTAACTATTGGGGCTGGAGAGAGATGGCTCAACAGTTAAGAGCTCTGGCTGCTCTTGCAGAGGTCCTGAGTTCAATTCCCAGCAAGCACATGGTGGCTCACAACCACCTATAGTGGGATCTGATGCCTTCTTCTGGCATAAAGACACACATGAAGATAGAGCACTCATACATAAAATAAAAAGATAAATCAGCTAGAACCCAAGCCCAGAGGGGCAATGTTGCCATACTGCAAGGCCCAAGGCTAATAATACTCTTGGGGTAAAGATAGCTCTGTCAGCTGAGTTCCCACCTGTAACATTTTGGAATCCAGTAGCCATTATCCCTTGCTGCCCCAGGTGGCAGTATTTCTGCTGATGCAACAACCTCAGAACCTTATGGGTCTCCCTATGCGGTAGGGATTGGTGCCATTAAGCAAAGGCTCCGCCCCAGGTGGCTCCTGACCAAGTCTATCTTTCTTTCTCCCTTTCATCCTTGGCATGATTGAGTAGACTTGAGTCCTATCCTAATCTCTTCAGCCCTTGGATTCCCAACAGGCATTTCTTCCTCTGCAAGACAGACATGCCGCGGCTTTCCCCTGGTTCCCACTCACTTCTCAGGCCCTTCCTCAGTTTACTTCTGCATCTCACCTTTTACTCTAAGCAGCGAGTACACTGTGCCAGGAACTGTTCCAATGAGCGTTCAAGTTCATCATACGCTTGAGTGTGCTTTCCACGCAGCCCTGTGAGGCAGGCAAGCATACGGAACAGTTTGGTAACCTAAGATTTGGTTGCTTTGGGCTGGACACACCCCTTTTCTAATACTAAGGACTGAAAGCCTTGCCTGTACATACTGTACACAGACTCTTCCCGGAACAAAGCACCTAGCAACCTGACCCGCACCTGCATCAGGCAGTGTGCACCCCTCTCTCTGAACAACAGAGGAAGTTTCTCTTCCCCTTAACGACCATCAAACATAGATCTGTTCATTCACAGCCTCTTTCTGTAAGCTAGGATACCAGAAAAGCCAATAAAGACCTGGCATCTCATCACTCTGGGTGTTTCTCATGAAAACACATGTCATCAGGTCTGGGGCAACTTGCACAAGCCAGGACACTTTCCCGCTGAGATCCTATGCCTGCCAAAGCCCTTTTCCAAATAATGTTTGGGGCATCGGGAATTGAATACATTTTTTTCTGGGGACATCATTCAATCCTCCATGCTCCCTAATGTCCTTCAGGCCTTCCCTCAAGTGCTCCCTGGCCTCATCTTGTAAAGTGCACACACGCACACAGCCGCCCGAACTCTCAGGTGCACATCTGTGGTTGGCTGATTTATGGATATTTATTGGTCTTTCTAACAGAACATAAGCTCATGAAGACAACTTTTTATTTTAATTTTTTACATTTTATTTTATTTTATTTTAGGACAGGGTTTCTCCATGTAGCCCCAGCTGTCCTGGAACTTGTTCTGTAGACCAGGCTGGCCTTGAACTCAGGGTTCTGACCATCTCTGCCCCACTGAGTGCTAGGATTAAAAGCTTGTACTGTCGTCCCTGGCATGAAGACAGATTTTTTTTTAAAACCATGTTGGAGTCCCCATGCACAAAACAGTGCTAGATACAGGGGAGACCTGAGGAGATATTCTACAGACAAAGATGAGGGAGCATGTGGTCCTGCATGCCACACTCAGCAGGAGGCTCTGCACATAGGCAGCGTAGGAGCCCAGAGGAAGGGATGAGACACTCTGTCCAGGACCTTGTCCCTGGGAACTTCTACAGAGCAGCTATTTAAGCTGGGCCAGGTGTGGAGGAGAGGTGTGGGATTCCCAGAGCAGGACCAGGAAGGGAGGGGTCGCTGTTGGGAAGGATAGAGACTAGAAGGCGGGGAGAAGGGAGAGCATGAAGCAGAGGGGCAAGGGCTTCCTTAACTTGTGGGCGGGCCATTGTCCAGCTCGTGCAGGGACACTTCTGCTCTCACTGTAATATGGAGGAAAACATCCTGTCTGAGCTTCTCCTACTAGGACCCAGTTTGATGACTCCAAACACTGTGGGGTGAAGGGGTCCCCCACTCACTCTCAGTGGCTATGTCTGCCAAGGAGCCTTAGTGGGCTGGTCCTGGATCTATTGGTTGCAGGCACCAAATGTTCAGCCCAAACTAGCTTAAACTAGAAGGGCACGTTGCTGTCCTGGGCCGTCAGGGCCCATCTCATGAAGCGTGCGACCAGGATTTCAGTAACTGAAGTAATTACTTCAGTAATTGGGTTATGCCTCTGCTGGTCTTTCCCTGCAGTGGCTCTTGTTGGGTCCCCGCTCAAAGACAACTCCCAGATGACATGGCAACCAGCAACTGCTCAAGACTCGCAAGCCCACCAGAAAGGGACCCGTGCTCGCCCAATAGCAGCAGCTGTGTTCTGAGACTCAAGCTTAGATCAAGCGCTGATCTGTGAACCAATCACACTGGTCCTGTCCCCCCAGCCCTGATTCTGAGCCATCCACATGTTATTAGGGATACTGAGAGTCCAGCAGTGCCTGGTATCAGGGCCAGGAGGGAAAAGACAGAACCAGGTGAGAGGACGCAGCGAGAGTCCACCACTCAAGTCACCTGTCCTGAGGCTAATGCGAGGCGAGCTGATGGGACAGAAGTCTCCTCAGCAACCTTATTCACTCTAGAAGACAGGGTCACTGGGTGTGGCAGAGCGGTCCAGGCTTCTCACCTGCCTGTCAAACATTCTGGTCCAGCTTCCTATAGCCTCAAGAGAGACTCTATCCATGCCATAGTCAGGAGAAGCAGACATAATCCCTAGAACAGCCTTCAGCCGGAGACTACCAAGTTTGGTAATAGGTAGGATGACTGGAAGTGGTGGTCCCCGTCAGGTCATCTCCCAGGGTGCATCAGTTGCATGAATCTCCCTTTACTGCCAGTAGTAAATAGCCAGGTAACAGGTCATTCATCATCTGTCTGCTCTTCTCTTCCCACTCCCAACTCCTGTCTTGGATCACCAGCAATGACCTGTGGCAGCTTCACTGGAATTCTCACCTCAGGCTTCCCTCTGGGGACAGCCAAACTGCACTGTGGGAGGGACCTGCAGCTGCTCTATGGATTCCCCAAAGGTGACTCATTGCGTGACCCATGTTGAGATACAGAGCAGCTGTGTGAGCCAGAAACATTCCAAACCTGAGGACAGCTGTTGAGGAAAAGTTGAGGGAACTTTTGCAGACCTGCATGGGGGTTGGTAGGATGGAGATGTGTTGCAAGGAGAATCTCAGGGGCATCTTTATCAGGGGTTTGCTGAGGGGTGGCATGGCTCAGAACTAAGCAGAGGCTGCCTTTCCTTCCTGACTCACGGAGAGCAGGAGGGTTAGTTAGCCTATGACAGCATTTGCTGTGCTCGCCCATAGAAACAGGATCTGTGCCCTAGAGTAGGTGGCAGTGAGAAGTGGCCTCCTGTGCTGGGGATAGCTGGTAACGTTGGAACGCACACACTCTGTATGTATTCATCCCATAGAGTTGTCCATGGAGGCCAGGAAGTACCATATTTTCAGAATATATGACATCCTCCTATTCTCAGAGATCTCAAGATAAGCATCATGTCCAGTGGGATGACCACTATTCAGATGAAAATATCAGTCGCCAGAGAGGAGGCAGAAAACTGGAACTCTTTACACTGTTGGTATAGATGCAAAACAATGCAGCCAGGATGGTGAGCAGGACGGTGTTTTCTCAGAAATTTAACATAGAATCCCAAATGATCCAGCAATTTCATTTCTGGGTATATCCCATAAGAACTGAAAGCTGGGGTTCAAGGGCTCTGTCTGGTACACCAATGTTAAGAAGCAGCACTGCTTGCAACAGCCAGAGGGTGGAAGCAAATATGTCATTGATGAATGGATAAACAAAATGTGGGATATCCACACGATGGAGTAGTATTCAGCATTGGGAAGGAGGAAAACCCTCGCTCTCATATGCCAGAGCGTTCTGTTAAGTGAAATAATCCAGCCACAAAAGAAAAAGATTGCATGATTCTGCTCATGTGATATGCCCAGTATAGTCATATTCATGGAGAACAGTGGTTGGATGACAGGAAATTGCCAGGGGTTGGATGAGGGGGAGTGGGAAGTGCAAGGGTCGAGCTTCCGTTTGCAGACAGATGACGGTGACAGACTGTGAGGATAGTGAGCACAGATGGACTCACGTTGTATTCTCATGATGCTAAGCAAGTTCTCTACCACAGCTGAGCTGTGTTCCTAGCCTCACACTGGATTCTCAAAAGAGTTGAGATCAGCGGTTCTCAACCTTCAGGTCGTGGCCCTTTCACGGGGGTCGCCTTAGACCACAGATGATAACATAACAATTCATAACAGCAGCAAAATGACAACAAAAAGGAGCAACAAGATAATTTTATGGTTGGGGGTCACCACAACATGAGGAACTGTATTAAAGGGTTGTAGCATTAGGGAGGTTGAGAGCCAGTGCATGGTGGCTGGGAGTTCGCAGCTCAGTGGTAGAGTGTTCCTTAGCATGTGCATGGCCCCGAATGCAATCTCCACAGTCAGAATGAGACATGTATTAGGTCTGTATGCATGTTTAAAATATCACACACGAGCTGGGTATAGTAGCACACGCCTTTGATCCCAGCACTCAGGAGGCAGAGGCAGGAGGATTTCTGAGTTCAAAGTCAGCCTGGTCTATGGGCTGAGTTCCAGGACAGTTAGGGCTATGTCAAGAGATACTATCTCAAAACAAAACAAAATATCACACATTAGGTAAAACATGACTTTAGAGGTGTACTTTTGGGGGCTGGAGGGATGCTAAGCAGTTAAGAACATTGCTGCTCTTACAGAGGACCATAATTGAGTTCCCAATATTCACATCGGGTGACTCCTAACCACCTGTAACTCCAGATCCGGGACATTTCACACCCTCTTCTGGCCTCCATGGACACCTGTGCACATGTTCAGATATACACATACATGTAAATAAAAATAAAATAGATTCCTAAACAAGGAAATGCAGCTTTGTCTGTAATATTTTACTGAATAATTAATATGATTTAATTCTCTCCCTTCCATCTCTATTTGTGTCTGTTTGTTTGAGATTAAAGTCTCATTATTATTCAAGTTTGGCCTTGAATTTACAATCCTCCTGCATCAGATTCCCACACACTGGGCTTACAAATGTGCATCATCATATCCTGCTCATTTAACTTTTTTTTTTTTTTTTTGGTTTTTCGAGACAGGGTTTCTCTGTGGCTTTGGAGCCTGTCCTGGAACTAGCTCTTGTAGACCAGGCTGGTCTCGAACTCACAGTCATTTAACTTTTTTTGTTGTTGTTGTTTTGAGACAAAGTTTCTCTGTGTAGCCCTGGCTGTCCTGAAACTTGCTCTAGAGACCAGGCTGGCCTTGAACTCACAGAGATCCACCTGCCACTGCCTCCTGAGTGCTGGGATTAAAGGTGTGTGCCCAGCTTCATATTAACTTTAAATCCACTCTTTGCATTTGCTTATTCTAAAGAATTCATGCAATTCTGCCCTTCCACATGTGACTCACTACTGTGAAGTAATCCCTATGTATACTGTGTAAATTATGCTGTCATTGGTCTAATAAAGAAGCTGATTGACCAATAGCTGGACAGGATAAGGCTAAGCAGGAAAACCAAGCTAAGGCTACTGGGAAGAAGGGCAGAGTGAGAGGAGTCACCAGAGAGACATGAGGAGAAAACAGGATTTACAAGATGAAAGAGAGGAAATGCCACGTGGCAGAATGTAGATGAGTAGAAATGGGTTAATCTGAGCTGTAAGAGTTAGCTAGTAATTAATAAGCCTGTGCTTTTGGCTGAGCATTTATAATTAGTATTGAGTCTCCCTGTTGGTTATTTGGGAACTGGTAGGAGGTAAAGAAAAGTCTGCCTACAACTCATTTCATTTAGCTTGATGCATTCAAGGTTCACTCATATTGGATGAGAATTTACCCTCCTTTATGGCAAAATCTTAACACTGTTCCCTGGTAGGACAGATCCCATTGTGTTTAATCCTTTGCTCGTTGACGGACATATGGGTGGTCTCCAGCATCTGGCTGCTTCGGAGGAGCTCAGCCCGGTGTGGGTACAACTGGCGGTAAAACCTTTAGGAGGTTACCTTCATCCCTTCTTTCATGGCTTGCTGCCTGCTATGAACACATTTCCACCAGAATAGAGTAGCATAGAGGGCTTCGTGGCTGAAACCTGGAGCCTCGATGCCAATCTTGCCTGGTGTGCAGTCCAAGTAGGAGGCAACTCAGTGGTGCCCCTGGCTTCGAATCTACCAGGAGTCCTGTTCTCCTTCCTCCAGTTCCCCATGCTTGGAAGTCATTCAGGGGCTGCATCTGTGGCCCGAGGAACAACTGGACTAGTTTTATGAATAGTGGAGTTTTGGATCCCTTTCCCTCTTGTTTCCTTTGCTCATGTGATTGAGAGTCCTCTGGCTCTCAAGTTTGTTCATTTCCAGTACTGTAAAGTATGCCTTTGTATATATAAATGCCATTGTGTATTAGTTCCCCAATTGATGGACAGTTGGTTTGTTTGCAATGTTTAATTTTCCCAGTCAGTACTGTTATGAGAATCCAGGACCTGGCTTTTCATGGATATATGCATGTATTTTGTTGAATAAAGCTGCTGGGCATGTGGTATCTCATATGTTTAGTTTGGACAAATGATACCAAATGTTTTTCTGATGTTATAAAGTTTCTTTTTGGATTATATTGGTTTATTTTGCTCTGTTTCCATGCTGAAGATAGAAAATGGGGCCTTATATGTGTTAGGTAAGTGTTCTCTACCACTGAGCGATGGTCCCAGCTTTTCAAAATCATACTGTTTTTGTCTTCACCACCACTGTATTCAGGTTGCCCTACATCCATGTCAACACTTACTACTGTCATTATTTGCACTTTAGCCAAACTGGCAGATTTGGTGCTACGGCACTGGTTGTCTTAATTTCTCTTTGCCTGATGGCTAGTCTTTGAAGTTGGATGTATTTTCATCTTTTTATTGGTTTCTATTGTTTTCAAGTGAAGTAATTGCCAAGTCATCTGTGAATGCTTTCCTGAGGGTCTTTGTTTGTTTTGCAGAATTATGTATGCAGATATAAGGGTTTTGCCCTTCCTTGTTGCAGATGTCCCTGATGAGTGGATGTGATCATCACTGGGTACTTTCTAAAGTAGTCTTTGAAAGTTTGCTCACAGTGTCACTTGATAAATCAGTCCCGGGGGAAAATTACTAAATCTGAATTACATACCTTCACCTTCTTTTGTTCCCCTAAGGAGTTCTACTGGGTGACTGCCACCAGCACTCAAATTAGAAATTGCTGAGGTCATTTCAGGCTATTGTGCCTTCTTCAAATAGTTATTTCCTTGTTTAAAATAAGGAACCAGGAAACATCAGGTAAAGGCAGTGCTCCCATGAGAATTTGGGCAGACAGGGACTCCCTCTTCTCCAAGGACTTGTTTTGGAGAGGAAAAAGAGTAAAAACTTGCCTAATATTCCAGCATGGGGGGAAGGGAACGGAGAGACTAAAAACACCCAAATACCAAATACTGTAATTATATACTCTAAGTTGGTCATATCCATCCAATAGATGGCCGAAGAATCACCTAAAAAACAAGACAAGGGGCTGGAGAGATGGCTCAGTAGCAAAGAGCACTGGCTGCTCTAATAGAGGACCCGGGTTCAGTCCCCAGCACATGATCATTTACAAGAATCCACAACTTTCAGAGGCTCTGCTTGCCCTCTGTTGACTTCTGCCGGCACCAGGGGCACACACAAGCAAGACACTCATCATACACACAAATCTAAATAAAGACATAAAATGTTTTTGAAAAAATAAGACAAGGCAAACTTATGCAGGAGAATACAGACTGAAGAGAGGAAAAAAAATCCCCAAACAGGGATGGGGCAGATCAGAATGCCAGGTGGATATGTGTTTTTCTTGTAATACACATGATCTATTTGAACCGGCCATAGCCAGAGGTGGGAAGGGGGCGGGGCATACAGTGAGAGGACAAACTATCTACATCATTCGAAACACTTAAAAACCCAAACACATTTATTATTCTAAAAACAAAAGTGGAAAACATTGAAATAGAGAAATGGAAAAGAAAGTGATCATCCTGAGAAACAAACATGTTGCGTCATTTCCTTCGAGTACTTCACTGTCCCCTCCAAAGCCACCCCAACTTCTGAGCCAGGCACGCTCAGGAGGCCGAGGCAGGAGGATCCTGTGTTTGAAGCCAGCACAGGCTACACAGTAAGATCTTCTCTCCAAAGAACCCTGAAGCAGACCAAACAAGAAATCTACTTCTCCTGCCTCCCTACAATTGGGGTGTCCCAAAGTGAAAAGCTAGTCATGGGGCAGGGGTGTCTCCTTCAGGGCTTTCCTCTCTCACTGTAAGGACCCCCCACGTATGGCAAACCCTAGGCAGAGCTTTCTGTGGGGCACAGCAAGCCTGGAAGGCTCATGACATTTGCAGAAGACCTCAGAACATTTGAAAGCCTGCTCTCCCCTTTCAAAAACTGTTGTTTATTGCATGGGGTGGCGGAGTTCAGGCCAGAGGACAACTTGCAGCAGTTGGCCCTCAGCTTCCTCCAGGTAAGTTCCAAGAATAAAACCAGGATCTTCAGGCTTGGTAGCAAGTGCATTTATCTGATGAGCCATTTGACCAGCCCCTAAAACATGCCTTTTCTTTTTTCTTTTTTTGATACTTTCTTTGAGTAGCATTGGCTGTCCTAGAACTAGCTCTGTAGCCTTGAACTTAAGAGCTCTACCTGTCTCTGTCTCCCATGTGCTGGGATTAAAGGTGTGCACCACCATCTCAAGGCTACAACACATTTTTGTAGTCAGTAGAGAAACAAGAATACAATCCAAACTGGGTTCTATTTCTTTTCACATCGACATAGTCGTAAGATTAAATTTTGCGCATGTAGTAGTTTGAATAAGAATGACCCACACAGGCTTATATATTTAAATGCTTGGTCATTAGGGAGTGGCACTACTTGAGAGGGATCAGGAGGTGTGGTCTTATTGGAGGAAGTGTCACTGGGAGTAGGCTTTGGGGGTTTCAAATGCTCAAGCCAGGCCCAGTGTCTTTGTCTTCCGGCTGCCTGCAGATCCGGATGTAGAACTCTCAGCTACTTTTCTGGTACCGTGTCTGCCTGCTGCCGGACTCCCCACCATGATGCTGGACTCAACCTCTGAAACTGCAAGCTCCAATGAGCTGTTTTCCTTTATAAGGTGCCATGGTCCTGGTGTTTCTTCACAGCAATAGAACACTGCCTAAGACAGAGTGAGTGTGTATATGTGTGTCTACCTGTCTCTGTGTTACACGTTTATAGTTTTTAAATTGGGTACATTATTCTTTTTAATGAAAAGGCTTGGGAATGCAGGTGTCTAGAGAGTCTTCTTGTGCCTCCTGGGCAAGCTGCTTGAAAGAGAAGGACAGCACATATTTCAGACTGTTGTTACTAGACCTTCTGCAGAGACAGAGCAAGGGACAACAGACATGGAGGGGTGTGGCCAAGCTGCAACAGAGCACTGTTGAAGCAGATAGGAACCGGGTTAGGCTGGAAGTCCTTAGCCTACAGGTCCTGCAGTCCGTTCTCAGCGTACGCCAGTGTTTGCTAAGTGGACGAATGCACTGGAGAGTAGGCTGTTAGCAGGGCCTGATCCCCATCCGGTGGGGACAAGGGTGTTTACTGAGTGGAGGTCAGTTTTCATGTCACTTAAGCCCTCACTTGCTGTGTGACACTGGGCAAACTGTTGCCCTTTGCTGGGCCTCAACTGTCTGTCAGTAAAGGGAGGCAACCCTCCCATATGCCAGACTGCATGGGGCAGATGAAATGTTCCAAAGGTCACGGTCATACCTGGAACAGGAACAGATTTTCATAGGCAGCTCGGGGACGGAACTGCCACTTCTTAGAGGTCCGGGGAATGTCATCTTGGCACAGGAAAAGAGGGGGTGGGGCCAGCCAATAACATGACCCGAAACACAAACAGTCCCCGGAGAGGGGCCGAAACTCTCAGGTTGGTGAAAACACGCTTGTCAGGTTTCTGTGCTGCCTGAGCAAGACCTGGAAAGGTGGCCCGGTCTGGTCTCAGTTGGCAGTGCTGACAGGAGCTGGCAGTAGTTTGCCTGCTAGAGTAGCCTTGAGTGCCCCAGACTGCTGATTGGCCAGGTCATTTCCACAGAGCCAGAGGTGGCATATCAGGGCCAGATCATGTCCTGTTGGAAGAGCCCAAAGCTCCCATCTCACTGGGGACCACCTAAGACCCATGATCCCTCTCTGGGGTGGCCTGCAAGGGCAGTCTGGAGGTATGTGGAAAAAACAGACAATACAGAGTTGGGACTCTGGGAAGCTCAAGCTCTTTGCAACAGGGTCAAGACTGAGACTCTAGACAGTTTGAGCCGAAGACAACTTTCAAGACCTAGAAAACTGTGGCCAGGGCCTTAGGGCTTTAAAGGGATAGCAAGGGGTTAGGCCAGCAGAACTGGGCACCTCTGCCTGGAGAGGGAGGGAGGTTGTTCTCCTACACAGTGGGAGCTATTGGCAGAGGCAGGGACTGCTAGCGAGGCTCTGCCCCCTGGCCTAGGAGCTGTGTTTGTTCCCCTAGGCACAGAAGTGTCTTTCAACTAGAGAGCTAGATTCCCAGTGCATGGACCTCGGTTCTTCAAGGAAACCCTACGTGGAGAGAGTCCTGTCTAGAGAACAGAAGATCCTGTTCAAAGATCAGCAAAGGATCACTCAGTAGGTAAGAGTGGTTGCTGTCCAAGCACAAGGACCAGAGTGCAAATCCACAGTACCCACAAGAAAGCCCAGGCATGGCTGTGTGTGCCCATAGCTCCAGTGCAAATCCACAGTACCCACAAGAAAGCCCAGGCATGGCTGTGTGTGCCCATAGCTCCAGTGTAAATCCACAGTACCTACAAGAAAGCCCAGGCATGGCTGTGTGTGCCCATAGCTCCAGTGTAAATCCACAGTACCCACAAGAAAGCCCAGGCATGGCTGTGTGTGCCCATAGCTCCAGTGTAAATCCACAGTACCCACAAGAAAGCCCAGGCATGGCTGTGTGTGCCCATAGCTCCAGTGTAAATCCACAGTACCCACAAGAAAGCCCAGGCATGGCTGTGTGTGCCCATAGCTCCAGTGTGTGCACAAGGAGCGGGAAAGCAGAGGCAGATAACCTGGGATCTCACAGGCCAGCCAGTCTAGCTGTAATACCTTCCAGTTCAGCAAGTCTAAGGACCAGGGTGAAGGATAGGGGAAGATGCTCAGAATCCTCCTCTGGCCTCCACATGTGTGGAGGCCTCAGACATACGTGTGCACATCCAAAATAAAAATAAAAAATAATTTAAAAGATCAGCAAGAGGTTAAGGCCTGACACTTACAGGCCTTGGGTAGGGGTGGAGCTAAGAGGATTGCAAGTTTGAGACAAGACTGGGTTATCAGGCAAGACTACGTCAAACACAACACAAACCAAACCTGTGGTCCTGAGGTCCAAAGCAGCCAAGTAGCTGGGGACCATAGGTTTTAGGACTGTGTTGGGTGGGTTTCGGATCACAGTGGGACACAGCTGCCCCTCTCAGTCTGGGGTCTAGGAATAATTCCTCAGTGGATCTAGCCTGTTGCGGTGGTATGCTGGGTGTGGAAGACACCGGATGTCCAGGGGGAGCCCGGGTGCTGGCTTAAAAAGGGGAGAGTAGAGGCTATTTCTGGAAGTCTGAACCGGGCAGACACGTGGGTGTGGGAGGTGTTGGGCACTCAGGGAAGAAACCTGAGCTAAGGCTGGAGTCTAGCCCTGGGGAAGCTGCACTAGAGCTGGGGTGGGGCAAGAGAAGGGCCTGGCAGCTGGGAGGGAGTCAGGAGCAGGGACCAGAATGTCCCTCCTCCCAGGCACCTGTCCTCAGGCTCCTCTGACCTTTGGCCTCACCCCGTAAGTACTTTTGGAGAGGCAGCAGAGAAGCCATGGTGTCCAGTGCCTACCCTAACTCCATACCAGCATTCTCAGTAGGGGGCTCATCACAAACCACCTAGAGCCTCCTCTGCTTAACTAGTAGCATCTTCCAAGTCTCATGATTGTTCGAGTTAGGCGTGGATTAGGACTCTGGGCAAAGAGAGGCCAAGTGTCCCACCAAAGTGAGCACACAGCTTATAATCTGGACCCATGGTCAGCATCTAGGGCAGGCTGTGGATGAGTAAGAAGTCTTAAGTGCTAGGTTAACAGAGGTGGGAGGACACTCAGCTGCCTTAAAGGTGGAGGGTAGGAATCCAAGCAAGAAACATAATCTGGGTCTTGAAGAGGTACAATTAAGACTGGATGAAATGGTCAGGGAAGGGTTTTTTTTTTTTTCAGGGAGGGAACAGCTTGGGCAAAACCTCAGACATCTGGAATGGAATGAGTAGCCCACCTGGTGTCACTGTTATTTTATGGGATATGAGGGATGGGCTGAGGTAACTGGACCCTGAAAGTGTCATGATGCCTGTAGCATCCAGGGCTGGAGAACTGCTCTCCACTACCCTCTGTGGCTTCTTGGGATGAGTTAGACGGGGACACAAAGCCTGTGGTCCAGGGCTCCAAAGGCTGAACTGGAGGATGCTTGGCAGAAAGCCCTGCTTCTCTCAGACACACACACAGGGTCCTGTGGAGCTTTGGGTGGACAGGAAGCCTGCCATTCCTTCTGCGCTGGAGAATGGTTTCTGTGTACAGCACAACAGAAAGTCTTTTCTGCCAAGTGGAGAGGAAGCAGCCAGGCTTGCTCCGGTCAACCCCAGCCTGAAAGGAGGCTCTGTCCTAGGCCCTGGAATATGGGATGCATAGGATGAAGAAGGCTGGGGGTGGGTGGGTGTACAGTCCTTGTCTCATTCCTCACCAGCATTAGGTGGGAAAGGCGGGGCAGGGGTTTGCCAAATTGGTCCTAGAATGGTGACTTTCCAGCTGTTTGGCCTTGGCCAGGTCACTTCCCCTCCAAGATCCCTTTTCCTTCTGAATAATTTGTGAGAGGCAGCATGTTGATTGGCCAGGGTCATAATCACAGGCAGATATGACCAGTGTCAGGCCTCTGCCACCCTCTCTTCTTCATGGAGCCTGAGTCATGACATGTTCCTCCTCTGCAGCCTCTTCTTTGGAGCAGGGGGGAGCCCTGGGCACCCGAGACAGCAGCTCCAAGTGTCATAGACAGGTAAAGATTAAAAACACCCTGCCCAGGATTACAGTGACTCATGTATCTTCTTGAAGGTCTTACTTAAATACACATGGGTGGCTCATCAAGCAGTTTCTCGAGAAGCCAAGGCCTTTGTCAAGTCTTTGCTCTGGCTTTGGCTTTAAGGAGTAGGGCCTCGCTCATCTCTGGGCTCATTCCCACACTGCCTTCCACCTGGCCTCTGGCTTCTGATAAGCCCAAGAGCACCAGCAGAGGCAGCCTAGGCTGGGGTCCCAGGCTTGGGCATCTATATAGGAAAGCCAAGATGGTTCCTCCCTGGTCCCTCTCACTGCTGCTGTGTGAGTCCCTGGTGCAGAGCTCACTGCTGCTTCCTGAATGAGCCAGAAGCTCTGGGCTTTGAGAGCTAGCCCTTCCAACTCTCTTCAGCCCATTCCTATACAAAGAGAGGAAGGGGTGGGGCGGGGGTGGGGAATGGAGGGTCAGGAGAGGGAGTATTGCTGAGGGACCTTGCTGTGGCAGCCCAGCCTGCCAGGTGATGGAAGTGGGGCTCTGACTTGGTCTAGGGTTAAGCATGGACACAGAATTTCAGGTGGACCCCAGTTCACCAATCACACCCAGGCCCACTGCACCCCAGTTCCTGCAACCTTGGGGCCTGTGGTGGGGTTTACTGCCCCTGCAAAGGTGTAACGTGCTTCTTTCTCTGAACATTTAAAGCTTTTGGTGGCAAAGTGGCCGCATTACCCAGCTCTCCCCAGGCCCATCCCCAAGCTCTTGTTCAAGCCACCTCCTTATGCTGCCTAAAAACCAGTGGAGGTGAGTGGCTGGGTAGCCTTGCCTGGCTTTTTCCACCCGCTCTGGGTGTGGAGTAATATGGGAAATGGCTGTCCTCTTAACACCAGCAAATACCAAATAAACCCAGTTCTCAGCCCCAGGCTCCTGCAGTGTTTCCCCCGACCCCTGAACTCCATCCCAAACTAGTCCTACCAAACTAGAAGTGGGGTCTTCTTTGGCATCCCAGCTTGACCCCGACCCTGCCAAGCAGGTCTTCCTTGCTGCATGCTACAGCCCAGGTTTACAAAGGCAGCCACGCTCGCCGGCTGTCCATTTAATCAGTGCAGATTATTTACAGAACTAAACAATGGGGGTGGATGCCGTCCCCACCCCCTTGCTGGCTCTCGCTGAGGTGATGTCCAGAAAGTGCTGCTGGAACCCCCCCCACAGCCCCCACCGCCCCCAGTCCCCGCCTCCAGTGCCAGGTTATGAGAATCCACCACTCGGAGAGAGGTGGTGGCCCAGAGGATCTGGGTGGTGGCGGCCCTTCACTGCTCAAGGCTTTTGGGAAGCAGAGGGGACCAGAGCCAGCTGTACAGTACCATTTCCCACAGAAGCCTCCTGCTGACTCCGGAACGAAAAGAGGAAGGGGGGCCCCCTTTCACCCTTAGGACAGACTTCCCAGGCTATAGTGGATTCCTTTGGGGGTTCTACAGTCTCTGTGTGAGGGTGAGCTGCTGGCCGGTGCCTAGTAGTGTCATGTGGGGAGAGAGATACGGAGGGAAGGAGGCCCACAGCCTGGTCTATGACATCGTGGGCATCCATACCATCAGGCATTGTCTGGGAACCTCTGGTACCCTAGTCTGTGTGCCTGCCAACACCATCTCTCCAAGGGTTGGGATGAGGACAGCAGAAGCCAGAGGGTAAGGGAGTGCCCAGCATCCTGGGACCTGGGGGGTGATGAAAGAGAATGTGGGCAGCCTAGGGAAGGAGAGGCTAGTCCCTAGCATCAGGAGGGGAGCTCAGGAGGCTCCCTTTGGTCCTTGGTGAGACAGGGCCAGGCCCCTTCCCAGAGGAAAGGAGCTGCAGGCCCAGGGGTGTGTGGGAGCTGTGATGGCCAGGATGGGGGAGGGCTTCAGGCTTCTGGGCTCTCAAAAGTAGCCTAAGAAGGAGCCAAGCCACAAGGCAATCAGGATGGCCCCTGGGCCAGATGCTCTTCCTAAGGCAAATCAGGAGGGTAGAGCCCTAGCTGGGCTCCTTCAAGGCAAACACAGCTTTTGTCATGGGGGGAGAGGTTCAGGCTGAGGAGAGTCAGAGCTGAAGAAGCTTCCCAACCTTCTGCCACCTTCCAGAGGTAAGCCTCTGTCCCTTAGTCCCTGTCTGGAGCGGTACACCCAGAGAACTCCAGTCAGGAAAGCAGAAACAATAGCTGAGAGAAGGTGCCGAAGAAAAAGGACACCTGGGCATAAATAAAGGAGGGCGGGGGCAGGACTGACAGGGGATGTGTGTGGCTAGGAGGGGACCCCACTGGGCTAGGGAAGCATCTGGGAGCCACACGCCTGCCCCTGCGGACCTGAGCACCGGGTGCTGCGGGTGGTGGGCGACTACACCCACTCCTGCAGCGAGCGCTTGCAGTAGAGCAGCATGCGGGGCACGCCCTTGCGCTGCATCTGCACCAGGGCAAAGGCCAGGCCCAGGATGCAGAGCAGCAGCAGCAAGGGGACCAGCACCATCACCACATTCACGGTCCGAACCACCTCCTCCATCTGCACCACCACGCGGCTGCCCTCGTCCTTGTCACCCACATCCTCTTCGTTGCCGTCGTCATCTGCCTCAGGCTCGGCACCCCCGTTGGGGTTGAAGGGTGGACGAGCCACGTCAGGCCATCGTGGTCGGGGCTCCACGTGCTCCTGGCAGCCCATGAAGTCCCTCAGGATGGATTTGGGGTGGCCGGGTTCCATCCGCAGGCGCTCATTGTTGAATTTCCAGTATTTGGTGCCCTTGTAGAAGTAGGTGTAGGCTATAGGAACAGACAGGCCAGGACGGCTTCAGGCTGGGGATGGTTTGTAACTTATAGTGCATGTAGTACATGCTAAGTGGTCTCCCAGCACCAAAACCAAACCAGAAAACAAACAGAATGTTTTTCCCTCATTTGCTTGTCTTCTCAAATCTGCTATCCTGCTATGGCCTGGGGTAGGGGGGAGTATTGGGTCCCTAGCTTCCTGGCCAGAGTAACAGGGCAAAGAAGAGAATCCACACCTGCCAAGGTCTAGGTATCAAGGAAGCCTGCTGTTATTCCCAGGATGGGCTTTATTCCCAACTACAGGAGCCAACAGGACTGTGTTGGCCTTGGGCCTTTCACAGACCTTGGGTGAAACCCAGTGCTGCTCTAGACTAGCTCCTGGCCTTGGGCACCTTGTATGCATCCCACTGACAGCAGGAAGGGCCAGGCTTGAAGCAAGGGGCATATCTGGGCTTTACTGAGCACGATGAGCTCAGAACAGCTGCAGTGACATGCCCAGACACAGAGTCTGGTGATCAGGGCAAGTACTGGTACAGCCGGCAAGTCAGCCTTGAACATGAGCGTCCCAGATAAAGACACACAGGGACCCTGTTGGAGAACTAACAGACCCACAACTCCTGTCACTCAGTTACAGTAACAGACACTAGGCTCCTGGTGCAGATCTGTAAGCACTACCCGGGTGATTTAATTCAGAAGACTTTTCTATTATCCAGCGTCTTTCTGCTGCTATTGTCCCTTTCTCATTAGTGTTAAGAAAATTCAAGGTTAATAAAGCATTATATAATCTATTTCTGGGGGCATTTTCCACCCCTTTTGGTCCTTCCATCCCTGCTCAACACTGAACCACGTCCACTGCCCTGAGACTTCAAGTTTCTGAGCTCCCGCTCTGGACACAGACAGGCATGGGAGGCACCTAGATGGCGGCCTCTCCAGCCTCTCAGGGGTGGGGCTGGAGGCCCAGTACCGATGCAGGGAAGGCAGGATGTCACGTTGGAGAAGAACCCAGGCTGCAGCATGGCACGTCATAACAGTGCCGCGGGACCTTGGGCAAGTGCGGGGTCCTCTGGGAGGGGCTGGCCCAGTACATGCGTACCTGCATCGTTGCTGAGGAAGGCCCCTTTGGGAGAGTTGGGGATGCCCTGCCAGACACTGATGGGCTTGGGGTAGCCAGGGTCTCCATGTTGCGTCTCCTCATTGAAGCGCCAGTACCTGTGACAACGACCAGAAGTTTCAGGCTACAATCCCGGAGCCCTACTTGGGCCTCCGTCCTTTTCCACACTGGCTCTCTTTGGACAGATCTGAGGATGAGGGGGCCTGGTTAGAGCCTCCTTCTTCAGGGAATAGGGCATAAAGAGACACTTACCTGTCTGCTTGGAAGAAGAAGGTGTGGCCCGTGGGCTCCCACCAGATGGCCGTGTCAATGCGGTCATAGGGGATGTCTGTACCATAGCTGCTCAGTGGCTGTGGGTAGCCAGGTTCCAGGTTGGCTTCCCGGAAAAGCCAGTAGCGGTTACCTAGGAGGGGAGCGGTGGGTTCTATGAGGATGGGCCTGGGTTGGGGATGGAGATGGTAGAAGCCACGCTTTTCTGGGTCCACAATCCATTCAGACCATCACTGCCCACCCCAACACGCATATACACAGAACCACACACACTCAGCATGATATTCACAGAGGCGTCTATGCTCATGGAAACCTGTGATAGACTCCTCTGTGTACAACTGAGCTGCTTCCACCCAGCCCACCTACACACTATACATGGCCCTTCACTCCACAGGACACCTCCTCTAGACCTGGGAGCTATGCTCCTGGATATTCTAATGGCCCTTACGGTGCCCAGCCTGGAACTCCCCACTTCAGTATGAGTCTAGTCCTGTATTCAGAGAGTTCCCGCCTGGGGGCCAGAGATACAGCTGATCTATCAAGGGGTACTGCCTCCCACAAGAACTTTCTTCTGCAAACAGACTGCAGAGATCCTGGCCAAGTGGGTTTGGGAACAGCTCTGGCTGTCCTGGAACTCGCTCTGTAGACCAGGCTGGCTTCAAATTCATAGAGATCCACTGCCTCTGCCTCCCAAGTGCTGGGATTAAAGGTGTGCACCAACATCCCTTGGCGATAATTTATAAAAATTTAGTGTTCTCCCTACATGTGTGAGGGTGCAGGATCTCCTGGAACTGGGGTTTTAGACAGGTATGATCAGCCATGTGAGTGCTGGGTACTGAGTCCGGGTCCTCTGGAAGAGCAGCCTGTGCTTTTGACCTCTGAGTTGTCTCTTGAGTCATCGCTCATGAGTTGCTGATCTTAAAGAGGATCGCCTGTTCTTATGGGGACCCCTTCTCAGGAGAACAAGAGGCAGGGGTGGGACAGTGAGGTGGGGCTCCTAGGCTGCAGAAGATGGCAGAGATACATCTTTAATCCAGGCAGCTCTGGCCTCCAGGGTCCAGGCCTGCCTAATCCCACAGCCTCTGCCTCTCCACTCCTACCTTGCTGCCCCCAGGGGCTGAGCAAACCCACGATGGGGACTGGAGCTGCAGGCCTCTCCTTCCCTGGATCCAGCTAAGCTACAGTAGAGCATGACGGCTGCCTGGGCCCCTCACACCATCCTGCCTTACCTTTGAAAAAGACAAAGTGTCCGTCCTGGCGCTCATAGGCAGCACTGATGTTCCCCGGCAGACCACGCCAGAAGTGGCCAATCGGCATAGGATAGTTGTCCAGAACACGGTTGTGCCGGACTCGCCAGAACCAACGGCCCTGTGAAAGGGGGTGGGTATTGATGGGCAGCACGTGCAAGAAGCTTCGGCTAAGGGTGGGAGCTGTGCTCGTGTTGCTCTTCACAGATCAGGGAAGATCTATCAGGGAGGCCATTGGGCCCTGAGGAGCCAGGCAGTACCTCGAGGGCCAAAGCAGCTCTAAGGAGAGAGCTCTGGGCTGAGGAGCAGGCAGCACCTGACTGCTGTGTAACCCTGGACAAATCCCTTGTTTTCTTGGGCTGGTTTCTTCCTGGTATCAGTTTTGGCAGGGACCCAGAAGATGTTAGCAAGGGAGGAGCTAGGCAAGCCTCTGGTGGGTTCAGAGAGGTAACGTGAGGGTGGGGCAGGACCGGGCTCTGGGTTGGCTGGAGGAGGGACCGGAAGGATGGGACCAGACCTTAAACACAAACATCTCTCCACGAAGCACGGCCACTGTGTCGAAGTTGCCATCGCAGATGTTGGGGCCATACTGGTCAGGCCTCTCTGTGGCTCGGGGCTGGGGTGGGGGCCCTGGCTTGGGGGGCCTTTCTGGCTTCCCACCTGGATGTGGTGGCTGGGGAGGCCGAGGGGGCTGGTGGTCTGGCCGTCCTGGCCGTCGGGGCCTCACAGTGGGGAGAGGCCGGGTGGGCTGTGGCTTACCATCTGGGGAGCCTAGAGAGAGGTAAGGATTAAGAAATGAGATGGCAGACCTGGATGCCAGGTTCTCCCACACACAGTGCTAAAGTACTGAGTGCATCCCCTCCAGGTACAAGGTCCTGTCTACCCACAGCAAACCCCTTCTGCCGCTATCCCATCACCATCCTTGGCACGTGGTGGTGGTGATGGGGGGTGAGGGCGGTCCCCTCCACATGATCCTTTTCTTAACCTCTCTGCCTGTGAGTGGTTACCTGCCTCTGCTTTCCCTGAGGCCATTCCCCTTACAGTGCTGGCCTCCTCGGTGGGGCTTTCAGAAGGGAGGCACCTGCAGACTCAGGAGCACGGCTCTGGCCCAGGCTGTAGCAACTTAAACTCTACCTGATGCACAGCTCATTACTGAAGTTGCTGGGGATGGAGGACAGGGTCAGGCGCCACCGGAGGAGGCACAGAGACTGACCAGAAGAGCTGGCCTTCGGGAGACCTGGCCATTGTAGATTTACTGGGTGGAGTCTAGGTAGGGTAGGCAGCTGTCTCAAATCCCCTGGGAATTCTGGAGAGTGCTGGGGACAGATTCAGACTATGGGTCCTGGGGACCCCGGAACATCCTTTGACTAGTAGGAATATTGCCAAGGATAGGAGGGAGATAGGGTGGACCATCTGCATCCCCTTGCAGCTCCGGTCTGGAGCCACACAGTGTGGGCTCTGGCTAAGTGACTGGGCCTCAGTTTTCTTGTCTATAGAATGGGCCAGAGTGCAGGGACAGCTGGTTATAGCCTACTCACCATACAGCTGCTGGATGCCCCGAAGGTCGTCCTCGGGCAGCTGGAAGTTGTCAGTGTCCATCCATTGGTAGAAAGGTGCCATGATGGCATTGGGGTTGCTCGAGTGCTCCAGTCCTAGTGCATGGCCCAGCTCGTGCACTGCCACCAGAAAGAGGCTGATTCCTGTAGTGGGGGTATATATGGTCACTCGGGTTCATCCTAGGCCCTCTGGCTGCCATGGACCCTACTCTTGCTTCTCCTTTGGATGGGGCTGAGCTGCTCCAACTTCTGCCTCTAATTTCCCCATTTGAGAAATGGACCCAACGTATCCTTCTCTTCCCACCTTCCCTAGGTGGGACAATAGTTTGGGACTAAGTACAAGGCTCCAGAGGCATGAATAGGGGACAGTCTCCCCTCCTGAGCCTGAAGTCACTGCTGGAGAGGCAGCCTAGCTTGGGCACTGCCTGGCCTGTTCCCACCCTGGCCAGCTGTCCTCACCATGCAGGTCAGTGCTGGAGAAGGTCCAAGGCTCATCTGCGTCGAAATGGGTGTCCCCACCCAGACCAGGGCCAGGGAAATAAGCGTGGGCCAGAAAGCCACCCACGCCATCAAACGGTGAGCTGTCGCCATGGAAGCCAGAGGCAAAGAGTACCATGATGTCAGCCTCCTCACGCCTTCGCAGCCGAATGTCATCATAGGATACTTCCTGGAAGACCAGGGGTGTGACCTGCTCCCACACGTGGAAAGCCCTGCGCACTGCTTCCATTGAGTTGTACCAGCCCAGTTTCTCTGTGTAGTTCTGGATGCTGCAGGTGGGCAGGGAGATCAGGATGGACAGGGCCCTGTGGGATCCTGTCCATTGCTGTCACCTTCCTAAGAGCACACGAAGCTGCTACACTACTCACTGTGAGTTTATTCGGATATGAATTAGAACTTGTCACACACAGTAATTCATTAAAATATGACCCTACGTTTTCATGATAGAAGATAAACAGATTTAAATTAAGAAAGTGAGGCAGTGGTGGTGCATGCTTTTAATCCCAGCACATGGGAGACAAGGACAAGGGAGTCTCTCAGTTTAAGGCCAGTCTGGTCTACAGAGTGAGTTCCAGGACAGTCAGGGTTATATAGTGAGACCGTGTCTCAAAAAGCCAAAAAGGAAAAAGAGAGAGAGAGAGAGAGAGGAAGAAAGAAAAAGTAAGGACCTAGCATGGTAGTGCATGTCTGCAATCCCACCATGGAGGTGCATGTCTGCAATCCTACCTTATAGGTGCATGTCTGCAATCCCACCATGGAGGAGCATGTTTGCAATCCTACCTTATAGGTGCATGTCTGCAATCCCACCATGTAGGAGCATGTCTGCAATCCCACCATGTAGGACATGTCTGCAATCCCACCATGTAGGACATGTCTGCAATCCCACCATGTAGGAGCATGTCTGCAATCCCACCATGTAGGAGTGTGTCTGCAATCCCACCACTTGGGAAGTGGGAATAGGAGGACTGGGAGTTCAAGGTTAGCTTCAGCTACACAGCAAGCCTAACGGCATCTTGGGTATAACATGAGAACTTCACCTTGTCTTAACAAATAAACCCCGCCCCCAAACTCCAAATCCCAAACCAAAAGGTAGTAAAAATAGTAAGTAAATAAAAGTACAGGTTCTTTGTGGCCATGGGATGGGGGAAGATGAGGTCTGGAGAACAGGCCAAGCCACTCTGCCACTTGGAATGCTGACCCAGGGCCAGACGGACCCTAACTTTAGCTGTGTGACCTTGGACATTTGACTAGACAGTTTCAGTCTCTTCATGTGAAAGACAGAAAAAGGGGAGGGAGTAACACTTCCCTTCTGGGGTCCTTGAGAGGATTAAGTAAAACACTGCACGAAGGATATACAGCGTAGGGCATGGTTCTCAACCTTCCTAATTCTGTGACCCTTCAACACAGTTCCTCATGGTGTGCTGACCCCCAACCATAAAATTATTTCATTGCTACTTCATAACTGTACCAGCTTTGCTACTGTTATGAATCATGATGCAAATATCTGATATGTAGGATATCTGATACACAACTCCTATGAAAGAGTTATTCAATCCCCAAAGGGGCCGTGACACACATGTTGAGAACCACTGGCCCCAGGGCCTGCACATGCAAAAGCACAAAATCCATGTCCTCCCTGTGGCTTAGACTAAGCTGCTGGCGCAGACAGATGTCCATCAACTGCAAAGGGGCATTTGACTAGATGGACCAAAGGATCTCTCTAGGAACACTTGACCCCACCCCCACACCTATGAACCATACTCAAAAGTCCACAGGACCACATCAGGCCAGTCTAGCCTGCAGCTAGCTGGGGCCAGGAAAGGACCCAGCAGGAGATGCTTGAAAGAGTCCTGGCTTTCCCTGGCGGGAGGCTTCCTAGACTGTGAGCTGGGACCATCAGCACAGCAAACCAGACTCCTTCTGGGAAAGGTATTCTGAGTCTCCCGGAGAGGGGCAGGGTAGCTGTCTTCCCAGCTGGACCCATACCTGAAGGTTAGGTGGTGACTGTTCCACGTCTTTCCCGTCAGGGTATAACGCTTCCTCCGACGCAGGTTGGCTTTCACGCGTACCCCAAACTGATCAGGCACCCCACAGCGGGGCCGCTTCATCCACCTGGACCAAAGATATACAGAGGGGTCAGCTAAGGGTCATCTCTTCCAGGCAGTCCACCTCCTTCCAACTCCCTCTTGCTTCCCAGTTTTCCCCCACAGCGGGTGGGATACTCTCTGTTTTGGCTCCCAAAAGAGCGGGTAAAGAGATTCCATAAGAAGACTGAGCGCTCAGCAATGACTAAGGAGGTGTGATCCCTCTCTGAGTATAACTCAAGCATGGGATGGGTGCTCTTGAGACCTCCTGCCCCAGGTATGTCAAGCTCTGTGCTTCTCAATGTGTCTGTAGGTCCTATCACTTCTAATTGAGCAGAACAAGGCCTCACTAGGTAGTCCCATCCAGGGCTTCTGTGCTGTACCTTTCCAGACATCACTAATCGAACATTATGCCCTTCCTGCCAAAGCTGGGTTACATCTTCTACTTCATCTCTCTTTTTGTATGTATGTGTGCCTGAATGAATTTATGTGCACCATGTGCATCCAGGCCCTCTCAAATCTCCTGTCTGGGTCATCTGCATGAGTAGTCAGTGATCTTAACTCTCCAGCTTCTGTCTTATCTTTCTTTCTTTTTGTTTTTTTTAAATAAATTTATTATGTATACAATATTCTGTCTGCATGTATGCCTGCAGACCAGAAGAGGGCACCAGACCTCAGTACAGATGGTTGTGAGCCACCATGTGGTTGCTGGGAATTGAACTCAGGACCTTTGGAAGAGCAGGCAGTGCTCTTAACCCCTGAACCATCTCTTCAGCCCCCTGTCTTGTCTTTCTTAACAACAGACTTCAGGCAGTCATCCTAAACAATAAGCATCAGCATGAAGATCAAATCATTTGCCACTCCCCTGGAAACTCCATATACCTAGACTCCTCAGAACAGGCTGGAGGGCAGGAGGCCTGTGGGGTCTGGGAGGGGCCACAAGGAGGGACTCACGCCTTTGTCTCTTCGTCAAGCACACCCGTGACAGGGATCCCATAGAAATTCTGCATCTCCGCAAGGGCGGAAGCCAGGATCTGGGCAGAGCGCATGGTGGACATGTGACGGCTAGGCTGGGGTAGGTAGCCATAGAGCCGCAGCCAGTTCTGCAAAGAAACCAAACAGGGTCTCCTCAGTCACTGCTCAGAATCCTCCAGGATCTCCCAATTCCAAGGAAAATCCAGTTCTTCCAGGGCCCATAAACCCTTCACCACCAAGGCCAAGCCCTCAGGCCTCACTCCTACAGCCCACTAGCCTCAGGGTCATTGTGCTCACTCTCCTTGTTGCCTGCCAATTGTGCCTGCTGCCTGGCCCAGTCTTTCCTACTCCTTCAGGGTGGGACCCTTTGGTTCCAGGAAGACTGCTGGGGACCCTTAACTGCTCCAGAATATTTTTTTTAACTATGCAAAGATGTGTTGATTTGTTTAACTATATAAAGATGTGTTGCATTTGTTTAATTATGTAAAGATGTGTTGCTGTTTTACTTTGCCTACCTAAGGCACCTGATTGATCTAATAAAAAGCTGAATGGCTAGCAAGGGAGGAGGTATGTGACTTTAGGGCAGGGAGAGTAAGGAGGAGAAGGAATTTCGGCTGGGGAAGAAAGAAAGGAATGCAGGGGGCTAACAGATGTGGAGGAAGCAAAAAAAGGAGGACATACAGAATGAAAGGGGAAAAACACAAGGCAAAACATAAATGAATAGAAACAGTTAATTTATGCTAAAAGAGCTAGTGGGAAAAGCCTAAGCCAAGGTGGAGCACTAATAACAGTAAGTCTCTGGGTCTTTATTTGGGAGCTGGTTGATGGGCTGAAGGAAATGCCAACTACACTCAAATATTCAGAATCTCTTTGTTAAGGTTTCATTCTTCTTTCTTTCTCTCTCTCCATCGCTCTCTCTCTCTCTCTCTCTCTCTCTGTGTGTGTGTGTGTGTGTGTGTGTGTGTGTGTGTGTGTGTGTCTGCACATGTGTACACCGGTGCCTGGATATGCCAGAGGTGACACTGGATTCCTGGGAACTGTAATTACAGGCAGCTGTAAGCCACTGGATACAGGTGCTGAAGACCAAATTCTGGTCCTCTGCAAGAGCAGCAAATGTTCTTAACTGCTGAGTCATCTCATCAGACCCTCTTTTTAATTAAACAAGTCTTAGTTATGTGTGTGTGCATGCTGGTGCCCATGGAGTTCAGAAGAGGGTGTCGGATCCCCTGGAGCGGGAGCCACCTGACATGGGTACTGGGAACTGATCTTGGGTCCTCTGCAAGAGTAGTACATGCTCTTAACCTCTGAGCCATCTCCCTGGCACCATTTAAAAAGTGATTTTTAAAATTTGTTCTTTGAAAAATTCTTACATTTATCCAATGCATTTTGAATATATCCCCATTCATGTTGGAATTTTGACTGGCTTGATCTTCAACAGACATATTATGTCTGAAAGCCAGCTTTTCACAACTCTTCCCCCACCCACCAGCTCCTAATTCTTCCTGCACACTCTCCCACTGATCCCTGATCTGTTAACATAGACGATTCATCCACAGCTGAACACCCACAGTTACTGACACTTGGCACTTTGACCAGTTCTGAGTCTCTGCATTGACCACTGCCCACTGTGCAAAGAGACTTCTCTGACCCAAGTTAAGAGCAACACAAATCTATGGGTTTAAATATAAATATTTAGAAGGCAGTCCAGCAGCATGACTGTTTAACATAGCAGCAGTAGGTTTAGCCCTCGTGCCTATGATTTTCCCAGTGGTGAACCTTTTCCCTGCTCTGCCGTGAACTGTTTGTTTATTTTAAAAGAGAGTCTCTAGTCAGGCTCTGTAACCAAGGACAACCCTGAACTCCTTATCTTCCTGCCTCCACTTCCCCAGATTACAGGTGTGCACTACCGTGCTTGGTTTCACGCAGTGCTGGGGCGGGCGCAAACACAGGGCTTCTTGCATATGAGGCAACCATTCTCCTAACAGATCTACATCTCTGGCTCCTTCGGTCTGGGCTGGATCTGTTTCTTCATCTGCAAAATGAAGCCCAATGTGCTGTTATGGGCTGATTCAGCGACTGACTATGGCTGAGATGAAGCACCATGACCAAAGTGACTTGGGGAAGGAAGGGTTTACTTGGCTTCCACTTCCTCTTCACTGTTCATCCCTGAAGGAAGTCAGGACAGGAACTCGAACAGGGCAGGAACACAGTGCAGAGGCCATGGAAGGGTGCTGCTTGCTGCTTACTGGCTTGTTCTCTTGCTCAGCCAGCTTTCTTACAGAAAGGATGGCACCACCCACAGTGGGTTGGCTCCTCCCCATCAATCATTAGATAATACCCTACAGGCACATCTTACGGAGGTATTTTCTCAATTGAGGTTCCCTCCTTTCAGATCAGGATAGCTTGTGTTGACATAAACTAGGGTAAGATTTGAGGGGCACAGACTCAGGAAAAGCACTCAGTGCACAGTGAGTGTGTTTGGTTCCCTTCTAGAACTAACCAGGCAAATCTCATCCAAGCATCCATCCATCTGACCATCTATCCACCCGTCACTCACACTCATCACCCACTCTGTCAGATGTTCCTATGCTCTCTGACAGTGCCAGATAGCATGCCAGGTGGGGGCTGTGGGAGACATGACCATCCTGAGCTTATAGGCTCCCAGGAGACTATTTACTTGGAGAGGAGGCTTCATGGCTCTCAAGTCCATGAATGAACTAGAAACCTGAAGTTACAACTCTGAATGATTCTGAGAAATGCTAGGAACAACCAGCCTGCCTCACGCCCTCAAGGTGGTGAAGGGATGGGACCTAGGGAGAAAGAAGGAAGCAGACTTCTTCCTTGTCCTTCCCCCATGTACTTGGCCACGAGGAAGACCCACTTTCTACCTTGTTCTAGAAGGGGAAAGAGGGACCCCAAGGCAAGACAGAGTAGGTGGACAAAATAGATGCTTTAGGGTGACACCCACATACTGGCACAGTATGTGCCCAAGTTTGATGGACAGAGAGCTGCTGTTCAAAGTCCCAGCCTAGCTGGCTGTGCAGCTCCACTCAGAGGCCCCAGGGCCTTGGAGGGTGGCAGAGCAGTGAGCAGAAACCCGGAGCTGAGAAACAAGTGTCAGCTCTATATAGACAGAGCAAGGCCAAGCCTACGCTCAATAAAAGGGGGCTGGATGGGAGTCTGGTTCATCTGTGAGGTTCTGCAAGGATGGAGCAGTAAAGTGCCCTGTAGTGCTGTGGGTGAAGAGACCAGGGGCTCTGGCTGGCAATCTTTTTTCTGCCAACAGGGCTAAGGAGTCCAGGCTTCTGGTGAGACTGGCCTGGCACCAGCAGGCCCAGGGCATGGGGCAGTTGGGGGAAGAGGGAGCAAACCCATGGTGTCTCCACTAACTCTCTTCAGGATTCTGAGCCACATGGCAATAAGGCTGTAGCAATGTCTCAGCTCTTCCCGGGCACTGACACTTCCCCCAAAGCTCCTAAGGCAGGTCCACTTCCCTCTTCCACAGCTCTTCTGAAGCCTCATGGAAAGATCCAAAGGGCAAGGACACCACGTTAATGGCAAAAGACACAGAGCTGGTGTGTGTGTTTATTGTGTGTGGCAGGGGTGGCTGCTAACAGGTGAGGGCACCTTCATAACATCTATTTGCATAAGGTAAAAATATCTCCAGTGCAAGCAATCAGAGTCACAGAGGGGCTGATTAGCCTGTCTGCAGAGCTATAAGAGGAACAGGCTAGGGGCAGAGGCTCAGGAGGGGCCCTGAGCATGGAGGGGAGGGGAGCTGGCCTGCTGGCAGCAAAACGCTCCAGAGATCTGCAGAGGTCTGGCAGAAGACCTGCTTCATCCCAGAGCCAGCTCAGGAGCTGCCAGGCAGGTCCCAAGGGGGCCTGATGGCCCTCCTTCACATAGTTAAATGCCTTTAAGTCCCCAAGCAGCAGAGTTCCCATCTCTTTATCAGCTGTGCCTCAGTAGCCACTGCTGGGGTAAAGATAATGGATGAAACCCCTGGACAGGGCCTGGTGGGCAGAGCTGCAGCCTCCCGGCAGGAGGTGAAACTGATGGCCAGCCTGCGCATGCTCAGGATGGCTGAACACCAAGTGTCCACAAATCACTGCCATGGGGCTTGTGTCCTTTGTAGTGGAGAAGGTAAGTGCGCCATCACGCCAGCACAGTAGTGACTATGACAAGTTCTAGTCACACAGGTGGGAAGACAGCAGCCACCCCTGCCTTAGAGTGACAGGCAGTTCAGGCCGCTGAGCCTCGAGTAGCTAAGATGATTTGCCATTTTCAGACAAATGGTAGAAACAGTACCCAAGGTCCCAAAGTGAGAGAAGGCTCTGGTCAAGCCCTCACTGTTCTTATTGATGGTGTCTGTCCCCTGTCCACAGTGCCTCCTAATCTTGTCACCTAGGGTTTCATAGGTGAACCAAGCAGGTGAAGCTGTGCTTCTGTGATGGGGAAACTGAGGCACAGAAGTCAGGACTGGGTATAGTAAAGGCAGGATCCTAACCTAGGGCTTGTTACCCTTTCCATGAAGGCTCTCCAATGATGGCCACTGGGCCAGAGGAGGCCTCTCCCATCTTTAGACTGGAGTGTGTTTGTGGGGTGTCCCTGAGCATTAAGGGAGGTTGGGAACCCACTGTCACAGTTGTCCTTGTCCTTGTTTTGAGCTTCAGCCTCCATCCTCTAAGTATTTACTGATGTGGCAGGTGAGTGACTTGATCTCAGGCAAGAAGACAAGGGACCAGTCATAAGGGGAATTCCTGATCCTCAGGAGAGACGGTAACTATAACACTTGAGAACCTGCTGTGGGCCATTTAATGCTCACAACCACTCCTGAAAGATAAATATCTATCCTCATTGTGCCAGGGCCAGTGAGTCACCTGCTCAAGGTGACACAGCTGATCTGTGATAGGCCTGGGCACAGGAGGCTTCTGTAGCATTCCCAGTTCCTTAGCATACTGAGCTCTGGCCCTTCTCAGGAACAGCACAGCACAGCTCTGGGGCAGGGCACCTGATCCTCTTCACACCCAACATCTCTAGCTGGGTCTGGGCACTGAGCCACTTGCCCTCCCCCAGCCTGTTGAAGCAATATGGAGGGACACAAGCCTGCAGGGAGGGCTTGTCTGAGAGGGAGCCCCCAGATTCCAGGTCCACGCTGTGCCCAGAACAGCTATTGGAGAGGGGGCTGGGGCCAGAGCCATTGCTGTCACCATAGCCTGCTCCTGGGGCTTACACCAGCAGACTGACCAGAAGCACAGCAGCCCCTCCCTCTCCAGGGCCCTTATCAGGCCCCAGGTGATAAAGGAAATCTCAAGGGTTCTGCTTTGACTTTCAGCTCAGCCCCCTCTGTAATCTGAGCAGTCCCAAGCTGTTTCTGCCCAGCCAGGTACAAAGGGAAGCTTGTCAGGACCATCAAAGATGGGTCAGCCCCCAGACCTTCCCAGATTTGGTGAGGTTCCCTCTCTTCCACACTCCGCCTCCCAGGATTCTTGGGAACAAACCAGGGCTCTGTCTGTCTCTGTCACACCAGAAGGACCAGGCACTGAGTAATTAGGTCTGGGATGGAGACCCTGCAAAGGATAGGGCGTGCCCTCTACTAGCTCACTGGGAGTGGTGGGATGGTGGGGGTGGTTTCCAAAGCCACTGAAGGCTCAACCACCTCCCTGAGGCAGGGCCGCAGATTGATCCAGCAGGCACCCCTGCAGACAGGGAACTCAGAGCTGCCATTTGTGCTAGCAAGGAGCCTTAGAAAGGTCCCTCAAGGCTGAGTAAAAACTAGCCTTCGCCTTGTGGTGACATCTCTGCTCAGGACCTGGTTGCTTGTCCATACTAAAGACCTGTAAGAACCAGGCTGTGGCTAACATAACTCTGAACCTCAGTTCCTGCCTCTGCAAAATGGGGTCATGCAGAACAGGGCTCGGAGCTTGAATGACTAGACACCAGGCCAGCAAAGAAAGAGAACTAGCTGGCTATGGTGGTACATGCCTTTACTCCTGGCACTTGGGAGGCTGAGTTCACTAGATAGCATTCCTAAAGCTGACCACCAAGGTCCAGTCCCTTATTTGGCCACTTCCTTCTCCTGAGGCTGATTGCAAAGGTCCAGCTAGTAATATATTTAAGTCCAGCAATCAAAAGCCCCAATCAAATATGCCCAATCAAAATTAACCAACATATCCTAATGTAGGTGCATCTGCCTCCTCTATCCAGAGGCAGCCCTTTGTCGCTCTGGAGCAAATGCCCCCCCTTCCTTTTCCCTTCTCCTTCATCCTCCATCTCCTGTCTCTGTCTCTTATTCCCTGCCCTTCATCCCTCTGGGACAAACAAATGCTTGTGCTGAGAACTTGGTCTTTCGGGGTGGTCCTTGCTGACTTCGAGGGTCTTTTAAGAGAGATCACGTCATAAACAAACAAGGGACTGACTATATGCTTGATACTCCCATGGTCCATCTAAATAGTAAGAGGGCATGTGTATTAAGGGAGCCTAATGTACTTCTCACTATGAATTTGAGATCCCTCTGTTTCAGCCTCCTAAACCCTGGATCTAGAAACATGTACCATGAGTCTTTAAAAAAAAAAAAGTGTACGTGTATACACACACACACACACACACACACACACACACACACACACACACACACACACTTGTGTTCGTGTGCCTGTGAACATGAGTTCAGGTGCTTTTGGAGGCCAGAGACCTTAGAGGTAGTTGTGAGCAGCCTGATGTGGATGTTGGGAACTGGACTCTGGGTGTTCTGTGTTTGCACACTTATCCACTCACTGAGGCTTCAATCTCTGCCATGGGTCTTCCTGACCCCAGAATTTGGGATTAACTGACTACAACGCCTAGAACATGTGAGACAAGTACTCTACCTCTGAGCTCTACCTAGCCCAGGCCGTTTTTTACTTTTTATTTTGAAACAGGGTCTCCTTAAGTTGCCCAGGCTGGCCTTGGGTTCACGCTATAGCCCCCGGCAGCCCTTAAACTTGGAATCCTCCTGCTTTAGTTTTCTAAGGAGCTGAGGCTTCAGGTCAATACCACCAGGCCCCCACTCCACTCTGGGTGTTAAAGAAAGCTGTAGGTGATAACTCTGGGGGACTTCCAGCCAGGGAAGCAGGAAGGAGGCAGCCACCCAACCCGCCCCCATAGCCTTAACCTGAAGGAAAAACAAACCCGGTCCTTTGGCCTGTGGGCAGGGAGGGGTGGGCGGAAGGGGCCTTTGTTTGCCAGGAGTTTTCGAAGGTTGGCCAGGGACCAGGCCTTGAGTATCACCTGAACCTTCCATTGCAAGGGATGGCTCCTAGATGGGGCTGCCCAGGGCAGGGTCCAGATGGGAGTGGGTAGGGAACCGGGCAGCTTTGGCAGAACCCCTGAAAAGACCTTCCCGTCTGGGTCAGTCTCAGCTAGTTCTGCTAGCAGAAAGTGGAAACTCACAGGGTTCCACCTTGGGATTTGACCTTTAACCCAATCTGTGGCTGTAAAAGAGAAGGTTCTGGGTTCAAACCTCAGTTCTTCAGTCCCTGGCTGTGTAACCTGAAGTTTCCCTCACCTGAAGGTATTAATTTCCTCCTCCACACACAAAGGGTTAAAGGAAAGATGAAATGCAAAAATGCTTCTAGAATGTTCCTGAACAGAATTAGTTTGATGAAGGTACTGGAATAACCCCCGAACCTCTTGGGCAGGCTGTGCATATAGCGTCACAGCATTGTCTATAAACAGAATAAATTTCCACATAATTCCATCAAGCAGATACTATGGTAGTCTCTGCTTCCCATTTTACAGGCAGGAAAACTGAAGTTCAGACAGGTTTGATAACTTGCCAACACCCAATGCCACTTGCTTCTCAGCTATTAATTTTACCAAAAGTTGTAATGTTGTAAAGCACTAGACACGGAGCTCGGTGTCCTCACTTCTTCGAGATGTACCCAAGCCTAGGGGTCATCCAGACCCTGTTCTCCAGGCTGCACAGCTTTGGGAGCTCAGTCATCGGTGGCTGTGGAACATGGGACACCCAGAGCTGGCTGATGGCTGTGACCTGGCTCCTCACCTGTCTATCCCACCCTCTCCTGACAGCAGAAAACAAGTCAGACCTTCTGTTGATTTCCTCCTGCCCCCTTGAGTTGATGGAATTCAGCGGGAGATACCCCTTCTTTCCCAGGGCAGACCCATGTCTGCCACACTTGCCTGGGGCTAGAGGGCCTAGCCCTGTAATTGCTAGTTTCCAGGTATTCTCAGAACACATGTCCTTTGGGGAGCAGTGCTCAGGAGCCCTCCAAAGTGGCTTTTCCAGCAGGATGTGACATTGTGCTCAGGTCTGGGGATGCTCAGCTATGCTCAGGTTCTCAGGGCCTCACATTTATCTGTGGATTTCCCAGGATCCTCTTTGCAATGAAGACATGTCCAAGCAGAGTGTCCCCAACCCCTCATTGTCTCTGCTGACTCATAGAACATTGTACTCAAGTAAAACTGGCCATGGGGTTCTTTTCCTGCCTCAGCATCCACCTAAGCTTTGGGGTAACTCTGAGGATGCCACCTTTGAACTAGGAGTCCAGGGAACAGCAATTATCATGGCCACCCTCAGGGTAACAATGGCAAGGACCATCTGCATCCAGCCACAAAAGGGGCACAAAGGGACAGCCAGAACTAAACAGGGGGTAGGAGGGCTTTCCATGCCTACAGCAGGCCATTCTGAGTTGCCATGAGCGATTTGGGTGGTGAGCTACTGGGATTCTGGAGAAAAATTTTAGGGGTGAGGGTATGAGCATGTTTCTGTGAGGTTTCCTGTCCATATTCAGGGATGTCTTTTAGAGGTCTCCTTCCTCCTTGGGGTCCGTCCAGGAGTTACGTGGCAGGCCAGACATATGGTATTCCAATGAATACACACAAGAAGGTCATTGACAGGTGGGCCCAAGGACATCCTAAACACAGTGACATGCTAAGAAGATGGTCCACATCCAAGTTCATCATGTCAGTTCTCCTGGCTTGAGAATGTGTAGAGACAATCACCCAGTCATCCATACTATGAGCCTAACATGAACCCCTGTCTCTTTAAGGAAAACATGGGGCCTCTACAGTTTCTGTCCATAGTTAATATGGGGAGAGGGACCTAGAGGGACCAATAGTCTCACAGACAGTGACTCCAGTCAGACCTGAAGATCAAAAGGAGAATTCTAAGGTCTGGTGGTGGCGGTAAGTGACTTTAATTGCAGCACTAGGGAGGCAGAGGCAGGCGGTTCTCTGAATTTGAAGCCAGCTTGGTCTATACAGAGAAACCTTGCCTTAAGAAACCAAAAAAAGGGGGCTGGGGAGATGGCTCAGAGGTTAAGAGCATTGCCTGCTCTTCCAAAGGTCCTGAGTTCAAGTCCCAGCAACCACATGGTGGCTCACAACCATCTGTAATGAGGTCTGGTGCCCTCTTCTGGCATGGGGGCATACACACAGAGAGAATATTGTATATATAATAAATAAATAAATATTTTAAAAAAAAGAAACCACAAAAAACCAAAACAACAACAACAACAAAAAAACAAAACGAGAGAGAGTGAGAACTCTAGTTGACTCCAGCCCCCTTTTGCACATCTTCCCCTGTGGTCAGATGGGGGCAGGAAGGCTTGTGACACTATTCAGGGAAGGTGGGAATGAGCAGTTTTGGTATCAGTGGAACCACACCTGTGAACTCTGGCAGCCTGAGTCATTTCCTTGGGACAGGCTGAGGGTGCTAACCTTCAAGAAAGAGCAGGAGGAAGAGTTTCTCTAGTAAAGAGCAAAGGTACTTAGGTTGCCACAGAGCAGGACAGGATCCTAACGGGCAAAGCTGGCAACTCATCCAGGTGGGGATCTAGAGCCAGGACAAGATGGGAAAGCTAGGGCTTTCCTTAGATCAGGATCCTGTAGATCAGGAGGAGCTTTTCCAACCAAGGCAGGCTACTGAGCTAGCTGCAGGCACGTGGCAGCTCCCAGCACAGGGCAGTTTCTGGTTCCTTAGTTTAGTGAATTGCGGTGGCTGCTACCTGGGAGAGTGCAGAGAGTGGGGGTGTTGGCTTTGGCTCAGTGACCAAGGTACTCAGAGCCATAAGGTGACCAGAGATCTGGAGCTGTGGAGCTAGAGCCGTTCTCAAAGGAAGGGGTATGTGGACACTGTGTAGGCAGACCTAAGGACTCTTTGAGCCCAATTATGGCCAATCCTGAGGGTGTCTCCCAGAGCAGCCTGTACTTCTCAAAGCCAACTCTAGGGGTTAAGACAGCTATCTGCAGCCTTCCATCCACTGTGGATTCCAACATGCAACATTTCAGAGTCTCTTCCAGCCGGAGCTTAGGCACAGCCCAAATCGTATCTTGAGTCAATAATCCTAGCCAGGGTCACCATGGCCCTCTTCCGTGGAGGTGGAGGACTGTGGGCACACTTAGCTGGGCTTCCTCAGGTGGAGAAGATGGGATGGGAGAATTGCACACCAGAGGAAATGGCATGAAGTTCCCCAAACCTCGGTCTCAGCACCCAGATCCTGGCCATCCAGGAGACCCATGCACAATGCACAATCACCAAATTCCAGCTTGGTCTGGGTAGGCCACAAACTCTCTAAGGCGAATCTGTGACTTGAAATTCTTTGGCATATGCTCCGGAGGCAGTATCTTGGATACAGGCAAACACAATTCCTACAGCAGGAGCCCACTGCAAGACTCTGCCCCTAGACCTTGTGAATGGGGTTGGGCCAGGCTCTCTAAAACTCTCTGACCTGATAGGGGAAGAGGGCTGAGAGGTTTTTATTAAAGTAGGGTGGGACAGTTAGACTTCCATTGGAAAAGTCTCTCAGGCAGGCCAGAAAAGTGGGGGAGCCTCCAGGACTGGAAAGGCAGACTGAGCTGTCTGAAAAACACAAGCAGCACTCTTTAAGGCCATCGCTCCAGGAAGCCCAAGGGCACCAAGACCCCAAACCTACAAGGATGCAGTGCCAGGCTCTTGTCCTCTCTCTAGACTCCACACCCAGTTTCCCTTTCTCCTAAGGCTGGAAATAATGATTTTTAAAAGTTCGATGACATCCTGGGGTGACCGAGCTGGCGCTGGAGGGAAACACTGGAGCAGGAGGTACTGGTTGGGTCTCTGCGGGGAGACCGCGTGTGGTCACTCGCCGGACCAATCCAGAGAGTCGCCAGCATATGGACGTCTGCCCGGCTTCCAAAGAAGAGGCGTGGAGTCTACCCTGTTTCACAACCAGGCCTGGGCATTGAGGCACTGGTGGGAAAAGTGTTTCGGGAGATAGGGTCTGTTCCTCAGACCCCATCCTGGCATGGGAACGCTTCATCGCAAGAAAGTCGCTAGAGCACTTCTGCAATCGGGTCATTTTCCTGGGTGGTTCTTACCCATCCCCCAACCATCCTGGCCCACCGGACAACGCACGATGTCACCCAAGGGAGTGTCAGTCAAAGTGTGAGCTGCTGGGCTCCTGCTTCGCCTGAGCAAGTCTTCCCACCCTCAGCAACGACCCTCCCCGCTCGCAAAGCCCACAGTGCGCGGATTTGGCTCTCGAGGAATCGGTGCGGGCAAAGACTAGAGGCGAGGGCTAGGGGCTGCGGAAGCGGCTGTAGGGACTCAAGCTCGGGCGGTTCAGTGCCCCGAGCAGTTGTCAGTTCTGTGCGCACAGGGCTTTGGGAAGAGGCGCGCCGCAGAGCTCCAGCCAGGGAGTGGCAGCCTGCCAGTCCCTCTTTCTGCCCAAGCTCTCCAGTCGGGATCAGTCCTCACCCCCAAGGCGGGTTGCGTCTCCCCCACCTGCAGGCTCCCGTTGCGGGCGTGGTTCGCACCAAGTCCCTCCGGGTTCTTACCTCAGCGGCATACACTTCGGCGTCCTCAGACGTTGTACCGCGGCCCAGACAATCCAGAAGCACCAGTAGCAGCGGGAGCAGCCAAGCTCGGTCGCCGAGGCAGCTGCCAGTGCAGCCCGGCCATCTAGACGCACTCCGGTCGCTGCCCATGCTTGTCGCCCGCCAGCCGGGTCCTGAGCGCTCCACGCGGGGCTGGCTCTCTGGCCAGCGCCGAGTCCTCGCACGAGGCTGGGAAACTTGCGACACTCCCTGGCTCCCGGCGCCGTGGGCGCGCGGCGGGTCTCCCGCTCCCAGTGCGTGCGGGAGCCGCTCAGGTCCCTTCTGCAAATTCCCAAACCCGAGGAGAAGCGGGCAGGGCAGGTCGGGGCACGCGGGGGACCCGCCCGCAGGAGAAGGGGACCGGCCGAGCTGCACGCCGCAGAGTCTCGCAGGCTTGGCGCGGTGCGTTCTGGCCCCGGCCCCCGGGAGCAAGCACAACTCCAGAGCCTTTGTCTGGCTCAGCGCTCCGGCCGCCCGGTCCCGCGGCGCCCCCTGCGCGTCCTGCTCTCTCTGTCCATGCCCAGGACCCTGGCGCTGCCCAGAGCGCGCGCCTCCCGCCGGTGACTCCGCTTGCCGCCGCGCCCAACGCGGCCTGGATTTCTAAGCAGTCCCCCGAGGTACGCAGGGAACCGGCCAGAGGGAGCGACGAGCCCGCCAGCCAGCTAGCCAGCGCCCCGCGTCCCCCGCGAGTTTGGCTCCGCAGCCCTACTCCCAGTGCGCGGCGGGAGCCGCGGCTCTTAAAGGGCCAGTGCGCTCCCTGTGCGCAAACCTAGGCCGAGGCTGGGGGGCGGTTCCTAACCCGAGGTTTCTCAGTAGCAGGTGCGGGCTGTGTTGCCCAGCACGTGGGTGCCCCTTCTCATCTTTCCTGGTGGCAGCAAACCTCCCCTAGCTTGCTTTACTCCCATCTCTGCTCTGGTGAGCAGGGGTGATCCCCATAATTTGACTCCATTCTGAGTCAGGGCGCTAGGAAGGCGTGGTCTCCCTTCGAGGGCAGCACGAAGATTCCTCAAGCCTCTTGGAGGAAGGCATGAAGACATTCAGATAGAGGTAGGCCAGAACAGGACTGGGGTAGGGACCTAAAGTCCTGTTTTAAACTTTAAGAGATAACAATAAAACTCCAAAACAAAGAAGTTGGAGGGATAGGTAAGATGGCTTAGTGGGTAAAGGCTCTGGCCACCACCAAGTTTGTCAAATGTGGCAACAAGAGTTCGATCCCCAGGACCCACTTGGTGGACCTATAGAACCCGTGTCACTGTGGTGCACGTGCGAAAACACACGCACACACAAATGTAGTTTTAGAAACAAGCCCAGAGTGTCTTAGGCTCTTTAGTGAATTTTCTAAGTCGCGAAGTCTTGGGTTAGGGTGTAACTGAGAGTTCCGGCTTAAAAGGAATCTGCATCCCCATTCCCTTGCTGCGTGAGTACGAAAAAATTACTAGTTCTGAGTCTCCACGGTGGGGTGAGGGTTAGGGTTCCCAGGTTGTACATTTTGTTTCCCTGCTCTACTTGGTCTCTGTTATGTGAAAGTCAGTGTGTGGATGAGATTCACCAGAATGCTGGGTGGAAGGGCAAACGTTCCCGTGAAGTTTGAACTAGACTTTAACTTTTACTCCGGCGTGAATGCAAAGGGGGTCCAAGGTCCATGAAAACATCGCGCAGCCCAAGGTCAGTCCTAGGGTAGTGAATTGGAGCAGCTGGGATGCCACTTGAGGACCACAGAGACCAGGGCAGAGGGCAGCAAACTTCCATCACCTCCCTACAGACCAATGGAAGTTTACCTTACCCGAGGGTAGGTCTTTCCTAGAACAGGCTCTCTGGGTGCCTCTGCCTCTCCCATCTCCCTGGCAAAGGACCTTAGAAATAACTGGTTCGAACCCACCCACTGGGTGAAGGAAGACAAAAATCATGCCGGTACCTGGCCTAACATCTCATGGAAAGGAAATTGGAGTTTGGAGAAAATGTAGAGGTAGTGTTTCTCCTTTCTTTCCACTGATGCACTTCCCTGTGGGGTCCCTCACCTGGGAAACTGGCTTCTGAATTCTCTAATTTGGAATTTGATTTTGAGAAAAGCCTAGTTTCCAGCTCACAGCATCCCATTTAAGTTGGGGATACTGCAATTGTTTGCAAAATTTATTACCGACCATTTTTTTAAACCAAGTTTATGGGGTTACCTATTGATAAATAAAATCTCAGGTATTCAGACAAGGTTTGAGAGACGGTGGTCAATCAGGTATGGTGTTTTCTTCCATTGCCGGTTGTTCTGGTGAGAACTTCTGGCTCAAGGAAATGGCTTCCTATATGAGACATTCTACAGAAAACTCTGGATTCAAAGCCAGGTCTCTGGGCTCCTGCCCAGTTTACTTTACTGGAATTTGGAACATCTATCTTCTATTTAGGTTTACCTTCTTATTTGTAAGAGGAGGGGTATTCAGATCCAGCCAACAGCTGAATAAGCGGGTTCTCTCCCTCACTGAAGGTGCTGTGGGCTAGAACTGCGCCTGGATAACGATGCTCTGGCTACCCAGTTATAGGGGTTCCTCAGGCAGCGTCCTCACAAAGGTGAGGCTGAAGCTGAGGGAAACCTGACCAATTCTGCTGTTCCGCATGCATTTATTACCTGATTTTTCCTACCAGTTTTAGAAGTATGTGGCTACATTCCCAATAGCTTTGCTGTCAGTAACTCCTCTGACGAGAGGGTCATGGGAGAATAGGTTGCCAGCTTTTTAGTGCTTGGGGGCCGCTCAGAAAGGCCAGAGATGGGCAGGAGAGAAGAACATTTGCCTACCTCTCCAAAGATGCGTTTGGTTCCCAGAGCCTACACCAGGTAGGTCAGAGCTGCCTGTGACTCCAGCTCTGTGGGGGACCTGGCCCCTTTTCTGGCCTCAGCAGGCGGCCACACATACATGTGTATATACACACACCAACCCACCTCTGGTGGGGCTGAAAAATGCAGAACATGTTCCGTCTCTTCTCCTGACCTCCAATCACCTTCTCCACGCCTCAGACCACCCTGTCTCTTTACCCCGTAAATACCTCTAAAGCCTACTGCCGGTAAGGCTTTAGATCAAGCTCTTGCCTCCTCACACTCGGCCACTGTTGCTTCATGACTGTTACTGTGCCAGGCTGGCAAAACAGGACCCTTTTGGCAGCAGTCTTTTGGACTCTGGGTGCCAAGCGAAGGAATAAGCAAACACACAAAGTAGTTTCCCTCTGTCTTGGAACTAGAGCTGGGGAAGTCTAAAGAGGCAATGGAGGAAGGAGGTCTTGTTATCAATGAGGCCTGGAGGTGAGCATCTCCCTGCCCTGTGGGGGAACATCTGAGGATGCTAGAGCCAGATGTGCTGATTCAGTACTCTACCAAGCATGATGAAATAGTCACCGAGAGCAGTTCCTCCCCGCACACTGCGCACCTAGCTACGGTGGACAGGCTTGCCCTGGCCTTCCGTCTCCAGTCTCCAGCTGTCTCCTGGGTTTCTGGAACGCGCGTCTCCTCATTTGGAAGGAAGCGCCCCAGCTGCTTCTGCACTGTCAGCGGAGTGCTTGCTGAAGGCACTCCACTCTGGAAGCACACTGCATGTCTGGGTGCCCGCCAAGCGAAGGCTGCCAGCCTCCCCAGGCATGGATTACGTGCCCATCCCCCTCAGCAAAGCTTAGGCTTCCTTCCTCCATTGCCACCTCCATTCTCTTTTGAAGAGCTGCTTATTGATCTTGGCCCATTTCTCAAAGTGGCTGCACTCGTAACTCCACTCTCAGCACAGACGATCTGCAGAGCCACATCCTGGGGGGGGAGGGGGGCAGGCCCTTAGTGCTTTGGACAAGTACGAGGTTAGGGATGGACATTCGAATCAGCACACCTTGCCAGTTTTCCCTTGGCATCCACAGGGCCGGCCCGGATTGGTCCATCCAAGGTTGCAATCACACAGAGCAGGTGTTGGGAACTTGACCTGTGAAGCTAGGTTACCATGTTGCCTGCAGGCCAGAAAACATGCCTAGCTTCTTCTCCATTGTGGCTTCGGATGCCACTAACACCAACCAGCAGGTCAGCTGAAGCCAGTAGACTGGTGCAGTGGCACTGGGGGAATGAGGCACGATTGTGTTCTCTAAGGTGGGGAAAGACAGAGCTGTGAGGGCACGAATCACAAAGTTAGGTGCAGAGACTGAGCAGGAGGGCAAGTGTAGGGATGGCCTAGGCTGTGTCACGGTGGAAGCTGAGGCCAGGGTTAAGTCAGGCCCTGACAAGTTCTCATGTCCCCAGGCAAGTCATGTAACTGCTCTTCCTCTACCCAGTTTGCATTCCTTAGCTTGGCTCTAGGGAGGAATGGTTCTGTGTTTGAGGGGCGGGGATGGCGATTTCTCGGGACAGACCAAACCCTGGGTTCCATGTATTGCATGATGTTTCACTTCATGAAGTCCTGGAAGACGGGGTAACCACATCTCCTTTTCCTTTTCATGTGCAGGGGGGATGTTTGTGTGTGTGTGCACAGAGGTAGACAAGCATGAGTGTATGGATGTGCACACAGGCGTAAACCAGAGATTAATCCTGGGTGTTTATTGTTCCTCAGGAGCTAGCCACCCTGTTTTCTGAGACAGCCTCTCATTGGCTTAGAACTTGACAACTAGTGAGGTGGCGAGTGAGCTCAGGGATCCTTTAGTCTCTGCTTCCTCAGTGCAGAGGTCACAAGTACTGTAACAGCTTTTTAAAGGTGGGGTTCTGAGGACTGGACTTGGGTCCTTATGCCTGCAAAGCAAGAATATTACTGACTGAGCTAGCTCTCCAACTCCCATTTTCCTTTTTTTTAAATTAAAAATTTATGTGTATGGGTGTTTTGCCTGCATGTATGTGCACCACGTTCCTGGTGCCTGAGGGGCCAGAAGGACTGGAGTCATGAATGTTTGTGAGCTGCCACGTGGGTGTGGCATCCAATCTATGCCCTCTGAAAGAGCAGCCACTTCTCCAGCATCCCAAAGCTTTTTTTCTTGAGTCACAGTTACAACAGAGGGACAGTGAGATGGCTCACTGGCTAGAAATACCTTTTGAGAACAACCACGGAGCCTACAAAGTGGCAGGAAAGAATTGACTCCCGAGAGCTGTTCTCAGAACTCATGTGCCTGCACATACACATGCGTACACTAAAATAAATAAATACATAAAAATCTCTAAAGTCATAACAGAGCCTCACAAGAGCCCCCGGGACTGTGAAGCACAGCTGGAGGGGAGGCAGCGGCACCTCTCACCTTTAAAGTAGGAGCAGCTTAAAAGAAGACACCACATTAAAAAGGCAGATTTTATTTGTTGAACATAATTTAAAACTGTAAAAAAATATTTCTTCATCCATTACTAGAAATCCCCATGACAACTGAAGAGGATTGGTTCTCCAGTTGCCCCGAGAAGAGCTTGATGGAAAATAAAAATCCCCTGTGCCTCCCTGGCCCTCTCCACCTCCCACCCCACCCCCACCCCTGAAGAATGCTCAGCCCCAAGGGCAGGAGTATTTTGCCTAGAGGGAAGGTGTCTCTGTGCTTCTTTGGGAAAGCAGATGGGGGAGTCCAGGGGTCATAGGTGTTGGAGGCCTGGCCGGCAGCTATAGCCGGGCCAAGACAAAACATCTGCTGGGCTCTCCCCAGGCACCTGGCTGGGTAAGTGGGAGGAAGGAATGAAGAAAACTGCTGCTGACCACAAATTAGCACCCTGTGCCCTGGCCCTGAAATGACCTCTCCTGGCACAGGATGGGATGAAGGGGAAAAGTGATAAATAAAGGAGATTAAAGGAGGATGGCAGACTCACTGAAGCCCCCGGTTTGACAGTCCGGGCACAATGAGTTTAAAAACTCTGTGTTGGTCAATGGCATTGATAGAGATTACTGCAGGGGAGAGACCTCAGTGGGGACTCCCTTGGGGTGGGCTCCCCAGCAGGGCTCATTTTCTTTTCCTAGACTGACAGAAGAATTAGAGGTCCCGGCTGCCCTCTACTGGTGATTTCTGGAAATGACTGCACCACAGCAGCAGCCTACCCACCTACCACCCTAAAGGACCAGGAGAGAGAGGAGGCCACTACAACAGTGCTAAATGTGTGATTACGGCTTATTGCTGGGGATATACCACTGATGGCAGTAAGCTCCTCCATCTCAGCTGGCCTAGAGAGAGGCATGGGGCAAGGTTCACTTTAAAGGCATCGAGAAGAATTTGTTCCCGGACTTGCAGCGGACCTGATCAGCCAGCACACGCATCAGCATCTCAGAGTCTTCAAACTCATCCACGATTTCCTTCAGCCAGCAGCAGGGAGATGACAGCCACGTTAAGAGGAATCGGACCCCGAGGCACCACAAACAACACCAGTCCGATAGGCTGGGCAATACTGATCACCTTAAAATCTTATGACCTTAAAATCTGCTGACTGTGAGGACACACAGAGCCCTTTGGTTTAGTTTGGGACTGGGCTCTCCTGGAGCTCTTGCTGCCTTCCATATGACCAGGACAGAGATCATGGCCCATGGCCTGTACAGATTCTGACTTGCAAAGTGCTTTTTAAAAATCCAAATCAGGTACTCAAGGACAGCCTGGTCTACAAAAAGAGACCATGTCTTGAAAAACCAAACCAAAAATTAAATGAAATCCTAATAAGTTGCTAACACCAGAAAATCAGAAGACTGCACATAAAAATCTGGATTTCTGGCTTCTCTTGAGAAAAACAGGAGAGCTACCAACTTGCACACTGCCAGGCACTGTGCACGGGCACTGCTAGTTCTTCCACGGCGCTGACAGGAAGACCACCTGTTTCACCTGCTATCAAAATATAGCAGACCTGATGGCACAGACCTGCAATCTCAGAATCTGAGGTAGGAGGGACACTGCAAGCTTGAGGATTGCCTGCTCTACAGTGAGCTCCAGGCCCAGCAAGGAGACCTTGTGAGACCTGACTCAAAAGTAAAACCCGTGACGTAACAGGAGCTGAGGGCTGGAGGCTCCTGGTACCTGCCATTCTTCCTTTATTTACAACTGCCAGACCTAAACCTCTGACCTCAGATAAATGGCTGGGTCGGTGTGGGGGGGGGGCAGGGGAAGGAAGTCACCCTCATCCCGTGTCAGGTGTAAGGCAGGCACACAAAGTCCTAGAGGTTTTGTTACAGTATAGTTCTGCTGCCCTGAGTGCCACTTAGATCCCAGCTGCAGAGCAGGAAGGGAGGGGTTGAGAGTCTCTTCTATGCCACTCGGTTTCCTACAGATTTAAGTTCCAATGTCCAGTCCTTCCCTTTCTGTCATCATTCCGGAGCTCAGAGCTCTGCGTCTCTGCCCTGGTAACTCACCTGTAGTTCCCGCAGGCACTGTCCCTCCAGCTGGAGCCGTGCATCGCCCACACACCAGGCCAGACTGACATGAAATGAAGGGTCCTAGGGAAGAAAAGCAGGGACTCAGGCTACCACTGGATGACATGGCAGGCCCATCCATCATAGCAGGTCTATGACAGTCCCATCAGGTCTCCCTGTAGGATCCCTGGCCAGTGCCAAGGGCTGAAGTCATATCCCGCCCCCTGTCCACAGAGACAAAGTAGCTTGTGCTGATCCCCACTACAGACTGAATTGTACTCCTCCCCCAACTGCAAACAGTGACAGCCTAACCCCCAGTGTGATGGTGTCTAGAGGTAATTAGGTTAGATGAGGGCACAGGGTGGTGCCCTCAGAAAGAGATGTACGTGGACAATGGTTAAGAACACTGGCAGCTTTTCTAGAGGACAAAGGTTTGATCCTTAGTGCTTACTTGATGGTTAACAAGACTCTAAGGAATGTCTGGAATACTAGTCCCAGGGGGATCTGACGCCCTCTTATGGCCTCCAAGGGCACTGCACACACATGGTGCATAGCCCGAAAGGAAGGCAAAGCATCCATAAGCACAAAAATAATTAAAAACTAAGGGGTGGGGGTAGAGACCTACATGCTCCTTTTCCTCCATGAGGGAAGGGCACAGTGAGGGATGCCGCTTACAAGCCACAGCCCTCATCAGAAACCAATCATATAGGTGTCTTAATCTTGTACTTCCAGCTTCAGGGTTAAAGGCCTGCCTGGCTTTGACTCTATTTTCTGATCTAGAACCTTCCAGCAGAGACCATACTTTTCAAATTAAAAGAACAAAACTCAAAAATGTCAACAATTTTGGAGAAACAATAATTATCTCTATTAAAAAGTAACTGCACACCTGGCATGGTTTTGAAAACACAAAGACTACAACCAATGGCTTTTAGAGCTGTGCCATTCAAGCTAGACTCTGGGTCCCCACAAGGATAGAGGGGAGGGACAGTGAGGATGTGAAGCTACAGCTCTTCCAGAAGGGCCATTTGACTAAGTGCTGGAGATGCCTACGAACAGGCAAGGATGGATACCTCACAGAGCTGAAAGCACAAATCTCAAGATGCACAGTGTTATGATGTTGGGCTTTGGGCAGACTACAACTTGTGACACCTCAGATTCCAATCTTGTGAGATGGCTTAGGGTTCCACATGGGGAGGCTCTGGAGGCCTCTAGTTTGTGTTTGCCTCTGATGGGCTTCTCTGAGCATGTTCTGTTCTAGATGGGCCAGCAGGCAGAAGCCCCATGGCAGACAGTAATCATCTCTGTTCATTTTCCCCAACCGTGTGCATTACCTGGTAGAAAGTGGTGAGGTCAAATTCCTCCATGACTCTGTCTACCTCTGAAACCAGGTCCAGGAACTGGGCATGCCCTGAACTGACCTCGAGTCCAATGAAGGTCCTAGGAAGAAGCAGTGGAGAAACAGGGGCACAAATGCAGCCTGCCAGAGCACAACCTCACAAGCAGGAGCAGGAGCAGGAGGCGGGAAGCCAGGGATCTGGCCTGTGGCTCATCCATCTTTTGAGTGCATGCCCTGCTGCTCCATGAACCAACTTCCACCCCCTTCCTCCCTCACTTAGAAACCTGCCTTCACTGGACGCCTCCTCTTCCCATGTCTAAGGAGCCCTGTAGGGCAGCCTGCATTTACCACTGCACACCTCACCCCCTTGCCCGCTCCACTCTCTGGCGGACTCCTGGGCTCATCACCCTCTCCAGGCTTTGCTCTCCAGTACCCGCTTTCCCCTGCAGGTGCTGAGAACTGCTGTCTTTAGCAATTAAATCCTCCCCTGAACCTGCATCTTCAGCCAGCCCCCATCCCATTCTCAAATAACACTGTAAAACCACAACAAAATGGTGGCCTGCTGTCTTCCTCTGTACTATCTGGTGTCCCACTTTTAACTCTCCCTTAGAAATGTTCTTGTCAAAGCGGCCAATGAGTATAGTGATCACTATGTTACCAAAGTCACAGATTCTGTCCTCACTTGCTTGGTAGTATATGACAGAGTTGACTTCCCACTCCTGGAAACCCTTCAGCTTATATTAAAGTTCTGTAGCCTAGAATGAAGGAGGAGTGAGCCCTCTCAGAGTGGCTGGGAGGGGTGGCTCAGTGAATGAACTGGACAGTATGCCATGCAGATAAAAATGCCCTCTTTTGGGGCTGGAGAGATGGCTCAGTGGTTAAGAACACTGTCTGCTCTTCCAAAGGTCCTGAGTTCAATTCCCAGCAACCACATGGTGGCTCACAACCATCTGTAATGATATCTGGTGCCCTCTTCTGGCGTGCAGGCATACATGCAGACAGAATACTGAGAATACTGTATACATGATAAATAAATAAATCTTTTAAAAAATGCCCTCTTTTTTTGGGACGGGGAGGGGAAAGTTAGAGACAGGGTGATGGGGAATCT
>JAQHUG010000556.1:119483-141693 GCA_028555095.1 Dicrostonyx torquatus | reverse complement strand
TGTGACCTGCCCCACTGAAAAAGGTACTGAACCATGTGGCTAACATAGATAAGAACAATGGGTTACTATAAGTTATAAGAGCTAATAAGAAGCCTGGGCCAATCAGTTTATAACTTATGTAGACTTCAGTGTGATTCTTTGGGACCTATCAGCTGTGGGAACTGGGCAGGACAGAAACCCCAACAAGCAGCCAGGCCCTCATGTTACAAAACAGCAATTTAAAATATAATTAACTCATTTTACAAGCAATAAGAAAATGTAGCTGAAAAAAAAAAAGAAATATATGAAAGGTTGGAGTTCTGATACCAGGACCCAACTAACAAGTTGGGCATCCTGTATACACCTGTAACCCCAGCTATAAGCTGGACAGAGAGGATTGCTGGGGCTTGCAGGCTTCCAAACCTAGCCAAGAATACACAAGCTCCAGGTTTGAGAAATGCCCTGTCTCAAAGGAACAGGCAGAGAATGACAAAGACAGCTGATGTCTGCTTTTGGCCTCCATATGCACAGAGGCACAGACCCCACACATGTATGCATGGACATGCCACACCCACACCCACAAACACTTTAAATTTTCTTTTTTTCTTTCTTTCTTTCTTTCTTTTTTTTGTGTGTGAGTGTTTTGTCTGCATGTAGTCTGTGCACCACATGTACGAGTGCCTATGGCGGCCAGAAGAAGCAATCAGAGCCTCTGGAACTAGAGTTACAGACAGTTTGAGCTGCCAATTGGAGCTGGGAATTGAATCTAGGTCCTCTGTAAGAACACAGCCAGTGCTCTTACAGCCGAAGCACCATCGCTCAAGCCTAGTACACACATTTTAAAAGGAGCCTACAGGGTAGGGGAGACAGCACAATGGGTAAAAGTTGTAGACAGACAAGTGTGAGGATGTGACTTTAAAACTCTGGAGCCCGTGTAAAAGCTGGACACAGTAGTGTGAGCACCTGCACTTCCAGTGCTCCCTCAGGAGATGTGACAGAAGTGGGAGAATCCTGGACGCTCAGGGGCTGTGCAGTCTGAGACACACGGCAGAAAAACAATAAGATCCTCTCTCAAGCAATGTGGAGGGTAAGGACCAACACTTGGCTTCTACATGCATGCTGTGGAATGCGTGCACCGTACTCACATGAAGACACACACACACACACACATACTGGTGGGTCCCCCTGTCACTAAGAGAAGGAAGTCAACCTCATGGGGCAGAGCTGAGAGAGCACAACTCAGGTAACATCTCTGGCTACCTCCATCTACTCATGCATGAAACTAGGGCCATCTCTGAACCCATCATCTGAAGCCAATTTAGGTTGTGTTCTGGCACCTGGGACAGACGTGACATTATACTGCTGGCTTAATAAATCTGGTAGTGGCGTTCACAGTGGACGAGACTGAGCGGTGCTATAGTCCTGCTTTTCTCACCAACTGACTGCAATGGAGCAAATTCCTTCTTCAGGCCCCTGAGCAGTAGGGTGGGCTCTTAGAGAGCTCGATCTATAACGAAATCAGAATTCTTGGCTGACCTAGGGACCTAATGTGAGCTGGCATCTACTGTAGAGGGCAGCTGGTGGGACGAAGCCCTTGGGCTGTGAGGTTGCCCTCTGGGACCCTGGTGTCAGAACTGAACTAAACTGTAGGATACTCAGTCAGTCTCTGGAGAGTTGCAGACGTGTCGGGACTTACATATCTGGGAAGAGAAGTGCTGGAAATCCTAGGCGCGAGCATAGAGACAGACAGCAGGGTTTCTGCATACAACAGAGGGAGAGCAGTTGAGTAGTTCATGTGAGGTGCCCGCGTTGCACAGGAGGGGACACAGCAGCCTCAGGTCTGGTCTGCTTGCTTGGCACCATTCCTATCTCCAAGCACAAGGTGGGGGGGGACACATATGACAGACAGAAGAGGGAAGTGCTCACCTTTGGAAAGAGGCCATGTGATCTTTGAGCACCTGCACGAAGGGAAGGATCCAGTGGTGACGGAGAACCACGCTCTGAGACAGACTGAGGTGGAACTCCTCCATCCGCACCAGTCGGGGCACGAATGTCTGAGCTCGGTGCAGTAGCATGTCAATCAGATCCAGGAACTCTTCCTTCGCTTCGTCTAGAGAAAGAGTAAGGAAAGTAGACTGGCCTCAGCCAAGCTGTCACAGAGGAATAAAGAGCCCGGAGAAGCCAGGCAATGGTGGCACATGCCTTTAATCCCAGCACTTGGGAGGTGGAAGCAGGCAGATCTCTGTGAGGCCACCCTGGTCTACAAGCGCTAGTTCCAGGACAGGCCCCAAAGCTACAGAGAAACCCTGTCTCGAAAATAAAAAAGCCTGGAGAGCAGAAAAGCCCTTAATAGCAAAGTTTCAGGTGAGCCTATGCCTGACAAGCTGCCAATATTTTAATGAGAATGTCTTAAAATAAATGTATTATGATATGTGTAGTATGTGTGTATGATATGTTATGGGCACACACAATACTACTTTCCAGTCCCTCTAAGGGCCACATTCAGATCTCTGTATTGTTCATTAGCTATCAGGATCAATAAGATCAACTTCATTACACTTAAAAATGTCTGCTCTGGCCGGGCCGTGGTGGCGCACGCCTTTAATCCCAGCACTTGGGAGGCAGAGGCAGGTGAATCCCTGTGAGTTCGAGGCCAGCCTGGTCTACAAGAGTCAGTTCTAGGAAACCCTGTCTCAAAACAACAACAACAACAACAAATGTCTGCTTTGAAAAGACACTGCCAAGGGGATGGGGGCAGACTGAGAAATACCTAATGAGGAGCACAGAAAACACAGAAGCTCTAGGTAAGAAAGCTAGATTATGGAAGGTGTTCACTGTCCCAGCACTTGGGAGCTCAGGCAGGTGATTTTAGTGAGTTCTAGGCCAGCCAGGGATACACAGGGAGACCCTGTCTCAAAAAAAGAAAAAGAAAGAAAAGTTAATTAAAATATAGGACCAATATCCTAACATACAACTTACGCAGGAAGATGGATAGATAGCAAGAGGCACATGAAGGATGCCTCACATGGGTCAACAATGAGAAAGACCACCCTGCACTGCAGAGCCATGGTTGCACCAAGTGCTGGCAAGGATACTCTTATTCACTGCTGTTGGAAATGTAAAATGGTATAGCCGTTGTGGGGGACAATTTGGTGGTTTCTTGAAAATTTAAACATACTGTTCCCATACAATCATAAAATCCATCAGTCACATCCCTTATTGTTTACTCAAAGGAGCTACTGAAACATGTCCACACAAAAGCCTTTAGCACACATGTACTTTTTTTGAGACAGTGTTTCCCTGTGTAGCTCTGGGTGTCCTGGAATTAGCTTTGTAGACCAGGCTGGCCTCAAACTCACAGAGATCCTCAGAGATCTGCCTGCCTCTGCTTCCCGAGTGCTGATATTAAAGGAGTGCTGAGATTAAAGGCGTGAGCCACCATCATCCAGCACATATTTTACTTTATTTTATTTTTTGAGACAGGGTCTTACTATGTATATCTGGCTGGCCTAGAACTCAAAGAGATACACTCGCTTCTACCACCCAAGTGCTGAGATTAAAGTCATGCCCGCCTAAAGCATCCCCATGCATATCTGCTCAAAGTTAGGAACAACCAAAATGTCCTTTAGTAGGTGAACATACAGCCAGACAGTGGAATATTAGCACTAAGAAGAAATGAACTATCAAGTGTGCCAAGGCACAGAGGAACCTTAAATGTACACTACTAAGCCAAAGCAGCCGATCTGAAAGGCTAAACACTAAATGATCCCAATTCTGTGACAGTTTTGAGAAGGCAAATTTGTGGAAACATGTTGGAGGGCAAGGATGGCTAAGTTGAGCATGAAGATTCATATCACAGTGGCATTACTCTCCACAATAGTGTAGATGCACATCTTTTTAGGTTTGTCTAAACTCATAGAACGTACAACACTAAGATTTACCCATTATATAAATTGTGACGTCTGGTGATTATAATATGGGCTCAAGCTGGGTGGAAGTGGCACAAGCCTTTAACTCCAGCCCTGGGGAGACAGAGGCAGGCAGATCTCGGAGTTCTAGGGCAGATAGGACTACACAGAGGGATCTTGTCTCCAAAAAGCCAAAAATAAGCAGGTTCATCTGTTATGAGAAACGCAGCACTCTGACGGAGAAGCTGCTAATGGGAGACTCTACACTAGGTTAGAGCTGCCACCTTGCGTGCTGTGCCAAGAAGCTGACATAGATTATCCGACTTAACCTTCCGATGAGATAGATATCATCACCCCACTTTAGAGAAACAGCGACCAGAACACCCTGTGCAGCCAGGTCTGATCAGCCTGTCACCTCCTCAGGGCTGGGGTGGGATGAGTCCAGCACACAAGGGCCCTGGTTTCGTCCTCCTAGCCACAGCTAAGAGGCACCTGTTTCTGGCCATTTGCCATTAGTAAGGGACTCACACGGTATGTAGATGTGGGTGGCCCAGTTGCCCCGCTCATGGGGAAAGGAGCGTATGCGGCCCCCGTGTTTCGTACTGTCATCCTCAGGCCCCTCCTCCATGCCAGAGAACATGCTCAATACACTGTCAGGTACTGGGAACCTCTGAGTGGGAAGCGGGTTCTGGCCACTGCAAAAGAAAAAAGAACAAGCATTGTCTCCCTTTGCACATACAACAAAAGTTCTGAGCCCTTATGCAGTGATTCTACAGCAGTCTTGTCGTGTAGTATAGGCTGGTATCAAATCTGATCCTCCTTCCTCGGCCACAGCGGCTGAGTGTGGATCTCCAGGAAGGTGTATGAGCTTCTAGAGAGCCATAGCGCTCTAGACTTACTGAAGTCTCCCAGTTACTCTGGGAGGCAGGGGGCTCTTGGTCCCCATGGGAAACACTTGAGCAGGTAGCAGTGTGGCTTGGAGGTCCTTATTACCTAGCTGAACAGGCCTGAACTGAAGTAGCTCTGTGATCTTGTACATTAATTTCCTCGTGTGTAAAGCATATTTCTATTTGCTAGAGCTCTTGTACAATGAACTGACGGCATACTGCACTCAGCAAAGACCGGTATTTAAGGACCTAAGGTCCGTGAGTATAAGACTCCCATGGATTTTGCATCAGTCTGGAGAGTCCCGTCTCCAGTGTAGCTCCCAGTGGCTGTTCACTGTGCATTTACTAGACGAGTAAAAAGCTTTGTTTTTTGTTTGTTTGTTTGTTTTTTCGAGACAGGGTTTCTCTGTAGCTTTGGAGCCTCTCCTGGAACTAGCTCTTGTAGACCAGGCTGGTCTCGAACTCACAGAGATCCGCCTGCCTCTGCCTCCCGAGTGCTGGGATTAAAGGCGTGCGCCACCACCGCCCGGCTGAGTAAAAAGCTTTGATTGTTGCATTGTGTTCAAATGAAGAAACAGATCTTGGAAGAAACATATTTGCACACCAAGGGAGAAAAATGCACCGATTAGAGCTGGCCTGGAACCCATGTCCTCACTCCCAACTTTGCCTTAGCCAAGGCGGTGGCGGTGCCATTTTGGGGTTTTGTCCAGGGTGTGCTCTGAATTCTTTCCCTCGTCGTCTCTTTTTTTCTTCCCGGGGAACCGACCCACCCTCCCGGGTATCCCGGAGGCTCGAATCCCACCAGGGTTTCCAGAGAATCGCGCCCTTGCGATAAAAACTTCCTCGCTCCTCACCAACGGCTGCCCCCCGACCCGGATTTGCTCCGCCCCGCGGCGGCGGCGGCGGCCTCAGCTTCATCCTCCGAACCGCTGCTGCTGTAGCCCACCAGGGGCGCCTCACTCATGGGGCCTTGACCACAGGCGGAATCCCCGGGCCCCTTAAACCGGTGCCCCAAGTTCCGCTGAGCCGGAAGTGCTCTCTCTGGGGGCGGGGCCTAGAGTAGCTCCACCTGGGGGCGGGGCCTTGCGACTGAGGGGGCGGAGCCCAGAGGACTACCGCAAACTGCGCCCGCCGGCTACGCGGTAAGTGCTGCGGGCGGCCGCCTTGGCGCGTTCAGTCGCCCTAGTGCCCCAGTGCGGCTCTGCTCGTTAGACCTGCACAAAGTCAGAGCCCCAGGGTCCCTCTTGAGAGCGAGCTGAGCGGCGCGTCCGCTGCAGAAGACCGGAGAGGCGGTGGGACGGGCTGTGGCCAGCAGGGACAGGGCTGGTGCTGGACCCCGGGCGCCTCTGCTCTCTAGGCTTCGGGGAGCGGATCCCGAGGCTCCGGCCCCGCCCACTCCGTACCTACAGGCTCGGGCTGGCCGGACCGCGGGTTCCCGGCAGGGGGCGGCCTCTCACCGTGCCTCGGGTTCCTCCGCAGCCGCCTCCCGGGCCGCGACTCCTCCCCCGACCCCGCCTCCCCGGCCTCGCGCCGCCCGCCCGTCCTCCGGTCTCTGCTAGACCGTCGGTCTGTCCGCTCGCTCGTCCGTCCGCTGCCCGGGTCCCGCTAGTCCGAGTGCGCGAGTCGATTAGTCTGTTCCGGCCTCCACAAACCCGTCTCCCGCCCCCGAGCGGTCCGCCTCTGCTACTCGAGGCCGGGGATTGGCAGGGCGCGTAGGCCGCGCCGCGGCGGATGGAGCCGGAATAAAGAGGCAGCCGAGAAAGCAGCTGGTCTCCGTTCGCCCCGCGCCTGACCCCGCGGGCGGCCTGGAGCAGGTGAGCGCCAGGGCATCCGGGGCTGCATCGGGGGATCACTCCAGTGCCCACCGCACCTCGGGAGAGCCCCTGAGCTCTGGGACGGCCCAGGCCAGGCCTGGAAGCGCAGACGCTTCCCGGGCACGGTTTGAGGCTCTGGGGCCTTCTTCGGCCCGAGCCACCCTTTCTCGGGACGCAGCGGCTGGGCCATCCGGAGCAAGAGCTGGCAAGAGGTAGCCCAGCTGGGCCTGGTTGGAGGTGACCAGCTTTCATTCAGTTACCCGGAGAGGAAGAAGGGCTGGGGTGGGGCGCAGGTGGGGGGGGGCTTCTCCTTGCTTTTCCTATCCCTCCCCTACTCTCTACTGCCCTTTGCGGAATGATCTGAGAGTGTACCTGGCTTCACCTTTCTGTAGAAGGGTCGGGGTAGGCAGTGGGGTTGCTCCTGGAGGTGGAGAGTGGGGGTGGCCGCTGGAATTGACAGCCATTCATACCAGGAAAAATAACACACAGTTGGATTGATACAGCTAGACCAGACAGCGTTCAGAGCAATCCCCCATCCTCTCTACCTTAGGAACGCTGTGGCGGCTTGTTCATACTCCTTGGAATAAAGGTACAGCAGCATCTTTATTCCCTCCTTTCCCAGAAGATGCTGAGGATGCCAACTTTCAGCTTGAGTCTTAGGTTTCTTTAGCGGAACAGTTAGAAGCTGGGCTGGCTTGTGAGGTCATTCTCTACCTTCTTCCTTTCTCTTAGAGAAAACTTAACACACTTTTAAATCTAAGTGGCAGATGAGCCGAGAACCTGGAAAGGGGTTGCCTTTGGTTCCAAAAGTTCCTCCTCCTCTGGGATTGCCTTGGGCTTCCTCAAAGAGGGGAAGTAGAGATTTGGGGTTGGGTGGACTTTATTTTGCATTGATTATTGTGAATGTTTCGAGCCTGGGAGAAAAGCACCCTGTGGCATGCTTTATCCTGTCTAACTCCGGCATCCTTTGAGAGATGGTTAGAGTACAGAAGTTCAGCTTGGGTGGGTCTGTGAAGCCTGTCATTTAACCCTCCCTGCAAGGCCATTCATCCTGTTGTAACTAGAGAGGCATGTGCCCTGGGAAAGGCCTGGGGTGCAGGTGAAGAAGAGCGTGGACCAGTCCCATGAAGAAGAGAGTTTTGAGACGGTCCTTAATACCCTTGTGTTAATATTAGCTTCTAGAGTCCATTTGCCTCAGGACTGGTACCTTGTGGGTGTGGTTTCCTTCTGCCAGCCAACTTTGCTGATCTTTTAAAACAGCGGTGTCCTCATGTTAATGTAAGAGGGGCTGGCAGGCCTTAGGGACAGGTCACCCCAGACGCTGTGAGGCACCTGACTGAATAAGGCCATATGGAAACTAGAGGGGTTTTGTGGAGGCTGAGATGCCCTGCCCAAGGATGCAGAATTGAAGAAACTGGGCATGGACATAGCTCCCTTCCCCTTTGCATGGAGGAGTGGAGCTGCCACCAGACTTCCTTGATAGCATGTGAGGGGAGCAGCTTTCCAGCCCTGAGCATCTCCCTCTCCTGAGGTAGTTTGTATCTGTGCCGTGAGTGTGGGCAGCATAGGAAAAGATAAGGGGAAGGCCACTTGTTCCTGCCTCAAGTTCACTGTGTCTCTCTTCCCTACAGAACCGATTACTGGGGAAGGCAGAGCCTTCTCGGCATTGCTGGGACCCTGTCCCGAAGAGCCCCCTGCCCTGTAATCACTGCCTTGTAGGCTATCTTCTTGGCTCATGACAAGGGCTATCTGACCAGTCCTCCTCTGTGCCTTGTGTGAGGTTCTTGTCCGTCCCTGAGATCCAGTAGCTTCTCTCAGGGTTGGGTTCACCTTAAGCGGGAAACTGAAGCCATTACTGTCCAAACCCAGTTTCATCTTCCCAAGCATGTCGGAAAGTTGGCAGCAGCCACCACAGACGCAGCCACAACAGCCACAGCCACCACAGCCTCAGCACCATGCAGAGCCACCACCAGCCCTGGCTGAACACACGCTGCCCCCGGGCACTGCTGAGAACCCGCTAGGCTGTGCTGTCTATGGCATACTGCTGCAACCTGACCCAGGCCTGCAGCCCCCACAGCATGCACCTCTGCAAGCAGGGGAGCCCGGCCCCAAATGTGGTGTGTGTGGCCATGACCTTGCACACCTCTCCAGCCCTCACGAGCACCAGTGCCTGGCAGGCCATGACCGCTCCTTCCAGTGCACACAGTGTCTCAAGATATTCCATCAGGCCACTGATCTGCTGGAACACCAGTGCGTGCAGGCCGAGCAGAAGCCTTTTGTCTGCGGTGTGTGCAAAATGGGCTTCTCACTGCTCACCTCACTGGCCCAACACCACAGCTCCCACACTGGCATGGTGAAGTGCTCCATCTGTGATAAGACCTACAAGCCTGCAGAGGCTGCCGAACCAGCCACCACTACTGCCCCATCGCTGCCCTCGGCACCGCCACCGGCTAATGTCACCCCAGCGGAACAGCCTGAGAAGCCCTACAGCTGCTCTATCTGCCAGAAACCCTTCAAGCACCTGTCGGAGCTCTCCCGGCACGAGCGGATCCACACTGGAGAGAAACCGTACAAGTGCACGCTGTGTGACAAGAGCTTCAGTCAGTCCTCCCACCTGGTGCACCACAAGCGCACGCACAGCTCCGAGCGGCCCTACAAGTGCGCGGTCTGTGAGAAGACCTTCAAGCACCGCTCCCACCTGGTGCGCCACATGTACGCGCACTCAGGTGAGCACCACCTGTTCCGCTGCAACGTGTGCGAGCTGCATTTCAAAGAGTCGTCAGAGTTGTTGCAGCACCCTTGCACCCCGAGTGGTGAGCGGCCCTTTCGCTGCGGCGAGTGTCAGAAGGCCTTCAAGAGGCCATCGGACCTGCGGCAGCATGAGCGCACTCACAGTGCAGAGCGGCCCTTCAAGTGTGACCTGTGCCCCATGGGCTTCAAGCAGCAGTATGCGCTGATGCGGCACCGGCGCACACACAAGACGGAAGAGCCCTTCAAGTGCGGCCTGTGTGAGAAGGGCTTTGGGCAGCCGAGCCACCTGCTCTACCACCAGCACGTGCACACCCTGGAGACTCTCTTCAAGTGCCCGGTGTGCCAGAAGGGCTTCGACCAGTCTGCTGAGCTGCTGCGGCACAAGTGCTTGCCAACCTCCACAGAGCGGCCCTTCAAGTGCCCGGTTTGTAACAAGGCCTACAAGCGGGCGTCTGCCCTGCAGAAGCACCAGCTGTCGCACTGCGCGGCCGCAGAGAAGCCTCTGCGCTGCACCTTGTGTGAGCGCCGCTTTTTCTCCTCCTCGGAGTTCGTGCAGCACCGCTGTGACCCCACCCGAGAAAAACCGCTTAAATGCCCAGACTGTGAGAAGCGCTTCAAGTATGCTTCAGACCTGCAGCGTCACCGGCGGGTGCACACGGGTGAGAAGCCCTACAAGTGCCCCAACTGCGATAAAGCCTTCAAGCAGCGCGAGCATCTCAACAAGCACCAGGGCGTGCATGCCCGCGAGCAGCAGTTCAAGTGTGTGTGGTGTGGCGAACGCTTCCTGGATATGGCGCTGCTCCAGGAGCACAGTGCCCAGCACAGCGCTGCCGCTGCCGCTGCGGAGGGCGCCTACCAGGTGGCGGCCTGCCTGCCCTGAGGTCTTGGGGTCACCACCTGCCCTGTCCAGTCTTGCCTCCTTGCAGCTGCATGGCAGCAAGCCTGTCAACCAGCTCCCTCAGGAGTGAGGACCAAAAGGTTCTGGGCAGGTGGAGGGTGTGCATGTTCAGTTCTCCTAGCACCAGACCAGCCATGGGAGGAGCCAAACTGCTGGGGTCAGACCAGATTCCATTAACCTCTTCCCCACGACAGGACTTGCTTTCTGAGATCTTGCTGGCCCCCCCCCCCATCTATAGGGAACTTGAATCCCACCTGTAGTCAGGTGCCTCTGCTCCAGGTATGAGGATGTCAACCCAGCCTTCCCAAATCTTTCAGCTTAGTTAGTTTCAGCTTAGTTCCCAGATGGCTTGGGAAGAAGGAAGTAGGGTTTCTCCTCAGATTGATTTTATTTTTAGGAAGGGGGGAAGGCCAGCTTTGTGACAGTTCTGGAGACTTAGAGTGTAGTCCATGAGCTATAGTCTCAGATTGCTAGGTTGAATGTGCCCAAGCCCCAAGTTTCTGATAGTTGAGTAGGACTAGAGTCTTTGGGCAGGTTGTACTTGAAGCCCATGGGCCAGAGACATCCCATGACACCCTCGGGTCAGCCAGTGCTGTCCAGAGGGAAAGGGACACAAGCCTGTGTGCCAAGGGCAGTCCTGAGTCTGTGGAAGCCCTTCCTGCCTCTGAGTGGTTCTGAGCGTCAGGGCAGTGAGTGTGCCCTTGGCAGAGCTGCTGCTGTAGAAGGGGGAGGCTGTGAGTCCCTCACCCCAACTTCATTCCTGGGGTGGGGAGGAAGGAGGATCAAGCCCATGATTTCCCCAGCAGTCATAAACAGGCCTTCTTCCTAAACTGTGTGAACCAAAGTGTCTGGGGCTCAGAATCATGACTTCAGCTTGTCCCAGCCCTGCCAAATGGAATTCTGGGCACCCAGGGTGAGGAATGGCTTCTCACCCCCCCCCCCCAGAGCCTTTCTAACCCATGGATACCGTGAGCCATCAGTCTGGTCATGGGCTTGGGCGCTGTTGCCAAAACAACTTGCTCTCTGTTGAGTCCTAGCGTCCCCTTAGGCCTTTGGCTACTCACAGCCTGCCTCCTATAGCAAACTTGGGGACACAAGGATAAAGGAGCCTAGTAGGCAGCATTTTAGCAGGTACATGGTTGGCCACCATCATTGGACGGCCAGAGCCACCTCAAGAACCTAGAGGACCTTTGTTGTCAAAGTCATCATTCTAAACCCAGCCCTGCCCATACCCTCCTCATCCTCCCCCCGCCCCGTCCGTGAGTCTTGAAAGAAGACTCACTGGCACCCAAGCCAAGGGCCAGACGGTAGGACACCACCACACCTCTCATCTCCAAAAGTCCAGCTGGCTGCATGCACCTGCTCTGTCTGCCCAGGCTCTGTCCTGTGGCCGCAGAGACACGTTAGCACTCCTCTTGACCTGACTCTTGTCACAAAGCCTCAACAGACTGGAACTCAGGCTACAACAGTCCAGTTCTACCTGCTCATTTTCCCCTTTGATTTTTCATTCTAAAAGCAGTTTGTTATACTATTCATAACATTGTATAGCTTACTTTCATGTCATTTTGGATCATATATAAATATGAGAGTTTGGAATTTTTAAAAGAATGATTCCATTTTAGGCAGCGACTTTTGGTGTTAAATACAGTGAGTTTGATGTGTGCTCTAGAAGTAAAGACATTGACTGGTGCAGCCCACAGCTCTTCCACTTGTTCTTTCCAAAGGGAATGATGGGAGGTGCAGAGTCTGACAGCCGCACAGACCAGAGTGGCAGGTTGGGGCTAGGCTTCAATCCTGAGCTTTGAGGCTTCTGGATGTGTGACCTTGGACTGGTCACTTAACCTCTTTGACACAGTTGCCTCATCTGTCCACCAAAAACCAAATTGGGAGGCTAACTTGCCTCTGTTGTGAGAATTGTATGAAGTCATTGTTGAGACTGAGGGGAAGCTATGGGCAAGCTGACAGGGACCAAGTGCAGTATTCCACACCCCACCTGACTAAGGTTTAACCATAGCCTTTGAGGAGGGAGCTAGACTGTGAGAAACCAGCAGCTCATGAAAAGTCAGAAGCTGGAGATGCAAAAGAAAAAAAAATGTATTCAGGTGCTCCCTGGAACAGTGGTGGGTCCACCAAGCCTGGCCAGCCCACCCTCACCATTTGGTCTGCTCCACAGTGATCCCTTGGTGGGCTGAGCCCAGTGCCTTTACCTCCATCCTTACACACATTTCTCCTGTGCTCCATCCTTACCTACAGCAGTCTGTCTGCAACTCACATAGGCCAGAGTGGAACTGGAGAAATAGCCCTCAGCTTGGCATCTGAGAGCCGAGGGTACCCCGTCCTAGATAAAAGGTAGAAAGTTAAAGGACATGGAGCTACCCACACTATATGTGTTCCTAAGAGTGACCCATTCCTCATGTGGCCCTGAGAAGCCAGGAGGTTCCATCCTGTAGGTTTCTGCCACTCGGCAGCTTTGTGTCTGTGCCAGGCTCCAGGCCCTGCTTATTTTCTAGTTGTGTGACCTAGATGACAGTGCTTGGTGGGTAGGATAGGCCTGAATACTCCTTTGTCCAGACCATTTGGAGGCTCTGGGTGGTTCAAGCCACGCAGTGGTAAGTGCCCTGGAGCTTCACCTGCACACATGAGGAGGACAGGCAATGTGGCCAGGACATCTCTGATAGTCTAGCTCCAGGTCACTTTTCTGATCAGGACTGTCCCTGACACCCAGTCTGGCCAGGAGGTCAAGGCAACAAAATGTTCCTCCTGCCCCAGCTGGTGCTCAGCTCCTTGACAGATCCAAACTACTGTTGTCCACCTTCCCGTGCAGGCAGAGGGGTAGGTCCTTAAAGGGCCTGCCCTTATGGCACTGCCACAGAAGGTCACCTCCAACCTGCACCTCCTTCCTGGCCCATAACCCTACTCTCCCTCCAGAGCTGACCGATGTCCCACCCTGGACTACTCATCCTGTGACAGTCCATCCAAGACCCCCAGCCAGGCTCTGGTGGTGAGGTCTGCATCCCACCCTCAAGCAAGCATTCGGTCCTGAGAGGTCACAGCCCCAGAAAGAGCCTTGGCTGCTGTCAGTCTGCATCTCCAGAGGCTTCTGCAGTCTGTGGGGACAGGGTTGTGGGGTATGTCCCCGCCCAACCCTGGCTCTGCGTTCCTGCCTCTGTTTCCTCCACAACCATAACTGAGCACCTGCTGTTTGCCAGGCACAAGACAAGAACTTCAGACAGAAGTAGAGTAGGGCTGGAGGAGAAGGTCCAGTTAGCGCAGTACCTGCTGCTCAAGCGTGGGAACCTGAGTATGAATATCCAACACCTACATGGTTGTATCCACAGGCTGGGAACACAGGTAGGGGAATGACAGGATATACGGGCATTCCTGGAGCTCCTACCAGTCAATCTAGCCATTTGGTGGATTCTGGATTCAGTGAGAGACCCTGTTCAAAAAAAAATGGGGTGGGGGAGTGATTGAGGACAGCCATGTTGACCTCTAGACTCCACATGTGTGTGCAGCCACAGGCACACACACAGTAAAAATGGCCACTGCCATCTGGGAACAGTCTCACATCTTCGCATCCCATCTCAGCTTGAGCATTATTTCTGAGCCCGCCCCAGCCCCTGGGCTATGATGCATTTCCCCCATGCTGCTCTGTAATAAACACTACTGTTTGTTTATAGTAGGAATTTCATTCAGTTCAAATTTGCATTGGTTCTGGACACCCCAGATCTCATTCCTGAACCTCATAATGGAGGTAAAAGGAGCTGGCAACTAAGACTCCTGGCCAGATGTGTGCGTCCCTTGAAACAGCCAAGGCCCCCGTGCTGTGGTCTTCAGGAAGAATGAGAAAAGGGAGCATGTGAGGCTCTTTAAGACTGGGTTGGAAGGGGTGGGGAAAGCATTTCTAGTGGAAGGGTGGCTTTGAACAAAGTTTGGGAGATTAAATCCTAAGAATAGGACAGAGCAGCAAGGAAGCATGTGGAGTCTAGTAAATGCCAGGGAACTGATTGTGTTCAGGTCCAAAGAGCCTAGAGATGAGATAATGCTGGCTGCACTATCCCCAAGGTTACAACTGCAGTAAAGATTTCCCATGGGATCTGTTTATAATGAGCCATGAACCCCTGAAGGTAGAGGTGGTCGAGGCCGTGAGGCAGTGACCACCACTAGTACTTCTGAGAGCATTCCTATGTCTGTTTCTCAGGCTAGTCTCAAACCACTGGGCTGTTTGTCATGCCTCAGCCTCCAGATCGTCTGGGACTGTACATGTATGCCACCAATCTTGGCTTCTTAGTTTTCTAATGGACATCCCTTCTAAGCCCCAGTTCCGGGAAGCACCCCTGCTTTTGTCCCCACTCTTGGCTTGTTTCTCAGAGCAGGAAAGAAGCAGAACGAAGTGGTCACAATTCCTCTGCTTTCAATTCCCAGCTTTGCTAGTCACCAGCTATGTGGTCTTGGGCCAATCACAGCTTCCTCAGCCCATTTATTTAGACTGCTGTGAATGAGTGTTTTGCCTGCATGGGTGTATGTGCACCACCTGTGTGCCTGGTGCCCCTTGGAGGTCAGAAGAGGGTTCTATCCCCAGGAATTAGTTAAGATGGTTCTGAGCCTCCATGTGGGTGCTGAGAACTGAACCTGGGTTCTCTAAAACAGCAGCCAGCACTCAACCTCTGAGCCATCTCTTCAGCCCCAAGTCCATTTAATTAACCAGCTAGTAAATGGATTTAAAACGACTTACCTCATGGGGTCTGTGAAGCACTTAAAAACTTAATAAAAAGTATATGCTCAATTGTTTTTTGCTTATGCTTTCTACTCCCTTTATTGTTAGGCACAGTTTCTATTTCTTGTATTTATAAAGTTGGTATTAAATGTACAGCCAGTGGACAAGAGCCTTAATTACAGCTATGGGTTGTCCCTTGCGGAATCCTGGACTAGGGGAATGTGGTTTGGGGGTTTAAAGTGGCTTGGCCTGCAAACCTGTTTTTCTCATTGGGCTCCAGGCACTAGTAAAGCAGGGCTGACTGCTTGTCTGTGTCACCTGAGCATTCAGTAGAACACTGGCCCAGGCAAAGGCCCCAAAGCTGGGCCACATTATGTGGTGAACTTTCTTAGTCATTCTGGGTCAAGGAAGCAGGCCCAGAAAAAATAAATAAATATAAATCCCGGTCACTCAGTTCCTTCTTGTTCCATCAGCATGTTCCCTAGCATTCCTGTGACCATTGTCACCCCAGGCAGGACTTCAGCATTCCTACAGGGAACCTTGGGCAGGCCCATTTCTTCTGTCATTTGGAAGAAACACTCTGAGCTCTGACACCTCAGGGGCTCTGCCATTGGCTTCCCAATGCTGTTCACTGGATTTGCATAAAGGAGGCAAATCCTTCCCAGGTTCCTGCCCTGTTGTCTGCAGAACACCAAATACTAGATGATAATGTATCCTTCCTCCTGAGACATTAGCCTTGGCATGCAACAGCTGTGCAACGGATTCAGGAAGGAAGGAGTGAGTGAGGAGTTCCTAACGCCTATGGACAACAACTTTGTTGAGGAGAAGAAGAAAACAAGGGGTCTATCCTTGAAATACACAAGGCATGTGGACATGTGACTTGGCACGTGATTTCAGGTTTGTGGGTACCTGATGCTCCAAGGGAACTCCAGGAACAGGAATCCCGTACTGAGTTCTTGAGCTTAGTGGCTATTTGTCCCAGCTGGGACCTCTCCCTGCAGTCTGCCCTCTGTCAGCTGCCCTAACATAGCACCAGGCTGTGAGACCCTCTTCCCTGAGGATCCCCTGCACGTAGGTCATCATGTTCTCAATTACAGGAGGGGCTCAGGATGAGGAACAGATGAGGGCCAGTCACACTGCTGAAGAGTAAAGGAAATGGCCTTCTATTTAGGGGATAAATTCCTTAGTGCCTTGAAGAGCCCGGAATGCTCTCACCTCATCCACGTTTATACTTGAAACTTGCTGCTTCGTCGGGAAGAGATGGCACAAACCTAACCTGCCAACTGCCTTTCGGGGAAGCTCTGGGTACCAGGAAGCCCATTCCAGAGAGCTGTCACAGACCCCTCTCTCAGCCCCTCCTTTCTACTTAGTGCCCAAACTCAGGTGGAGGTTGCAAATTCAGGATCTTGGTTAGGGGTTGCAGGTAAGGAACAGAAGTATAGGGGAGAGCCAGATCCCAGCCCGCCCAAGTGCCTCAGCCCCAGCTAGACTTGAGCCTCAGGCCTGATATTCTACACAAGGCCACAAAACATCCTTTACTAGCCCCTACACACCCTCTTCCCATTCCCTAGGCGTTGACAAATAGCAGACAGGGTAATTATACACGATCAACTGTTCTTGACCCAGACCACCACCCACGCCACACACACACACACACACACACACACACACACACACACACATACACAGAGAGGCCTAGGGCCTCTCTAAAGAAGCAATACGTTTATTTCTTGAACTGAACTCCTGGGGAGATGGATGGTGCCACCATATGCCCTCTGTCCTGCTAGGGGACCTGGAAGTGGCACAGTCCAGCCATAGAGGGATCAGCCTTTCCCCACCCAAAGATTAATGCCAAGGAGTCAGATAGTTGATGCGACTGTAGAGAGAAAGAGGAGTGAGATAGGAACTCCAGGGTGCTCTCAAGAAAAAACAAACTTTTCTTCCCACGCTCCATCCCAACCCCAAAGCCCATCTCTCTGCCCTCAGAGATCTAAAAATAGTTTCCATCCCGGCTATGTGCCCAAGAACCTTCAATAGCCCCCTATTTCCTTTTGTATATTTTTTACTTTTCTTCATCTCTTATCTGCCTCATACTATTTCCCAATGACTCCCCAACGTCAACTGCTCCATGGGTTTACAGTTATGTATGAACCTACTCTAGCATCACACAGTAAAACACTCAAAGTTTTCCTCCATGTGGGATGGGGAAGGCAGCTTTCGGGAACAGGAGAGGGCAGCACTCTGGATGCTACAAGCTACAAGAGGTGAAGCGGAGTGTGTGCTGTAGGGAGAGACAGAGTGCATGGTTGTGCCAGTGTGTGTGTGTGTGTGTGTGTGTGTGTGTGTGTGTGTGTGTGTGTGTAGGGGAAGGGGTCGCATCATGGAGTCTGCCGCACAGGGCATGGCTGGAGAGATGAGTTTCTCAGCACTTCCACTTTGTATATGAGCCTTTAACTAAAGGTGACCCTGCTGGGGGCGCTATCACGTAGCAGGAAGCAGATGGCAGTTCCTTCCTTCCCCATCCTTCCAGGCCCCCTCCTTCCGGCCTCCACAGGGCCAATCCTGGTGGGAAATACATCCCTAGCCCGGGCCCACTAAGCAGTAGGTTGATAGCTAACTGAGCATCCTCAAGTCCCCCTTCCCAGGGGGGCGTGGACGGCTGCGGCCAGGGCGGGGCCGTTCTCTACCTGTAGTGGGAGCCAAAGCGTCGGAATGCGTTCCTGCGAAAGAACCGAGAAGAACCCTGCTAAACTCGGCTCCCAGAGTTTGGAGGTGCCAGGCACCCGCCGACAGGCGCTGGTTCGGTAGGAATTCAGTATCTGTCCTACAGTTACAATCCCCCGCTTCCCTGCTCGGGGATTGGTGTCCCGTAGGGGTCCCGCGTGGTGTCACTTACAGCGTGTCAAAAGGCAGGGGCTTCTGTCCGTAGCGGTCCAGGCTGGGGTTCTGGTTGAGGCAGTACTGGGGCAGGCCACAGGAAAGGGGACCTGTAAGCCCTCAGGGCGCGGACCCCAGTAGCCACTCCCTCCCAACCACCCAGGTCGGGTCTTCATGCATCTTTTCCTACCCGCCAGTTCTGGGTCACGTCAGGCTTCAAGTACCGCACCGCATAGCCACTGAAACTCTCCACTGTGAAGAGAACCCACCTTGAGGACCTAGATCCGAACAAACCTGGCCCGCCCTCATTTAAGCTCTGCCCCGCCGGAGCCCTGCTTGGCTCTCAGGTCCAGCCCCAGTGGCTTTCCTGACCTGGAGTCGCCCCAGCGGCTCCCCAACCCCAACCTGGTCCCTGTGCTTGCGTTGCTGGTCCTTGGGCCCAAGGCCCTTATTCCTTCATTCCTTGCTTTAGAATGTCATCAACCTGCGGGAGATCTTCCCCCTCTCTAGGGCACCCTTTGTGATTGGTAGACTGACCCCTCTTGTTGGCACAAGGTAGCTTGAACTCCCCGGACCTGGACACGAATTTAGACCAGTCTTCGATGGCACGCGTGTAGCAGGGCCAATCGACCCGGTTGATGCCTGGCGCGATGGGCACCATTTTTCCTTCGCGGTACTTATGACAGAGCTTCTGGCCGGTCGCTGTGAAGTCCTATGGAACGATGGATCATAATGGCAGATGCAAGATCCTGGGGGCTTTCTGACCTGACATTAGGCCCGTTGGACTTGGAGGGGGGTACAGTAAGCCAGGGCCTGGATTACGGGGAGTAAAGTCCCAGGTAGGCAGCTGGGCATATGCTCAGGAAGTAGTCTTGGACCAGAAGTGCCTAGGCATCAGTACAGACTGGTGCCACTGAGCCCATCCAGGGCTGAGGACAAAGTACACTCACCAGGCATTGCAGGGGTTTGTTGGGGACTCCCAGAAGTGTGAAGTGGGCCTTGTTAAAGTCATCTGTAGAAAGATGATAAAAGTGTCCCTTTCAGGAGCCCTTATAGGCTCTTATAGGCCCACCCTAGAGGCTTAACCCACACTATGCACCTTAAGAGAGAAAAAAAAAATGTTTTGCCAGGTGTGCTGGCATGTGACTTTACTCCCAGTTATCAGGAGGCAAAGACAGAAAGATCTCTGGGAGTTCAAGGTCAACCTGATCTTTCTCAAGTTCCAGGCCAACCAAGATTACATAGTGAGATTCTGTCTCAAAGAAAAAAAGTTAGTTTTTAAATATTTAAGATAAAACAATATCAATATCTCTTACAAATAAAATGCAATAGAGATCAATATGAAGACTTAAAAGTAGAAGAAAATGTAGACAAACTCCTCTATAAACCTGGACAGAAGGACTTAATTCCCTTAAAAAGCCAAAAGTTGAAATAAAAGACCAATAACTTTGAGCACACAAAAATAAGCACAAACCTAGCAAGAAAGATCAGTGGGTAAAAGGCACTTGACTGATGGCCCCATGACCTGCTGCCCACAGGAGGGAAGAAGAGAACTGACCCCTAAGAATTATCCTCTGACCTCCAAGAATGAACCGTGGCCTGTCAGCACATGCATGCATACATGTTAATAAATAAGATAAAAACATAAGCACAAGAGGAGCCAAAAGACAAAGGAGCCGGGCAGTGGTGGTGCATGCCTTTAATCCCAGCACTCGGGAGGCAGAGGCAGGTGGATCTCTGTGAGTTCAAGGCCAGCCTGGTCTACAAGAGCTAGTTCCAGGACAGGCTCCAAAGCTACAGAGAAACCTTGTCTCGAAAAAACAAAACAAAACAACAACAACAAAAACAGACAAAGGAAAAATATACCGATTTTACAGAAGAGATAATTTTTTTAATGTTAGAGGGGCTCCTCGGAATCAAACAAAACAAAACAGACAAAAACCAGGAAAGAAACACAGATAAATGGCTTGGTTAAGTAGTTCATACACAAATACTAGAAATACATTTGACTTCATGGCCCCTAAACACATAAAAAGACACCCTGTTTCGTTTACAAGATGAATGTACATTTATTCCTCCAATTTATTATTCCAATTTCCTCCACTTATTAGGCCAGACTGGGAACAATGCAAACGTTAGTATAGCTTGGAGAAATAGGTCCCTCAGCATACATTACTGGAGGCTGCGTGAACTGACTGGAGCCTAGAGAGAGCAGTCCAGGAAACATTAACATAAACAGAATTGCAAATATGCACATGTCCTTTGACCCCACAAATGATGTCAAAAGAAGGGGACCCATTTTCATGTTTGTAACAGCAAAAGAACACAAGCATTGGTCATTAAACCAAATAAACCCGATCATACCTGCGCTAGGAAACTGTGGAGAGTAATCTGAGAGTCAGGTGTGGTGGTGCAAACCTGCAGTTCTAGCACTTGAAGCTGAGGAAGAAGGATTCTAAGGGCTAGGATACACCTCAATGGTAAAGAACTTGCCTAGCATGTGTAGACCCTGTCTTCAATCCCCAGAAGAACAACAAAAAGTATTCATTTGAGTTCACGTAAGTCTAGGATCTCTAAGTCTTGAGATTATAATGGTCTGTCCTGTCCCTTTAAGAGACAAGCCCTGCCCACTTCTCACGACCACCATCACCACCACCACCACCACCACCACCACCACCACCTAGGCAGGCAAATCTTCCTGCCTGCCTGCAGCCCAAGCTCTCTTCTTTTCTATCTCTCTCCCAAAGAGGTAGCTGCTGCCGTGGCTCCCCCACCCAGTTCTCTCTCTGCCTCTCTCTGTTCTTTCCCCTTCTCCTCTTTCCCTTCCATAATCCACTAAATAAATCTCCACCCCCACTCTGCATGGCATGCCTATCTGTCTGTCTCTCATCCACTGTGACTGCGTCTCCTCATAGGACTGGCTGCTCTGTCTCAGTCTCTCACCCACCACGCAGCTCCCTGCCTAGGGCCCGTTGGCCCTTATGGCCCACAGGTCACTTGGGCTCCCTGCCTGTGACTGCCTTCGTGGCCCGCTGTGGTCTCGGGACCCTGCTGCCCACTGTAGCTACTTGGGGAAGAATGCCGTTTTATTTTTACCATTACATTGGTGCTTCTTTTTTTTTTTTTTTTTCGAGACAGGGTTTCTCTGTGGCTTTGGAGCCTGTCCTGGAACTAGCTCTTGTAGACCAGGCTGGTCTCGAACTCACAAAGATCCATCTGCCTCTGCCTCCCGAGTGCTGGGATTAAAGGCGTGCGCCACCAGACTCAGCCAGGCTCTCCACGTTCCCTTCCACCCACGGGCGGGCTGGCTGAGGACATGTGGAACCCTGGGCTTGGGAACCAGGTTTCTTTACAACAGCTCTACATTCTATCTGCCTAAATGCCAACCTCTATGCACACCCGTGGCTTTGGTAGTGAGTTTTCCCCTTTCTGCCCCCAACCACAGCCTTCACGACTATGGTTGAGCCCTTCACTAACATTCATCTCTGGTTGCTTTTATAACTAAAAATGTGACTGGACAACCCAGGGTTGGTCCTCCCATGCTAGCCCTGCACACGCTGTGCAGTGCATTTGATTTGGGGCCCAGGGTCCCTCGGAGTTTTCTTTCTCCTTTCTTTTTCTTTTCTTTTGGACTCCTTATAAGTGGTCCCCATTGTGAGAGACTGCTCAGAGCAGCCTCTAGCCTCTCTGGCTTCCAAGTCGCCTGGACTGGAGCCAGTCAGGCTTTAACACCTTGCCTGTAGAGAAAGTACACTCTTCTATAGGCCCTGTGGTGTTTTTGAGGGTTTTCACGTTTTCAGCTATGGTATAAACCCTCAAGCTATCAGCCACCCACCTATGAATGCTCTGACAGTGTCCCACCAGATCTGCTTTTCCTCAAACTGTCCCTGCCACCACTACTGCTGGTCCCACGGATTGGTCAGATCCATGAGGCAGCTGTTTTCAACCAGTCTTTGCTCCCCACCAAGGCTTGTGTTATGTTTAAATCTCCCGTGGTTTAAAAAAACGTGACTTTTCCATATAACATGTGACTGCTGTCATTTTGACTGAGGTCAGGTGACTTCACCGCCATCTTAACTGAGGTCAGCTGACTTCACTGCCATCTTAACTGAGAGCCAGGTCAGGTGACCAAGTCCTGCCATCTTTACTGAGGTATTCCCTGCCTGCCCCCCGCCCCCTGTGCTGACTCTGTTACATTTGTGTTTTTCACAGTGGCATGCCTTTGGTAGGGTCCACCAAAAGCATCCATTTCGGCAGTTCCTGTTCATTGTGTGTGTGTGTGTGTGTGTGTGTGTGTGTGTGTGTGTGTGTGTGTATTGCATACATGTAACTTAAATACACCTACGTTTACTGTTAAATGTTAAAATTGCCTGTTCATT
>JAQHUG010000556.1:98675-110983 GCA_028555095.1 Dicrostonyx torquatus | reverse complement strand
AGGGAGGGGAGCAGAGAAAAATGTAGAGCTCAATAAATATCAATAAAAATATTGCCGGGCCTTGGTGGCGCACACCTTTAATCCCAGCACTCGGGAGGCAGAGGCAGGCGGATCTTTGTGAGTTCGAGACCAGCCTGGTCTACAAGAGTTAGTTCCAGTGTAGGCTCCAAAGCCACAGAGAAACTCTGTCTCAAAAAACCAATATATATGTATATATATATATATATATATATGTAAAAAAAGATTAGGCTGTAAGCTAACCTATAGAGCATTTTCTTAATTAGTGATTGATGGGGGAGGGCCCAGCCCATGGTGGGTGATGCTGTTCCTGGGCTGGTGATCCTGGGCTCTATAAGGAAGGGGGCTGAGCAAGCCATGAGGAACAAGCCAGTAAGCAGAATCCCTCCATGGCCTCTGCATCAGCTCCAGGTTCCTGCCCTGTTTGAGTTCCTATCCTGGCTTCCTTCAATGATGAACAGTCATTTGGAAATAGAAGCCAAGTAAACACTTTACAAGTTGCTGTGGTCTTGGTGTTTCATCACAGTAATAGTAGCCCTAACTAGGACAATGACACTAGTCTAGTACTCCTGCTCCTCTCTGGCTCCCAAGAGCACTATTTGTTTTAGGCAAGGACCCTAGACTCTGCAACAATCTCAGGGAAGGGGATGCCAAACTGCCTTTAGTCTTTGGGGGTGGAGATTAGCCAGCCTCCAGGGTCAGGGCAGGGATCAGGAAGAATGGTGGCCTCAGCAGGCTAGGGATTAGCAGGTGATACTCACCCCACCCCCACCCCATGCTACCTGGGGAGCTGCAGCCTCCTTGCCCCCAGGAAAGCCAGGCTGTGGGTATCCTAGCCCACAGTTTGACACTCTGGGTTTAGAACAAGATGTCCCAAGGTTTGCAATCCTGGGGCTGCCTATTTTTTTGCGTATATTACCATGTGATCTGCATACACTTACAAGAGCACTAAACCTGCCCTTCAGTATTTCCTGCTGTTAGACTGCCATAGGATTGGGTGCTGCTCCTCCGTAGGGACCCAGAACCTAAGGAAGGCCTCCTCCTACAGAAACTTGCCCAGCACTGACTCTGATTAGCACCCCCAACCTAAAGCACAACTCTTTGTTGTTTTGTTTTGTTTCAAAATGGGATTTCTCTGTGTGGCCCTGGCTGTCCTGGAACTCGCTTTGTAGACCAGGCTGGCCTCAAATTCAGAGATTCGCCTACCTCTGCCTCTGGGATTAAAGGCATGTGCCACCACTACCCTGAAAGGTCCAACTCTTTTAATGTTAGAAAATAGCTGGGCAGCCGGGCAGTGGTGGCGCACTCCTTTAATCCCAGCACTCAGGAGGCAGAGGCAGGCGGATCTCTGTGTGTTCGAGACCAGCCTGGTCTACAAGAGCTAGTTCCAGTACAGGCTCCAAAGCTACAGAGAAACCCTGTCTCAAAAAACAAAAAACAAAAAAATAGCTGGGCATAGTGGTGCACACCTTTAATCCCATTACTCAGGAGGCAGAGGCAGGCGGATCTCTGTGAGTTCAGGAGTAGCTTCATCTACCTAGTGAGTTCCAGGCCAACCAGGGCTATATAGAGTTATACTGTTTCAAAAAACCAAATTAAGAAAAATACAGAAAGCATATAAGTATATAATCTAGTATTTTATAAATTGACCCATATCCTCCACCCCCGACACTGGTAACTGCTACTCAGGTCCAGACACAGGGTACTAACTTTACAAAAGAGTTTAGTGGTATATTAAAAAGTGGAGTATGAACTAAGCATGCTGGCATACTGCTATAATTTCAGCACCCCAGAGGCTGAGTTCACACCGAACCATGGCTACAGGGCGTGTGGCCCTGTGTTGTACAGGACTATCCTCCCAGCTAACCGGCTGCTATCTTGGGGGGTTCTGCTGTGCCAGTTTGCAAGAGATTATCTCCACTGGGCTTGTTGACAGTTGACATCCCCAGGGGGTAGGGGAGGGAGTCACAAGATTCTCACCTGTGTGTACCCTGCTGCTCCGGCCACCTGTCACAGGAGACTCTTGCCTAACTGCTTGTGGCCTCAGAGGGGCTCGAGTATTTAGGCGAGAGAAGACCCTCCCAGGGCAGAGCAGCAAAGGCGCTCTTCTGTGCAACTGTAAGGAAGTCTTCAGGCCAGGCATTGGTGGCGCACACCTTTAATCCCTACGCGCCGGAGGCAGAGGCTGCGGATCTCTGTAGGTTTGAGGTCAACCTGGTCTACAGAGTGAGTTCCAGGACAGCTACAGAGAGAAACCCTGTCTCAAAACAAACAAACAAACAAACAAAATCTTCAACCTGCTGGGAAAAGACTTTCTGGTGTAGACTCTTGTGGGAGGAGCACCCACACTCCAGAAATAACCTGTCGCCCACACTCCCTAAGTAAGTCTGATAACTGCTTTGGCTCCCCATCGTGAACTCTGGTGGAACTGTGCTGGGTTTGTCATTGGGACCTTAGAAGAGAAGGTGTAGAAATTGCTTATGTTTCCTCCAGGGAAGGAATTTTAGCAACATCCTGTCTCTGAAACACCCAAACAACAAGAAAGAGAAGTTTACAGTATGATTGCTTCGTCTGGAAGAGCCTACCCTTGAAACGGTCTGAGCGAAGGAAACCTGTGCCATGAAGACTTGTGCTCAGAGCTTGGTGCTCATGGCTGGAGTCAGAAACAAACATCACGCGCGATTCCCAGATTCCACCTCTTCTATTGCTTTGATCTTCTGCGGCAACAGTGAACAGTACCCTTCTGTTCCTTGTAAATGACTTGGAATGCAATAGGACAATGGGATTCGGAGGAAGTCCTAAACTAGTTTCATTCAGCCTGCTAAGGGCTGACTCGCAGTTAGGCACACAGAATCGTTAGGTTAAGTGACCCTAGAACCAAATCGGGTGCTACCACATCACAGAGCCCCTCTCCCCTGGACCACTGCCCTTTGCACCCCCTCCTCCTGGATCTGTATTTCTTCTGAGAGTCCAGCCTCAGTTTCCCAATTTGGTCAGTTATCAGACAGACCTTGGAACCTGCGATGATCAAGACTGTTAATTTTGGGTTTTAACTTGGCTGATTAGGAATGCCCAGAGATTGGTAAAGCATGACTTCTGGTGTGCCTGGGAGGGTGTTTCCAGGCAAGATTGGCATGCAGGTCAGCAAACTGAGGACTCACCCCCTTATGTGGGAATTATTGCCTTGGTTAGTGTCTGGGAGGGAGCAGGATAGAGGAAAGAGGAGAAACTGTCTCTGATTCTTCTTCCTTAGTTGGGTGTGGTTCTTCCTGCTGCTGCTGGCTTTGGAGCTCAGACACTGGGTCCTCTGGCCACCTTGGGTGCTGGGTCTTGCACTCGCTACCCTTCAGGGACTCTGAGGCTAGAGATGTCTAACTGGGACATATTCTAGGCCTTCTGGTCCTGAGACTTCATACTGTCTTGGTTCTGTTTGTCTGGAAATGCTGCTAAGTACAGATTTTGGTAAAGTCCTTGTCCTGGGCCACTGGTTCTTGTGGTAAAGCTCAAGCTATTAAAGACTGCCACAGAGAGCCTGCTCAGGTCCAACATTGGTGCTGGAGAGTAAGGACACACTCCTGTCCCCCTGGCTGAACCAATGGGCGTCTGTCACCTTGAGGGGTCCCCCAGAACCACACAGACATCCTGGCTATTTCTGGTTTTGCAGCCTCTCTCTGGCTTTGCCAGGGTGTGGGAAGTCTGGCCCTAACACTGGGGCAGGTGCCCTAGCAATTTATAGGGCCCTAAACCCTGTGGGACACGCTTGGGGGTTGTTGCTGGCTCCCCTGGCACGAGCCCTGCCCCCCTTTAGCACATGCTAATCCTTTGCACTCGGCCAATCTAGTGCCCATTAATCCTGGCTGTGTCTGAGGGGCCAGCTTCAGGGGCACTGAGACGGCAGATACCTGCCAGCAGTCGACATCTGAACAGGTAATTCAGAATGAAATGGGAGCTCAGTAGGACTCCCTGGAGGGGGAGGTTCCCATACTCAGCTTCTAGCAGGGCATTGAGGAGATGAAGTAGCCCTGATGGGAGAGCTATGGTGCCACCTCCCGTGACTTAGACTTTGGTAGCTTCAGGGCAGCCTGAGAAGTGTAGACTTAACGCCCCCCTAGGGTTTGGGGGAGCCTAGGAATCTGTGTTTTCTCTAGCTCCTCAGAAGATTCTTAGAATGCTGGTGGTTCGACACACCTGGGTCACCTTCCTGCCTCAGCCTCGCACTTTAAAGTTGGAGGGCGGCAAGATGGGCCTGCAAATTCCCATCCAGAAAACTGGCCTGGGAGGCCTCTTCCTGAGTAATTTCCAGACAGTTCAGAAATGCAAGCCAGGATCGTTGCCCACTGGTCCTCCAGCAGAGGACAAAAGAAGACAGTCGGGTTCCAATCACAGATTTGATAGTGAATGCATCTTGATCAGAGTCAGCCTTAGACAGTTTTATTGGCCTGAGGATGGCTATCCCCCTTACAGGGAGTGGGGGAGGGCAAGATGGTCGGAAGAATGAGTGTTGTCAGAGGGGCGTGGGAGCCAGGCTTTGAGGAGGGCTTTCCTCAGGTCTGGTTCCCCGGGCTGCTGGTAGTTGGCTGGGATTTGTGCATTCTGCCATCCCAAACATGTGACCTTGAGAGAAAGTCGCTGTGTCCACATCCTCGAGCCAGCAGGGAACTAGAACCCAGGGGTTGTGTCCAGCCACCATCACTTTTCTGTAGGCTGAGCTGACTCTGCAGCTTAAGCTCTATCCCATAGAGAAGCTGAGCCAGAGCTGGGACAGAGGGCAAGGAGCCTGGCAATGGGCTCTGGGAAGCTGGTACTGGGGCAGGGAGAGACAGAAGGGAGGTAAAACCTTGGGTAGGCCTGTGTCCTGGGTGGCCTTTCACGGGCCTGTCTACATGTCAACCTGGATGGTGCCACTGAGCTGTCCTGTGAGAATTCGGTGTCACAGAACTTGGCTCCATTTGTTTAATATCAATGAGCTCAAAACTGGTTGAAATGTCATTTATTAACTGTGACAAGAGGTCCAACTGGCGTTTTATCTTCAAAGTTAAAAAAATGATAAGTGTTGGGTTTGTTTGGTTTTTTTTGTGTTTTTTTTTTTTCAGTTTTTCAAGATAGGGTTTCTCTGTAGCTTTGGAGCCTGTCCTGGAACTAGCTCTTGTAGACCAGGCTGGCTTTGAACCCACAGAGATCTGCCTGCCTCTGCCTCCCAAGTGCTAGGATTAAAGGCATATGCCACCACCGCCCAACAATTTTTAATTTTTTGTTTGTTTTTGTTTTTCAAGGCAGGGTTTTTCTGTGTAGCCTTGGCTGTCCTGGAACTTACTCTGTAGACCAGGTTGGCCTCGAACACACAGAGATCTGTCTGCCTCTGCCTCCTGAGTGCTGGGATTAAAGACATGCACCACCATGGTGACAAGTATCGTTTTTATAATTTATTTAACCTTATCTTATGTGCATTTATGTGAAGGAGCCAGACTGCCTGAAACTGGAGTTACAGAGAGTTGTGCTGGAGTCTAAGTGGGTACCACCATGCCTGGCTGCAGTGCCTCCACTTTACAGACAGGCACACAGTGGTGAAGGGAGTCGAAATGATCTGCCCATGACAATGTTAGAGTATGTACATCTTCTGTTCAAACAGATGTGCTTCTTCCTTCCCAACGTTTCCACAGCCCCATCATCAGCGGCAATACTACTTAATACAGGCCTCACCCATGATGAGTGTTCATATTCCTTCTAACAGCTAGCCTCTGATAACATTGCAGAAATATTTTTCATGTTTGAAAGCCTTATTTGAACCAATTTTTCCACAGCTTGGAAATGGATAAGCAAAGTGCACAAAATCCACACCACAGAATACTGCTCCATAACAGAAATAAATGAATCAGTGACAGTAACACACAAGAATCTCAGATGTGTGTGTTAAGTGAAAGAAATCATGCTCACAGGGCACATACAGAAATTCCAGAATTTCTATATCCAGAATTCTATATTCTGGAATTCAGACTGCAGGGGCAGAAAGCAGATAAGCATTTCTGGGGCTGGGGTGCAAAAGGGGGCTGCTCATAAATGCAGAAAATCTTTTAAAGATTTAGTTTTAATGTGTATGTGCACATATTTCATGTATGTGTGGGTGCTCACAGAAGCCAGAAGAAAATATTGGATCTCCCATAACTGGCGTTGCAAGTGTCTGTGAGCTGCCTGTTGTGGATGCTGGGAACTAAATGTGAGTCCTCTGGAAGAGCTGAAAGTGTTCTTAACCATGACACCATCTCTGCAGCCCTACTGCAGAAATATTTTTAAAGATAAGGTGTGGAAAAGGGCATATGTAACTCACAAAGTGGCCGTGGATGAGGAGCATTCCGTGCAGTTAAAGACTCTGTCTATTACAGGAATCAGGATGTTGAGCTGGGTCCAGAAAGTGCTGCCTCAGCCTCCAGAGACCCCTGAGAAGACTGAGAAGGAAGCAGAACCAGAGCCAGAGCTGGAGCCTGAGGCAAAAGCAGAACCTGAGCCAGAACCTCAGCTGGAGCCAGAACCTGAAACAGCCCCTGAAGAGGATGTGCCAGAGGCCCAGACCCTGGTGAGGGGAGAGCGGGAAAGGGAAGGCTGACCTTGCTGCTCAGGGACTCACAGCCTGGGCCACCTGATTCCCGTGGGCTGCTCAAGAAAGAAAGTGGGAGCCAGCAGGAAATGTGGTCACTGGCTCAGTGCACATCTCAATGAGGCCACTCAGGCCCAGAGAGTGGATAAGTTTGCTCAAGGCTGTTTCTGTGAAAGGTGAAAGGCTGTGTGGACCATACTGTGTCTTAGTTGCTCAGCCCCGCCAGCTACAGTATGAGCACAGCTGTGCAGAATGGGTAACAAGTTGTGAGCTGCCAATGTGGGTGCTGGGAATTGAACCCGGGTCCTCTAGAAGAGCAGTCGGTGCTCTTAGTTAGTTGGTTTTTGAGAGGACTCTCTGTGTCGCCCTGGCTATCCTGGAACTCACTTTATCAACACAAGCATGGTTGTATGCTGACAAACTTTACTTGTGAGACTGGAGAAATGGCTCAGAGGGCAAAAGCATTTACCATGCAAGCATGAGGACCTGAGTTCAAATCCCCAGAACCTAGGTGAAATCTGGGTGCAGTTGCATGACCATATGTTGTCCCAGCACTTCTCCAGAGAGCTGGGAACAGAGAGGAGAATCCCCAGAGGCCCATGTCCCAGCTAACCTGGCTAACACATCGAACAGGCCATGAAGAGACCCTGTCTCAAAGCAAGGCGGAAGGCAAGGACTGATACCCAAAGTTGTTCTCTAAATATATACATGGTACATGCCTCATATACATATACACTATTTACAAAAACAGGCAATAGCTATAAATTCCTGTGGCTGTGTTTGTCAGTCTCCGGAGTTTAGAGCAGAGAGAGACACTATAGACTCTGGCCTGTTTATTACCAGTTCCTGAGGAGATTCAGAAAGACCTTCAGAATAGGGTCACATCACTTCCTTCAGCTGGTATTTATTTTGTAGGAAGACTTTCTCAGTTTAGGAAGTAGGAAATTAATATAGGTTTTGAAAAACAGCATTTTAAAAGATTTGTTTTAAATATTATATGTATAACTCTGTGTGTGTGTGTGTGTGTGTGTGTGTGTGTGTCTGCTCTCATGAGTGCAGTAACCACAGAGGACAGAAGAGGGCATCAGATTCCTTGAGGATAGTAGTAACTGCCTAACAGGGTGCTGGGAACACGAGTCCTCTGCAAGCAGCAAGTATTAACCACTGAGCTATCTCTCTAGCCTTTTTTTTTTTTTTCGAGACAGGGTTTCTCTGTGGCTTTGGAGCCTGTCCTGGAACTAGCTCTTGTAGACCAGGCTGGTCTCGAACTCACAGAGATCCACCTGCCTCTGCCTCCTGAGTGCTGGGATTAAAGGCGTGCGCCACCACTGCCTGGCCCTCTCTAGCCTCTTAAACAGTATTTTATTTTCCAAGTATCTTTTAACATTATGTTCCAAGGATAACAGCAATGGATATGCTAAAGTAGGCAGGGGTGGGGAGGCTTTAATCCAACACAAGAACTACAGGTAACTAAGGAATTCTGAAAGCAGGAGAAATAGTCTCCCCCAGGGGAGAACATCAATTGGGTATCCAATACCAAATGGCCAGTCCTGAAAACATACATACAGGTAACATTTACAGACTGAGCAGGTTGCATTTATATATTTAGAAATATATATGTATACACAATATGTATATAACAATAATTAACAAATAAAGAGGCCATGAATTTGAAAAAGAGAAAGAAGGGGTTTTGGGGAGAGTTTAAAGGGAGGAAAGAGAAGGGAGAAGTGTAGTAATTATATTATCTCAAAAAATAAATAAAGATCTGGGCAGTGGTGGCACATGCCATTAATCCCAGAAATTGGGAGGCAGAGTGAGGCAATTCTCTGATTTCTAGGCCAGCCTGGTCTATAGAGTGAGTTCCAGGTTAGCCAGAGCTACACAGAGAAACCTTGTCTTGAAAAACCAATAACTAACTAACCAACCAACCAACCAACCAACTAACTAAATTTAAACAAGATTAGTGTTCCACTGAGTACATACAATTTGGGACATGACACAGACTTTCAAAACAAAATTTTTTTTTGGAGACAGGGTTTCTCTGTGTAGCCCAGGCTGTCCTGGAACTAGCTCTTGTAGACCAGGCTGGCCTCAAGCTCACAGAGATCCACCTGCCTCTGCCTCCTGAGTGCTGGGATTAAAGGTGTGTGCCACTGCCACCCGGCCGATTTTTAAAAATTTATTCCATTTATGTGCAGAGTCAGAGGATAACTCTTGTGTGGGACATGTCCTCAGAGCAGACAGCAAGGACCTTTACCCATAAAACCATCTCAACCAGCCCTTAGTTTTTAATTCAAACTGTTTAACCACCATGGACCAGTTAGCAATTTGCACCGGCACTGGTTCATATACCACATATTGAGGAACATTTTTCTAGCATGTTCCTTCAAGTATACGAAAAAACTTGCCAGTTTGGCATCTCATCCGTTCAGGGGCCTGATGACAATTAATTCAGCAGCTTAATTAAGCAGATTTCATTTAGCTTCTAATTGAAGTGAGATCCTGTGCTTAGAGCAAAAGGCATAAAGAATCAATCAGGCATTGTCCCTGGGAGTCTGTAGACAGGTGCCCATCAGCTCCTACCAGGAGAAAGGGCTAGTAAACAATGGTCATTTAACCCCCAAAATTGGAGGCTGGTGGGGCATGTTTAGACACAGAGACTGATGGGGAAGTTTTAACTGGGAGATGCTGAGGCAAGGTATTCCTGGAAGAAGAAAGGTCGTCTGTCCGTGGGCGAGTGCAGAGTGTATTTAGGAACTGGCTATAGAGTGTGTATGTGTGTACGTGTGTATGTGCTTATGATATATTCATGATGGCATCCTGTGAGCACATATGGGTATCTCAGATTTGGGTCTGCATGCCTAATGTGTATATAATGTATATTTGTACGCATATTCATGCATGTTTATTGTGTGTACACGATTCCATGTGTATGCACATATTTCTGAGTATGAGCTTATGTGTTTGTGCATATATGTGTTTGTGTCTGTTCTTTTTTCTTTCTTTTTTTTCTTTTTTGTCTTTTTGAGATAGTTTCTCTGTAGCTTTGAAGCTGACCTGGAACTCCTTCTGTAGTCCAGACTGGCCTTGAACTCACAGAGATCCACCTGTCTCTGCCTCCCAAGTGCTGCAATTAAAGACGTGCACCACCACCACCTGGCACGTGTCTGTTCTTACTTTTGGACATCTCTGTATGCAAACATATTTTATATGCCACATGTATACTTGTGAACATTTTAAATGTGTGTATATTTGTATATGTATACATGTGTATATATACACATGCTTCCATAATTGTACAAATGCCTATTGATGTGATTGAGCATATACATGTATGTGTATATGCAAATTTCTGTATTTATACACATGCAAATGTTTCTGCATGTGCATGTGTTTATGTGTATGTACTCTGACAAATCTATGTACAAGTGTGTATGCATATGTGTAAATGAATATAGTTGTATTGCTGACATATCTATATGTAAGTAGATACAAGTGTATTTGTATGAATGCACTTGTTTTGTGTATGTATGCATACATACATATCACACTGTATGCACAACAGTGTGATATGTATGATCATGTCTATGTGTACATAGACATAAATGTGGCTTTAGGGAGGAATGGGCCTTTTAGGAGACCAGATATGAAGTATGGGACTCTTTTCTAGAGGCCCAGAAGTGTATCTCTTTGCTGCCCACTGTCCTCCAGGCCCAGGTATGGGTATCCAGGTGTGGGTATACAGCTGTGGCTGTCTGCATGGATGCCCATGCATGACTGTCCATGTGTGTGTGTGCAGGAGTAGAGGAGGCTGTGGGAGCAGGAGGGAGGCGAATAGCAGAGGCAAGAAGGAAAGTTTAGGCACCGTGAGGAAGAGGCCTGACTGGGGAGCACCCAGTTCTCCAGGTCTGTCTTATGGCTCCTCCCTCTTCTTGGGCCACAGAGTGGGAGATATGAGGATATGAGATATGAGGCTGGGTGCCCTAGCCCCTGTGGTGTGAGGAAGGAAGGGTCCTGGGTTGGGGGTGAGGCCAGCAGGACTTACAGAGATGATACTGAAATGAGTCATTCAACTTTGGGGGCTGCAGATCCCCGGGGTGAACCAGAGGCGGTGCTTTCTGCACCAGGCAGCCTCACCAAGGCTTACAGGCCCTGTTTGAACCCCACAGCCACCTGAGGAGCTAATGGAAGGGGAAGGTGTGGCTGAGGCTGGCCCAAGCCTTCAAGGTGAGTGCTGGGACCCAGGCTGGCTGGGCAGGGGGTTGGGGTTTCCTCTCAGAGCCTAGCTACAGCTCACATCACACATGATGGAGTGAAGGCTCTCGAAACCTTGGAGTGGGCTCCTGGGGGCTTTTCAGCTCTAACCCCTTGGTGGCCTCCTTCTGCCCTGCCTCTGACTTGATCTCCCCAGCAAGGAAGAAATAGGCCTCTCTCGGGTCCGCATTTGAAATATGGGACATTCTTTTTTTTTTTTTTTTTTTTTGCCAGAGGCCCAGGAAACTGACCTTCCTCAGTCTACCCCTCAGACTCAGGTCGCTGTTGCCAAGGTGAACAGGTACACTATCACCCTCTCCCCTCCCAACTGCCCCTGCGGGGAGCCACTGGCATGGAAGGGTATCGCCATTCAATAGAGGCCCAGAGCATCAGGGAATGGTTGGGGGAGCTTTCATGGAAGCTGGGGGTGCCCTGAGCACAATAGGGATGGTGGACAAGAGAGGGAAGCCACAGTAACATTGGGGAGCCAGGATGGTTTCAGTGCTGGGATGACTTCAGGCAACTGCTGGAGCTGCCGATTTCCCAGTGAAGCCAACGTTCCTGATGCTTAGCCATTTTGGTCCAGAGAGTTTGTCCAGCAAAACACATATTGGGCTGGGGCTAAAGAAAGGCAGTGACTTGGGATCCTCACATGATCAGATTAGCCTCAGCCTCTGCCTCCAGATAGAGGACCAGATGTGAGGATGCTAATTGGGGTATAGAGAGAGGCTGTGCTCTTTGGAGCAACTGGAGGGCAGGTTCCGAAAATTTCCCTCACCTGCTTGGCTAGGGACTGGAGGGTACCCTATGCTTTCCAGAGAGGAAGCAAGGTTTGAAAGACTCACCATGTGGGGATAGTAGCTTGATTCATGTCCAGTCCTTTGGGATATATGGACTACCACTCGGATGGTGTGGGAATTGATACTGGACTGGTGTCTCTATCCCTTGGCAGCCCCAGTTCCTGGATGCTGACCTGGTTCTGGAAGGGCATGGAGAAGGTCGTTCCACAGCCTGTCTGCAGCAGCAAGGCGGGCCAGAACCTGGTTGCTGGAGTGGAAGACCCAGATCAGGTACAAGGGCTGGGTGACCTGCGGGTGGAGGAAGGGTCAGCAGAGGGTTGTGGGGCTGGGGAGGCTGTTCCTTGTACTCCCTGTAATGTCTGTCTGTCTCAGCAGGCTGGAGTACAGATTCCAGGGCCCTGTGGCACTGGGGAATCAGGTGAGAACAAAAGATAGGATGCCTTTCCAAAGGTGGGAGCCCTAAGAGGATACTGGGATAGGAAGTGGGGAGAATCGCATGGTCCATGGGAGTAGCCCATCCACTGGCCTTGAGTGGCCTGATTTGAGTGGTTTCAGTGCTGCTTCTGGCTGAGGTGGGGTTTCAGGCAGTGTTTCTCTTGATGATATGGTTGCTCTCTCTTTTCTCCTCTTCCCCTCCCCCT
>JAQHUG010000556.1:69587-96935 GCA_028555095.1 Dicrostonyx torquatus | reverse complement strand
AAAAAAAAAATAAAAAATAACAAAAAGAAAAGTCACAAACTAATCCGGACACAAGGGCACACACCTGTAACCTATAACTGCAGAACTGGGGAGGCTGAGATTGGGGAATCATAAATTTGAACCTAGTTGGGGCTTTGTAACTGGACTCTGTCTCAAAAGCAAACCAAATAAAAAATAAAAACAAAATAAAGCCCAAGGTTAGAAACCTAGGACTTTATAAAAAGTCCTTAATTAGTACCTGTTGCTAGTCACTAAGTTTCAGGTTGTCGTGTCCCCAGTGTCAGCCGGAAGAACCGCTTTGTGATTTCCACAAGAAACCCAGACTCGTGCCTTCTGTCCCAACCACATTCCATTCACCCCTTCACTCATTCATTCCTTAGACTGCTGGCTCCTTGCTCCAGGTGTAGAAGGCTAGCCAGGCCTAGGCCCAGTGGGCAGTAAGATAGCTCATTTCAGGCTAACCCAATTTCCGACCTCTGACCTTTCTGCAGACCCAGCCTGTGGCTGCTCAGGTGGCTTGAGCAGAACCTGGAGAAAGTGCTACCTCAGCCCCCTAAGCCCTCCAAGGTAAGTGATGAGTTGGGGGTAGGCAGCTGACCAACAGGGAGGGTTGGGGCCCAGGGAGCTTCACTCCAGCAGGCCATGGCAACCCCCAACATCCACTGGAGCATGGATCTTCTCCCTGGAGTGTCACTCATGGGAGGAGTGACTGACTAGGGCCTGGAGATATTTGGGAGCAAGAGAGAGCCACTGTATTAATTTCTTCGCGATGAGGCAAAGCTCCTGACAAAAGATGCTTAAAGAGTTTATGTTAGCTCATGGTTTAAAGGGGGTACCGTCTGCCATGGTGGGGAATCACACAGCTGGTCATATTACATCTGCAGTCAGGCAGCAGACAGAAGTGAATGCTAGTCTGTCTCTGTCTGTTTGTTTCTCTCTTAAACCTTTTTTGTTGAGTCTGGCACCCCAACCCATGGCATGGTGCCACTCACATTCAGAGTGGGTCTTCTCTGTTCACTTAAGCCTCTTTGGAAACTCCCTAAGAGACCTGCCCAGAGGCTTGTCTCCTAGATCCTGAATCAGGTTAACGAAGGACATCAGCTGTCATAGTCCCACCACCAGCACCAGGCACATTTGTATGCACACATGCATATACATGCGAGCTTATGGGGCCAGGGCACAGCTGGTCAAGGTGGAGTATGTGCAGGGATGGCTTCCATCATGATCTACCTCTCTGTCCTCCAGGTCTGGAGAGTTGAGCCTGAACCTGAGGCTGCTGTCTTGAACCCAGGTACAGAGAAGGAACTGGAAGGGGCTTCCTAAGTGATCGCAGGCTAGGTTCCAGGGCAGCCTGAGACTGATCTGAGACTGTGTGGTGTGTGTGTGTGTGTCTCAGGGGGAACTTTAGTGCTCAGCCAGGCGAAGGGACAGTTCAGTCCTTGCTAATACTAGAACCCCACCTTAGATCTGGAACTCAAGCAGCTAGGGTCAGCTGAACTTCACAAGCTCAGCTATGTTCCTTTCCCTTCCTGTACTATTTGGTGTTAGGATGGTCCCCAAGGGGCTCTTCACCCAGCATGGCAAGTTTCCAAATCTGGCCCTTTAAACCCAGGAGGGACTGGATGAAATCCTTCTATGGGGTCTTAGTGCTGGTTCTACTACCACTCAGATCCTCCAGAACTCCCGATGGAGACAGAACCCATAGAGAGTCCCTCCCAGCCCAGTCCTGGAACCCTGGAGCCCAAGGAGGAGCCAGCTGCAGAGCCCCAGCCTGGTTTCCAGGCCTCTTCCCTGCCGCCACCTGGGGACCCTGTCAGGTGAGCCCCCTGAAGGTCACACCTCTCACAGGGAGCAGGCTCAGTGCTTTGCTCTAGCTCAGTACTAGTTTGCTAAGTTAGAAAGTTAGAACATCCGCTTGGGAGAGAACTCAGACTCCCCGGGCAAACCTCATCAGCATCTTCCTCTATCAGCCAGGCTGGGGAGTGTACTGTTCCTTTAAACATATACCAAGTGTCCACCTGTAGTCTCAAGAAGCTGAGGCAGGAGGATCATACTTTTAAGGCCAACTTGAACTCCATAGTCTCAACTTGAACTCTTGTCTCAAAACAAGCAACACACACACACACACACACACACACACACACACACACACCTGTATCAAAAGCAAATTGCATGTATTCTTCTACAGGTTCCTTTTTTTTTTTTCTCCCACTTACAACAAATAAGTCCCCCAGAGTCTGGAGAACTGGCTCGGTGATTAAGAGTGGTTGCTCTGGGAGCCTGAGGGCCAGAATTCGGATCCCAGTACCCATGTGAAAGGGAGCATGGTCCTGTGCAGAACTGGAACCCCGACACTGAGGCAGGGGATGGAGACAAGGGATTGTTTGCTGGCTGCCACCCTAGCTGAAAAGACTTGAGCTCTAGGTTTAGGCAGAGATTTTGCCTCAGGTTTGTGGAGAGACCTTGCTTCAGCTTGTGGAGAGATGCTATCTCAGGTTTAGGGAGAGGCTATGCCTCAAAAGAACAAGGCAGAGGATAATAGAGGAGGGTGCCTGCCACCCTTCTCTGGGCTCTGTATGTCCCCTTGCACAGACATACACACCTGTTCATGTGCATAAATCACATACACACACACACACACACACACACAAACTTTTTGAAGAAGTCCTTCAGAGGTGATTTTATACTCCAGTTCTACTTTATTCCTTCAATCACTGCAAAGAACCACGCAGAACTTCATTTCTTTAACCACACACGAGCACTTAGAATGGTTTCCCACTTTCCCTGCCATCAAAAACCTTGTTCAGCCGTATCTAGTTGCCAGGAGTAAGATGTATGGACTAAAGGCCACATGCATTTGAAATCTGGGTGGGGGCTGCCTAGTGCTCATCCCCTGGCTTTTGTGAGAGACTGGAAATGGGCTGAGCTGAGCTCCCTACTAGGGCTGTCTGGGAAGGATGGGGAGGGGAAGGGGCCTTCAGGGTTAGAGACCTGGGGTTGGTTTCCTACATGACCTGCCTCCTGGCAGGCTTGCTCTGCCCTAATCCCCCACCCTGAGTATTCTCCTCCGGATTCAGCGCGTGTCTCCACTACAGGCTGATGGAGTGGCTCTTACACAGGCTGGAGATGGCCCTGCCGCAGCCCGTGCTCCACAAAAACGCTGCAGAGCAGGTGAGTGGGCAGTCAGGCAGAAGAGCCCCTGGCTGGGTGGTGGTGAGGGAGGGGTCTTGGAAGCTCAGAAAAGGGTCGGATGGTTGGCCCAGGTCCCTGGGGATGGGGACACAGCAGCGGCAACTCAGTCTTGAAGTCTGCCTGTGTGCATGTTTGCTCAAGCACTGTAGCAACAGGACTGGTCTACCTGTCAGGAGTTTACAGTCTAGGTTCTATGGGGGTCGAGGAGCTCAGAGATTGTCCCCTGGAGCATCAAGGAAGGCTGACTAATGAAAGTGACCCTCAAGAATGTACAAAGATTCAGAGACCTGGAATGACCCAGGAAGAAGGGACGTTCCCAGGAAGCCCACAGCCTCCATGAGTATTCCTGGCAGCTTATGGCCCAATATGGATGGTGGGGAAGTGGGGCCTTGATCATCTCTTCCTTTTCTTCATCAAGAGACTAGGGCCTTTCTGGTAGATGACTCACTTCTCCATAGAAGCACCTAGAACTGGGAAGTGGCCATGTGACATTGGTCCTACTTACTCTGGGAACCTTACTTTATCCCCGAGAAGTGGGTAAACAATTCTGTTACCACCCAACCTTGTGGAGGAAAAAAAGGGAAAGAGCTTTGAAAGTAAATCAGAGTGTAGTGAGCCTGGATTGGCCCCAGCCCAGCACCTCTGAGAGGCACCTTGCTGCGGTTGTTTCTGGGCACCCTACCTGTGTCACAGAGTCAAGGTACCGTGTTCTTCCCTCATTGTTGGTGCTAGGCCTAGTGGGAATTTTTTTCTCTGTTTAGTGGGAGGTGCACAAGACCCAGACACCCTGGGCCCATACCCAGTTCCGTGCACTCCTCCCCTCCCAGATGGCTCAGTGCTGAGGGAGGCCCAGCAGAAGGTCCTGAAAGCCAGCCTTGTGCTCACGCCCATCATCATGCTGTCTCTGAAGGGGCAGAGAGCACTGGCTTTGGAGATTTCCAACCTCAAAAGGGGCTGGGGTGGTGGTGGTGGGAACCATTAGTTAATGAAGATGCACCAGTGACAAAGGACTTTGAGGACCACGGCAGCAGAGGACACAGGTACAGTAGGGAGAAGATTTCCAGGTGCTGGAAGGAGAGGATTGCCTTCTCATAGAGTGAGCAGAGGAGAGGGCACTCCAGCCTGAGCAAAAGCTGGGAGCAGGCTGCGGTCCTGGAGGGAGAAAGGACTCGAGCAGCGAGCAGCCAAGAGAGGGGAGCTGACTCATATGCCCTGGTGACAGGCGCTCCAGAGGCAGGTGAGGCAACCATTGCAGTCTTCTCTTTTCTCTCCATGTAGGAACCTGGCTGCCCTGGGACATGTGATGTGCAGACCAGTAAGTATCCCACTCAAGGGCCCCATGTTCACTTCCGGGAGAGGCCACCGGATATACTCAGGTCTGAGTGCGAGGCACAAATAGGGTCTCCTAACCTGGAATTGAGAGAGTCCCCTTCCACTCAGCGTCTCTGGAGAGCAGTGATGGAGTTGGAGGCTAGAGAGTTTCCTCTTTGGCTTCCGGCCTCTATCAGGAAAACAACTGTGAAGCCAAGTCCACACCCTTTCCTGCTTGCAATCACACAGAACTGGGGATGGGACTCGGGAAGCTGGGCACGTAGGTTTGGCTGAGCAGAGTTGGGAAAGTGGGGAGGGATGGGATATTCTTAGGAAACAGATTCTAGGAACTCCACAGCCCTTGAATCAAGATTCCCTTCCCTGTGATGAGTCAGAGGTATGTGGTAGCATTACTGGAAGACAGAAGGTTGAGGTCAGGCAGGGACAGAGAGGGGCAGCACTACTTAAAGTAGATAATGTACTGCAGATGGTAGACATCCATCCATCCATCCATCCATCCATCCATCCATCCATCCATCCATCCATCCATCCATCCTCTGCTTGACCATGCCTCAGATACCCATCCATCCTCCATCCATTCATCCACCCATCCAATAGTGATGGGTGTTTTGCTGTCACCTGCTTCATCATGCTTCAGTCACCATGGTGGTTGAACAAAGCAACATTCAGGCCTATGAACAGTGTAGCTCCTGTACCATCCTAGACAAGTACCCTCTGACTCTGGCTTAGAGCCTCCCAAGGTGGGAAGAAAAACTGTGTCCAATCCCAGACCCACTGGGTCATGGTCTTCAAGAGCCTTCTGAAACCAAGTGACCACTGCCAGGGACACAGACAAACAGCCAGGCCAGGGAGGCAAGAGAGTTCACAGTAATTAGAACAATACTCAGTGGGAGGAAGAAAGCTGCCCAGCTTCAAGGTGGAGCAAACTCACTTCTTTTTCTTCTGTGACTCCTGGCCACTCTAGAGCATTCATAGACCCCATGGCTGTTAGAGCAGGAAAAGGACAAACCTTGGAGAGCCAAAGGTACCTGCCTATTGAAAGTAAGTCATACGTAGCAGAAACTAGTCTCCATTTGGCTGGGCAAGTGATTATTACTCAGACTCAAGTTCAAGGACCAACATTTCCCAGGGCAGGGACTGTCTATACATCGCATAGGGCTCAGATGGGTGCTGGGTCCTCCTGTCTTCCTATTAGCTCCCTGGAAGGATGCAGAATTCTCACTTGGTTGCAATTAGGGTACCCCAAAGTTCCTGGAGCAGGCAGGTCTCTGGTGAACAAGAAGCAAGAGCGGATACAGGCTTATCACAGACCAGGAGCTTAGGTAGATTTGTCCCCTGTGGCTCCCATGACAAATGTGCATATGTCTATAATGGAGGTACTGGGAAAGACCAATCCTTTTGAGACCCTAGGAGCAGGGCTATCCTTGTATCTCTCCTGACCACCTTGGGCCTCCTTGGCTTGTAGCTGATCTTCCAGCTGCTCCCTGACCCCTCTGTTCACCTCCTCCTTGGAAGGGCATCTATTGATAGGTAGAAAGCCTGCCCTAAACTCAGGAGGCTCTTGCTTTGAGATCCTGAAGACCATCATGTTCTCAAAGACCCTATTTCCACATAAAGTTACATTTACATACAATAGGATGGAACCTGGACATGTCTTTTCAGGGACACTGTTCAACCCACTACATGGTGTAACTGGGGGTCTGGAGATACATGGTCACTTCCTTCCTCTGCTCTGCCCCTAGCTTTCCCATCCATCATCCATCCTCTCCTTGGTCACTCATATCCCCCTCCATCCACCCACCCACCCACCCATCCATCCATCTACCCATCCATCCTCTGCTTGATCACTCATATCCCCCTCCATCCATCCATCCATCCATTCATTCACCCACTTATCCATCACCCACCCTTCCACCCATCCATCCTCTGCTTGGCCACTCATATCCCCATCCATCCATCCATCCATCCATCCATCCATCCATCCATCCACCCACCCATCCATTCATCTATACATCCATCCGTGCCTCCATCCACCCACTCATCCATCCACCCACCCTTCCACTCATCCATCCTCTGCTTGGCCACTCATATCTCTATCCATCTATCCATCCATGCTCTGTCTGTTCACTCAGGTGCCCACATTTCTGTCACCTCCTTTGTTTCAGGGGTGACAGCAGCTGGAGGCCTCTGAAACAAGGGAAAAGGGGACCTGGGGAGCCCATGGACAAACGAATGGATGGATGAAGGACAGAAGGATGCCTCAAGAGAAGACCTTTTAGGGGGCAGTGACTGCTAATCTCCACCCTTCTTGATTAATGAACCCCAGACAGGACCGAGGAAACCAGAGTTATTATGTGAAACCCCAGAGCTTTCTTTTGGGGACTCTTGGCCAGGAGGCAGCACCCTGATCAGAGCAAGGGCGAGGAGGACTTCCTGGTGGGAGTCTATACAGAGCCCTATCAAGGTCTCAATGTTCAATGTCTAGGCATGCTCACACCGAGGCACCCGGCACCATCCACACTGCCGCAGGACCTAGTTTCCCTAGAAGTGGTTCTCCTAAGATCTGCCCTAGTTCAGGGACCACTCCTGACGGTGATATTGTAATTGACATTAAAGAGTGTGACTTTGCAACTCAAATCTGTGACTGCATGACATTCTTAGGACCAGTCTGAAAGAAGCCTTTGGGTATTTATTTCTTTATTGCATGAAGGTGCCAGGTCTCCTGTAATGAAGTTACAGATAGTTGTGAGCTGCCATGTGGGTGCTGGGAATTGAACCCGGATCCTCTGGAAGAGCAGTTAGTGCTCTTAACCGCTGAGCTATCTCTCCAACTCCGGGTTTTATTTTTTTAGACAGGTTCTTGCTCTACATTCCAGGCTGGCCTTCAACTCTCTATCCTCCTGCCTCAGCCTCCTGATGGTTGGAACTGCAAATATACCCCACACCCTATAGCACTTAGGTATCACAGAGAGGTAAGTTGAATAGATGTTGCCTGGGGTTACAGGATAGAGAAATTGGCCAGGGACTCTGAGGTCCCAGTGCCCCTAGATGTCTTTATTTAGATTGATTTTGAAACAGAATTGTCAACCTTTAAAAAAAAATCAGTTTTCATGCTGGGCAGTGGTGGCGCATGCCATTAATTTCAGCGCTTGGGAAGCAAAGGCAGGCAGATCTCTAAATTAGAGGCCAGTCTGGTCTACAAAGTGAGTTCCAGGACACCTAGGGCAAATCAGAGAAACCCGGCCTCAGTAAATGATAGATAGATAGATGAATAAATAAGAAAGATTTAAAAATCAGCTTCCACAGCAGGGCCTGGCTTCTGTCAGAAATGGGACGGTCTGGCTGTGAAGGCTTACATCATATTTATGAGAAAGGTCTGAACAAAAGCTGTCACCTGCAGGCAGCTGGTATTTGTTCCTTCATTCATGTCCACCATCTGAGTTTGAGTTTGAGACCCCCCAATGCCTTGGGGTGGCACTGAGGAAGGGAAGTCTTGCTGAGAGAATAAAGTGGGAAATGCCCGGAGGCGAGGGTAAGGGCTGGAGAACTCTGGGTACATCAGCTAACTGGGATCCCAAGCCCTTGATGATGAAGTCCAAACTAGAAGTTTAACTAACCTGCAGGGACTGGGCTCTAGGCAATGCGGAGCCACTGGAGGTGGTTGAGCAGGCACTGACTTCACAAAGATTACTCTGGTACTGAACAATATTGCAGGCAGGAGATATCTTCAAAGCAGGACTATATCTCGCATGACCAGGCTCAATTATGAAGGCTGTCCCGCCTCCAGACCTCATTGTTGTGGGAGGGGCATCCTGGGAATCTGCCTTTTCAAGGCACTCTTGCCTCCCCATGCGGCTTTGGTGATGGCAATGCCTGGGACCATACTCTCAAGAGATGTGTGTGGTGAGGGACAGAGCACAGTAGGTGGGAGAGATAGCCTGGACTAGAGGAAAGGGGCATCCTGAGCTGCGCCTGCTAGAGAAGATAAACTGAAGCACAGGCCCTGGCTTTCGGGATCCTTGAGGCCAGAGTGTCTGGCCTGCTAAAAACCTGTGTCCCCAGACTCCCTGGAAGCAGGAGCTCCTATCTCAGTGGAGCAACTGGCTGCCACTGACTGGGGTCGGAATCTCACCCTGAGGCCAGACAGGTTGCAGACTTGCAGGTAGCCTGTCCAGGAGAGACTCCGGGGCTGGGGAGGTGAAAGTTAAACTGGACTGGGCTGGGCCAGCACTGGGCTCCTGGGTGGACTGTGGGGAACAAAGGGCAAACTATTTCTTGAAACAGAGAGGAGCCATGGCGCTGCAGGCAGCCGCTTCTCCTAGAGGCCTGCCAACCTCCCACTCCGCCCCCATATGTGCCGGCTACACCTCATCCTTGCCTTTCTTGGTCTGCTGTGACATATTTGGCTGCAAACAGGCTCATTCTAAGGCCCCTTGTAGGCCTGCTGCAGAGATGAAGAGAGGAAATACTCATGAGGGCCAACACCCTCTGACTATGCTCCCAGCATCTAAAAAGAGTTCATAAGGAAGGAAACAAGGATGCTGACACGGGACAGTGCCCAGTGGGGCACCCAGTACTGGGGAGGTGCTCACGGGACCTCTACTGCCTGGGATGAGTGGCAAACCCTTAAGAGTTTGAGGTCAGCCTGGGCTGCATAGCAAGATCCTATGTCCAAAAACCAAGACAGTCACCATTACTAATTCACACTTGATTTGAGGGCCACCAAGACCCCTGGAACTTTTGAGAAACAGCTGGTGGGAAGTCTCCCCGTTCCTCCTTGACTAGGATGAGTCGGGTTTCCTGTGAGATGTCCTGAGCCCACTTCTTTGTTTTTTGGAATGGAGTCTCCCTGTGTACCCCAAGGTGGCCTAGAGCTCACCACGTCTCAATCTTCCCTTTAAAAAATACTCTTGCCTCTGTCTCTCAAGTGCTGGGATTACGATTACAGGTGTGAGCCACCACACCCAGCTGTCTGAACCTACTGCCTAACAGGCTCACATCGTTTTCCAGTCAGGGATCTGAATTCATGGAGAAGTGTTAAAGTTACAGGCATCTGTAACTGTTTTCCATGTCCCCATGAAAACATTGCATTGTCTCGGAGAGTGGAGACTCTAAGCCTAGATGGAGGGATAAGCTTCCCAGAAGCAGGTGCTGAGCTCACAGACATGCTGTCACCAAGAGACAGCACCCAGGAATTAGGCAAGGAGTAGGTTTTGTCTGTACCCCTTGGGGCAATCCAGGGTACCCTGCCCCTGCAGGTGGTGAAGTGTCTGGCTCCTTTGACATCAGCTGTGACGTTGTGACTAAAACATTCCTTCTGCTCTGGTCAACCCTCTAAGAAGGAAAGTCCTGATAGGAAAAAAGCTTGGTCAGCTCTACCCAGAGCTCCATCCCTAGAGGGGAAAGGCAGGGAGTCATGGGAAGAGATTGGATGAGTGGCTGTGTTGTTTGAGGCTGTCCCTGGGGCATTGAGCTGGCTGCTTATGATCTTGTTGATAAAGCAGTCAGCTAGGAGCCAAGGCCCCTGGGGTAGGACTCCCAGGATGGACCCCCAGGACTCAGTGACACAAGCTACCCTCCTTAGCCCACAAATGGCTCCTCTTTATCTCCTGCAGTCAGCATCCTCCCAGTGGAACAGGTTGAGCATGATCTTATCCTGGAGGAGGTGGACTCCTGCTGGGAGGACATCCAGCAGGAAGACAGTGCCAGCCAGCAGGAGGACAGTGCCTGTCAGCAGGAGGACAGTGCCAGCCAGCAGGAGGACAGTGCCTGTCAGCAGGAGGACAATGCCAGCCAGCAGGAGGACAGTGCCAGCCAGCAGGAAGACAGTGCCAGCCAGCAGGAGGACAGTGCCAGCCAGCAGGAAGACAGTGCCAGCCAGCAGGAAGACAGTGCCAGCCAGCAGGAGGGCAGTGCCTGTCAGCAGGAGGACAGTGCCTGTCAGCAGGAAGACAGTGCCAGTCAGGAGGAGACAGAGGCAGCTCCGGCTTATGCAGAAGAAAGCGAGGCCATGGTGAAGATGCCCAGGTGGGAAAACAGCAAAGTCCTGGGAAAGCACCCAGTGCTTGAGAAGGTACCAGGCATACAGTGTGGAATCCTAAAGGCATAAAGGGGCCTGCTGTGGGACCATACCTACCTCCCCACTTTCAGCACCTGTCCTTAGTCCCTGGTACAGGGCTACCAGGCCCCATTTCAGGGGTAGACTGGGAATAGATACTCATGGACTCCTGTTCTAGTTTGACGCTATTGCTATGATGAAACATTCTGTTCAAAAGCAACATAGGAGAGGAGAGGGTTTATTTCTGCTTGTGCTTTCAGGTCATAGAGTCCATCACTGAGGGAAGTCAGGCAGGAACTTGAAGCAGTCGCCGCGGAGGAGTGTTGCTTGCTGGGCTTACATTCAGCTAGCTTTTTACATAGCTTAGGGCCACTTGCTGAGGGAATGGTACTACCCACAGTGGGCGGAACCTGCCTCCATAGATCAATAATAAGACAATCTCCCACAGACATACCCAGAGACACGCTGATCTAGGCAGTTCTTCAGTTGAGTTCTTCAAGTCAGTCATCTTGTCAGATGACTCCAGGCTGTGTCAAGTTGACAATTAAGACTAATTAGGGCAATCCCCCCCCCTCTCTTTTTTTTCTTCCACAAAAATGGCATATCATTGTGTACTTACCTTCCCCTCGTTATGTTTGGGCAATGATATACTTGACACTTCCCATAACTCACCAGATGGAAATCATCCTCTTTGTTTTCACAGTTGTATAGTATTCCATTATATGGCTAGACCATAATTTGTTTGTTTGTTTTTAGACAAGGTCTCACTGTGTAGTTTTGGCTGACCTGGAGCTCACTATGTAGAACAGGCCGGCCTTAAATTCACAGAGATCTGTTTGCCTCTGCTTCTCAAGTGCTGGGATTAGAGGTGTGTACCCTCCGAAGCCCAGATTTAACATGCCTTCCCCTGTTGACCGCTCTAGTCGGAAGCATGAACCTAGGAGAGCAGAGCCTAAAAATGTGGCAGACTAAAGTCTCATGCAATAGCCAACTTTATTCAGCACATCAGACAACTGATACTCTGAGAATGAAGAAGAATCACATGAGCAAGGTGTGCATTCACAAGGGTCAGCTGCACGTGGCAAAAACACGGTTTCTATAGAGACCTGAACAAGTGGCATAGCCAGTAGTGACGAATGAGCTAGCGTGAACTCGCCTCTGACTGCCCCACCTGGGGGGTCACTGAAGCACATCCCAAGAATAATTTCATGTTTTTCAAGAAACTGAGATCACAAGACTCTTGTCTTGTTTTCTTGGGGTTTTCGCATAAGCACCCACAATTCCTCTCACATGACCCCATTCTTGGACTGTGTCCCAACACTCCACTGGTAACATTTAGGTTGTGTGTTAGTCATGTTACTGTTGTAACCAGATACTCAAGGTCACCAACTTACACAGAAAGAAGGCCTGTTTCAGCTCACAGCTTTGGAAGTTCAGTTTGGAAGGCAGTGGTCCTATGACCTTTGATCCCATGCTGAAGCATGGTAGAAAGGTAAAATGCTTCATGTCAGGGAAGCATTTGAAAATAAGGGGCTGTTACGATGAGCAATTCAAGCTGAGAAATACTTAAGGGGAAACTGAGGCTCACTGAAGCTCAGAGCTGTCAAGTCACCATCAGAACAGTGTAGACAAGTTGTGGCTAGAGAGAGCCTGGGACTACTGGCCGGGAGTCTCAGGTGGAGCTGCAGTAAGTCCCAGAACAAACACCAGAGATGGGGTGAGGGGGACTGGAGAAGCCCTGGAGGGATCATCTCTTGCCTCTGGCCCTGACCTAGGGAGTTGCCTCAGATTCAAGAGGAAAGAGAAGATGAGGAGGAACAGGAGGAGGACGGGGAGGAAGAGGAGCCTATGTGAGTAACTTGTGGAAGAGGAGCCTATGTGAGTAACTTGTCCAGGGCTGGCGGTGGGATTAGGGGATCCTGGGGTGGGATGCTTTCTGCGTTTGTTCTGTGCTGAGCATTGTTGGGAATTGACCAGAGGACTGGGAAAGCCAGGGTCCCCACTGCGCTCAAAATGAGACCTCAGCCCAATATCACCACCTCCAACTCACACAGGTGCATCCCTGTGAAATCTGAAACTTGAGCCAGTTTTCACTACCATATCCCAGATGCCTGGTACACAGTAGGCATGAAATAAATGTAAAATTAATGCATGTATAGACGCATGACTGAACACATGTACTTCTCTTTTAGCAGCAAAGCCAAGGTTGTCTCCCCATGTATGCATGTACACACACACACACACACACACACACACACACACACTCATGCCAGTGATCCTGAGGTGGCCTCCAATAGTGTCTACAGCTACCTTAGATTCTGCTCTGCTGTCCCGTAATGCTTGAGTTCCACATCCACGCTGAGGTGGCATTGAAGTCCACACAGTGCATTTTGAATAAAGATTAAAAAGTGAAAGGCAGATCCCTGACCTATTCGGAGCTGGAGAGACTGCGTGTAAGAGTTGGCAGAGTGGGGAGCTGTGGGCTGGGGCGAAGCAGGGAATGGGTGAGGAGAGAGCCTGGCCAAGCACAGGACCAGAGAGGGTCAATGAGGAGGATCTGAAGGACTCCACCAGTGAAGGGACATGGGTGAGAAGAGCACACAGTCAGTGTTCAAAGCAGGCTGCCTCTGAAGCAGGATATGACAGCCTTGGATCCGGTTTCCCAAATGTCACAGGGAGCATTGAAGATTTGTAAGCAGGACAGAGGGACAGGCAGGGAAGCAGGAAAACAGTTTCCATGGACTGAGGAAGCCTATTTGCCCCTGACCCTAACCCCTTGCCTTGTTCCTTCATTTGTTATGCTACCCACAGTCCCAATGCTGTCCCAGACCTGTAATTCCTGACTTGTCTTCTCTGGCCAGAGCTTGTGGCCCAGCAACACCACAAGTGTTCAGAGAACAGCTCTGCTCCAAAATGGTACCATGCCTGTCAGCAAGGCTACCTGGCAAGGGACTTCCCTCTCCAGTGCCCACCCCCCACGGCTGTAGAGGGCTGACAGTAGCCCTGGCAGAGGGGCCACAGGGATGGTAGCCAATGGGTGTAGTGGAGTCTGTCTGGAGTAAGGGCCCATTGGTGACTAATGTTCTTATCCCTACTAAGGGCTATTTCATCCCCAGTCAAGAAACAGTTAACCATGAGAACCACATAAGATCTATGTAGACCCCTATAAGCTAGCATCAGCTCTCAAGTCAATGTTGCTCAGGTTATATTTCGTCTTCCCAACCGTGACGGGGAACCACACTTTCCTGTTGCCTACCTCCAATGATGAGGGAGTTTATCACCTCTCAAAAGCTGTCTAGGGACTATGGAGACAGCTCAGCTCTATCTCCAGAACCCACAGAAATGCCAAGTGATGTGGTGGCCTGCTGTAATTTAACCTTTGAAAGGAAGAGCTAGCTGGTTAGCCAGACTAGTTAGCTAAAGTTCTGGGTCTCAATGCGTACAGCGGGAAGTGATGGGGGAAGACCTCAGGCCTCCACAGCCCACAAACCCGTGTACACATACACGAACATGCTCAGATATGTGCACAAACACCATATATGTGCACATGCAAACAATTTTTTAAGAGTAAAACTTTCCGAGCCAGGTGTGGCTGCACGCCTTTAATCCCAGCACTCAAGAAGCAGAGGCAGGCGGATCTCTGTGAGTTCGAGGCCAGCCTGGTCTACAAAGCAAGTTCCAGGACAGCTGGGGCTATACAGAGGAACCCTATGTTGAAAACAAACAAGCACACAAACACACAAGCAAATAAACAGACAGATAGAAAGACAGATAATAAACAAACAAACAAACAATAAATGAACTTTCCATCCTGTCCCTAGCATTATGAAAGTCTTTCTTTTGGGAAAACAGCCCTCTACCTCTGCCCTTCACACCAGAGCCAGGTGGGAGGGCCAGATGTTGCCTCTTAGTGCAGGCTGGTGTGTGCTCTGCATCCATACACCTATATACACAGTGCTGGCTCTGAGTTACTCCCCCACTGACTCAGTGAGCCTGAAAATTCTGGCATGTCCTTGAACTGAACACCTCCAAAGGCCAGTGCCATATAGGCCCACACCAATGTATACATGTGTCCTCAGGCATAGTGACATGTGCATGCATATGTGTATAATACACACTGGCTACACATACTCACATATGTGTTTACACGCATGCATCATTGCATTGGCTCTCATGTGTGCATAAAGGTACTCGTGTACATGTTTGTATCTGTCTACCCCAGGCACACATACATCCACACAAGTGGTCGCCCACATTTTTAAACTGAGAGAGCTTTGGGGCTCTGTGATGACAGTCAGTGATCCTAGGTACACACATAGGAGGTCTGAAGCTGGGGACAGGCTGGTCTGGGTTGTTACTGTCTGGGGAAGAATGCCCTTGGCCAGCTTTGCAGAGACACAGGTTATTGATGACGTGAAGGCCCTGGTAACGCAGCTGGTCACCTAGCAACCCTGTCTCTGCAGGCAATAGCTCTGCTTTTCCTAGCAACCTTGGCCCATGGTCCCCACCTGCCCTCTCTGGAGCGTTCCTGCAGTTTCCTGCCAGCCCATTGGTGTGGCTAGAAGCAGGAAGGACCAGTGGCTCCATGCTGAATCAGTCACAGCATCATAGAAGCTGTTGTCCCAGCTGATCCAGGGCTCTTCGCAGCTCCCCTCATATGCTCCAGTCCCAGGCTTGGTGTCATTGTCACAGCCCCAGGCTGACCCACTGCAGCATGGGCCCCCCTACCAGCAGAACCCGAGAGAACCAAGTAGGTGGCTGCTCCTGTCCTTGAGCTCTTGTCCTCTCCTCCTTCTGAGCTGGGATTTCAGAGGAGGAACATGTTGAAGGGGATCTACAGACCTGAACTTGGGGGGCATGGCCTGTGGAGGGTGGGGGAGGAGTAGGCTGCTAAACTTAGATGCTGGCATGGCTACTGCATCTTATTACTTAATCCAGGGGCTGTTGGAAGCCTGCCTCAGCCCACCCCTGCTCTTCTGTGCAGAGATCCCCTGGGAACTTTCTAGAAGTTGAGGGCTACTGCTTCCAGGCTGGACAAGAGGGAACCCTGGCAAGTACTGAGCATACTGTTGAGTAGAGCAACATGGCCTTGGTACATGGACCCCTCTGCCGCCCTTGGTAATGCAGACAGGACCACTGTTGTGCTAGTAAACCGCTTTGCTAGCTGAGGTTGTTTATCAAAGCGTGTGTGAGATGGCCTAGCCTGCTGCCCAGGCTGCCCCTGGGATTAGCTGTAAGGATACAAACAAGAGCTGTTAGATCGTGTGGAGTCAGGGGGAAAGGCAGGTCCATTACTGAGCCCACTTCACAGACAGGAACATTGAGGTTCGGAGCTGTGTTCTTGGCTGCCCTGCCAGGAAGTGCCAGGTTGGGCCTGGCTCCTCCAAAGTGAACCGCAGACAAAGTCAGCATCTCACTGAGTTTAGAGAGAAGAATCCAGAAGAATCCTGAGACAGCACCTAGCATCCTTAAGGCTCTTCCTTATCAGGCTCCCTGATCCTCTGACCTCAGACAGTCCACGCAGGGCCCTGTCTTTTTGACACAGGAATAGAAGAAGCCTAGGGTCCCAGGCAAGCTGGCTTGCCCCAGGCCATAGATGCTGGGCGGATCTGGACAAGGAGGCCTCTGACTGGTGCTGAGTGCTGTAGACAAGTCCAGCCACTGTTCTAGAAGGCCCATCTGCATGAGGCCAACTTCTACTTGTGGTGGGAGGCATAACACCGCGATCTGTTAGCAGACCAAGAGAATATTAGAGTATTACTTTGACAGAACCTAAGGCCTCGCCGATGTTAGGCAAGCCCTCTATCCTTAGAAACTTTCAATTTCTTTTTAAAAAAACAGACCCAAAGAAGAACTTGCGGGCTGGAGAGATGGCTCAGTGGTTAAGAGCATTGCCTGCTCTTCCAAAGGTCTTGAGTTCAATTCCCGGCAACCACATGGTGGCTCACAACCATCTGTAATGAGATCTGGTGCCCTCTTCTGGCCTGCAGACATATACACAGACACAGAATACTATATACATAATAAATAAATAAATATTTAAAAAAAAAGAAGAACTTGCAAGATATAAATTAACATTGTTCTTCACACAATGCCACCAGGAAGTAATTTTAACATATTTTTAGGGGTGAAGAGATGCATGAAGGCTAATGTACCAGGACATGGTCAACAAGGCATGGTCAACCATTCAGGTTGGCAGCAGGCAGTGGAGCAAGCATCTGTACTCAGACTCACCCTGCAAAGACTGTGTGACCACAGGCTGTCTGTGGGCCTCTCTGAACCTGGGCTTTCTAAACTGGAATAATCTCGCCACAACCCTGGCAGGGTTATTTGGACAAAGGAGCAGGGAGATGACAATGTTGCAAAGAGCTTGGCACATGCCTGGCACACAGCTCATGGAAGCTGCCATGGCCATGTGATTACAGGGTCATTCAAAATCCTTGGTAGATTTCATATAGACTTCACTGTATCCTGTCTCAGCCCCAGCTTACCCACCTTGGGAGAACTGAGAAATGGCCTTTGGGCAGATATGACACCTTGGAACATCTGCTATAAACCCCTGGTGGGAGGCAGGACTTAGTTCTAACTACAAAAGTCACATAAGAATCTGGGCTTGGAAGTACATGCGTGGAATCCCAATACCAGGAACATCACAAGTTGTAGACCAGCCTACGGTACGTGGCAAATTCTAGGCTAGCCTGAGCAGCATAGACTGCATTTTCAAACACGTGTGTGTGTGTGTGTGTGTGTGTGTGTGTGTGTGTGTGTGTGTGTGTGGTGGGGTGTTTGAGATAGATTTCTATTTAGCTCAGTCTCAAATTTGCTATATAGCTAAAGCTGGTTTTGAACTTCTTATCCTCCTGCCTCGACCTCTTGAGCACTGGGTAGATGCATGCTAACGTAGCATCCAATGTCAAGACATTCTACCTGAAAAACCTGGTCCAGATTCCTCTGAAAAATGAGATTTGATACCCCTGACCCTCTCATTCCAAACAGAGTGGGGACACCATTCACACAGATGAGAGCCCTTCTGTTCGCCACAGTCTCCTCCCTGCCCCTCCCAGGGCCTCCACCACCACCCACCCTCCCGTCACTCATATATACTTGCCAACTGGGCCAGTGATGTCAGGGAGCCTTCAGCATTGCGCAGTTGATACGGAACTCACAGGGAAGAAACAACAAGGGCCTTGGGTTAAGGTTTGTGATGCTGGTTAGGTCACTTCACTTCTGTCCACCCACCCCCATACTGGGGATGGAACCCAGGGTTTTTCACAGGTTGGGCAAGTGCTCTACCACTGGGCTACACACCAGCCCTTGTTTTTCTTACATAGGTTTCCTTGCCTGCAGCCACCAAGGTTTGCTTCAGACTTGGGGAAACCTGGGGTTTACCCCAGAGATGCTTCTTCCTTGAACGTCCCCTGTGGTGTCCTCTTTCTGGACTGATCTTCTCCCCAGTCATCCTTGAGACCCAGTGAATAAGCCACTTCCTGGGGGAAGTCCTCTTTCCTTGTGTAACTGTGGCCTTTACTGCAGTCCCTTGTCACAGACAATAGTCTATCCGTGTGGATGTGATCTAGTCTCTGCTGTCTCTATGTCTCCTGTTTCTGGTTGGCCCCCAGCAGGGTTTGGAAATGACAACCTTCACTAACACTGTCTCTTCCCTCTGTCTCTTGGGTCACAGTGTCCTGCTGGATAGCTGTTTGGCGGTACAGGCTGATGTGGGCCAGTGCCAGCTAGGCAGGACACAGCCACAGATAACATCGCTGCAGGTAGAGAATCCCGGGGCCAGGGAATCTGGCGCCATTAATGATGGGGTTTGCTGGTGAGCTGTTCACGGGACAGAGAAGGCTAAGATTGGAGGGACTGTTGTACGGAGTGGGGGAGGTGTGGTTCTGGAGTAAAGATTCTGGGGCTGGTTGCTTGGGTAGCTTTGTCCCCTTGAGATAATTACTGGTTTTAGGGTCTTGAACTTCAATGCATATTTCCCTCTATAGGTGGTAAGCCACCTCCTTGGATGGCCCAGGAGATGAGCTGCCCCCATTTGTACTGGGTGGGGTAGGAGTTGGGAGGAGTCCAATGAGGTACCCACTCTCCTCTCTTTGTGTCTCTGAAGGAATTGCCAGAGGAGGAGGAAGAGGAGGAGGAGGAAGTGGAAGAGGAGGTGAAGGAGGAAGAGGCCACAAGCTCAACAGGTAGGAGTGACTTTGCACAAGGATGCACTGGGGACTTTCTGGCTGGTGGAAGCCTGGGGTGGGACCGTCTTCCATTCCCTCCATCTCCTTCCTGCCTGGGACCCCTCCTTTCTGTCCTGGGCAAAGACCTTCCTCTGTGTCTTGGGGCCACATTGTTTCAACTAGATGATATCTTTCAAAGGTACCGGGGAAATAATGCCCACAGCACTGGGGAGTCTTGCCCTGCCAACCCCCCATGCAACCTCCTCCCAGGAAAAATTGTACCATAACCTGTGCAGGGAGCCTGGGGGTGGAGGGGCAGAGCCTGCACATGATGTGACCACGCCCCATATCTGTGGCTACACCCCATCCTTTTGAGTATGTCCTGGGTGGGGAGCTCCATCTATACCCAGCTCTGTGCTATGGTCTTTGCCATCACAATCCCAGGCCTGGTGTTTTATTGCCGTGAAGAGACACCATGACCACAGCAACTCTTATAAAAGAAAGCATTTTACTGGGGCTGGTTTATAGATTCAGAAGTTTTGTCCATTATTGTCATGGGGCCGGGGAAAGCATGGCTGCACACAGGCAGATACGGTGTTGGAAAGGTAGCTGAGAGTTCTACATCTGCATTGGCAGACAGCAGGGAAGAAGAGAGACCTGACTTGAGCATTTGAAAACTCAAGTCCACCCCCAGTGGCACACTTCCTTCAACAAGGCCACACCTAGTAGTGCCACTCCCTATGAGCTACGGGACTGGACGGGACTATTTTCATTCAAACCACCCCAGGGATTTGAGGCTAAGGAGGAGGAGGCTGGGCCATTGCCCCTGGGCAGATGACATTGTGGCCTGCCAGGCTGCATTCCTTATGCACCCCCACATTCTGTCCTTCAAGCTTCTGGTCCTTGAGTTGCCTGGTGCTGTACATTATTTTACAGATAACAAAACTAAGGTGTGGTGTGACCCAATGTAGGAAAGTGAAAGCACAGACTCCATTGGCTTCGGGCTCCTCCTTGCTGTGGAACCTGGAGATAGCTCTGTCAGAGTGGAGCCTCCTACACAGCCTGTCACTCAGAAGTCTTCTCTGTTGACATCAACACTCACCTCTAGGAACCTATGGTGTTCAGGCTGGGCCCTAAACATCCACAGAGATGTGAAAGCTAGAACAGCAAGCTGGCTCCACCCCTTCCCCGGGCAGTCTGGGAAAGTAGTGCTCACCCCTATTCAAAAACTGATACCTCAGTGTCCCCCTAGAAGCTGCTTAGAAATATAGAATCCAGGTCCTCCTGAGCCCCGCAGAGCCAGAATCTGCCTGTTGTCTGCCTCACTGCCTGGCGACTGTCTTCATGTTAGCATTTGAGGCAGCAGCTTTGAATCCCACTTCTCGGAGAGCTGGAGCAAGGCTGGGCATCAGGACCACGTAAGCCTCTTCAAGGATTCTAGTCCCAGGGTCCTAGAGCTGTGTCTGTTTCTGGCTAGAAGGAAGATGAATTGGTTGCAGGGTTTCTTTGAAGAGGAAAATTGTTCTGAGCTCAGCACGTTGGAGCCTGGTTTCTGAAGTTCCAAGTCTTTCTGCTCCAAATTCTGAGTCTGTTATCTTTTGAATCTGACACAGGGAATACTATTATGGTTGATAAGCAGATTCATGGCTCCAGGAAGAGCTTTTAAGGTTGAGCGTTGGGAAACAGAGTGATGTTTCAGACCTGAGCAGAGCTGATGCAGCAGGCAGGTGTTAGGCTGGTTTATGTCAGTACTTGGGAGGAGCCCTACCCTCACTATCTTCCTCAATTCAGCTCCTGATTACAGTCCCCAGGGTCACGCCTCTGCCTGCCACCTTCTGGACCCAGTACCATGGCTAAACCAGGCCTGAATATGGAACTGAATCATTTGGTCCAGGACCAGCCACCTGGCCAGGAGGGACCCAGGCCTGGCCCCCCAAACCCGGCCGAGCACCTCCCCAATGTGCCCAGCTATCGTCCCACAATCACCCGCATTCCTGTCCTCGTTTCCCGGAGGACAACCTTGTCCAACTCCAACTTCGCCAAGGAGACCAGGAGCTCCATCCGTCGCCTGGGTAGTGTGATCTTGCCCCCAGCATGCTTGGGACGTGGCACAGTAGAGTTTCTGCATGGCTTGGGCTGTCTTTCCGCCTATGTGGCATGCTGTGGGAACTTGCTTTGAGTTCATGGAGTTCTCTTCCGTCTAAATACCTCCCTCCCACTTTGCCATGACTTAAGGGGGTGTAGTCCTTTTCTTTCCATATGCCTACAGTGTCACAGTTAGAGATTTAGTTTTGACTACACACACTTTCTGCACATCATCATTTTATACAGGCAGCTATCTCCACTCTAGTTTTTTAAAAAATAAGTCAGCCCTAGACGGGTGGTGGTGGCACATGCATTTATCCCAGCACTTGGGAAGGCAGAGGCAGGCGGATTTCTGTGAATTCAAGGCCAGCCTGGTCTATAACAAACCCTGTCTTGAACCCGCACCCCCCCACAAAAAGCCAGCTCTTTAGACCATAAGCTTGGGAAGAATGCTGGTAGAAGGGGTAGGGGGTCACTCCCATCCCTAATTGAAGTTCTGTGGACAGTCAATAGCTTCTGGGGGAGTGGGAGTCAGTTTTCTTAAAGGATATGGCTTCTGGTAGGTCAACTATGCCCCCATGGATGGCCTCCTACCCAGAGGTTTACATGAGGAGCACATATTGGAGTTGATAGGTTATTATAAAAAATAAAAAGGAGGCCAGCGGTGGTGGCACACGCCTTTAATCCCAGCACTCAGGAGGAAGAGGCAGGTGGATCTTTGTGAGTTCGAGACCAGCCTGGTCTACAAGAGCTAGTTTCAGCACAGGCTCCAAAGCCACAGAGAAACCCTGTCTCGAAAAATCAAAATAAAATAATAATAATAATAAAAAGGACATGAAGGTAGGGGGAGTAGGAAGGTGGGTGGGCCTGGGAGGAGTTGGGAGTGAATATAAGCAAAATACATTGTATGAAATCCTCAGGAATTATAAAAAAAATTTTTTTTCGAGACAAGGTTTCTCTGTAGCTTTGGAGCCTGTCCTGGAACTAGCTCTTGTAGACCAGGCTGGCCTTGAACTCACAGAGATCCACCTGCCTCTGCCTTCCGAGTGCTGGGATTAAAGGCGTGTGCCACCACTGCCCGGCTAAATAAAAATGTTTTTAAAGGAGGGGACAGAGGGAAGGAGGGAAATCAGATGGTGGGGTGATGTGAGGTCCATCGTAGGTAGACTTGCCTGACTGAGAGTCTGCTGGGCTTTCTGAGGGTCATTGGTATCTACTATTTCAGGGAAAGTGGAAGCAGGCAGGTACAGGCAGGAGAAGCAGGCAGGGGCAGGCAGCAGAAGTAAGCTGGTGCAGGCAGGCCGGGAGAAGGGGTTCTCAGGATTCAGTGCAGATTGAGAGCCTGTGCAAACTAGTCCCTGGGCTGCTACTGCTAACTGACTAATGAATGATAAGGGACTTGGGGACTACAGGTGTCTTGAGGTAACCTCTGTCCCCTTCTGCCTTGGTTTAAGCCAGTCTGCCCACTCTCCCTTTGATGTGACACTGGGCCAGGCTGTCTCCAAGATCAAAGCAGGTAGGAGGAACAGGATAGTCCATAAAGGGCCTGGTTGTCCTTGTCTGTTCTCCCTGAATCATGTGGGCACAGAATGGGGCAAGGATACTCTGATCCTCCCCACAATGAAGGGTGACAACCAGGCTCTGTCTGCTGCTCCACAGAACCCCTAATTTCTGCCCCTTTTCTGGACGTACTGTTTTTATCTAATTATACATAAACAGGAAAACTTTCAATGGCTAGTCAAATGGACAACTGGCGTGGCTTGCCCTAGACAGAAGGTGTCAACAGTTTGCTTCTGTGTTGCAGTGATAAAATGTTGAACAAAAGCAACTAGGGTTTATTTCAGTTTATACTTCTGGGTCCATCACTGAAAAAAACAACACAGGCTCTTGGGGCAGGAACCTGGAGCAGGAAAGACATTTCAATTAGCAATTAAGAAAATACTTTTTAGACATGCCCACAGGCTAATCTGATGGAGGCAACTCCCAATTGGAAACTCTCAGATAAGTCTGGGCTCTGTCCAGTTGATAGGTAAAGCCAAATAGGAAGCTAGGCCTAGCCCAGGCCTCAGGAAGACTGAGGCAAGAAATCAAGACTCTACCTCAAAACAAACAACCAACAAATATCACTCCCCTACACACACACACACACACACACACACACACACACACACCCCAAAAAACCCACAACAACTCAGAAACAGAAACAGAAAGCATCAGTGGGAATAACCACAGATACATGGAAGAAAATGGAGCTGTGAGCTTCTCATGAGATACAGGGCCCACTGAAGGCTTGGAGCCCAGAGGGGCTTCCTCTGTGCCAATGTCATGGAACATTGACCTTGGTGGGAGAGTGAGGACAATGGTGTTATGGGTCTCATTCTCTGTCTCCCCTTTACTGGTCTGGGCATCTGGAACCATCTAAGTCATCCCTAGATCTGGGGACTCCGACTGGGAAATACTCCCAGTGGTGCCGTGAGGGTGTGGCTGGTCCAGGGATGCCCTGGCACCAGGATTTTAGTGCTTTTGAGGAACAGCAAAGCGCAGCAAGTATGTTGTTCCTGGCCTGGGTATGGTGGTGCATGCCTGCAATCAATCCCAGCACTTGGGAGTTCAGGCTAGCCTGGGCTACGTAGCAAGACCTTCCCTCAAAACAAAGGGAAAATAGCAAAGCTGGCAGTTCGTTAGTCACGCCTAAGGGTTCTGAGCTTTCCTGTCCTACCGTTCCCTGAGGGACAAGATGGAAAGTGAGGGACAGAACAGATGGGGAGGCTGACAGACCCTGCCCGACTCCTGAGAACCTATGACCCCTGACTCTCAGGAAGCTGGGGCAAGACCATTGATTGAGCCCAGAACGCATAGTCAGCTCAAATCGCAGCAAGATCCCATTTCAGTGGGCGTTGGGGAAAGGGAATAGATGTAAATAATTAACACTTAAAAAACAATAATAGAAGCCCGGCAATAAGTGGTACATGCTTTTCATCCCCACACTCAAAGGCAGAGGCAGATAGATCTCTGTGAGTTCAAAGCCAGCCTGGTCTACAAAGCCAGTTCTAGGACACACCTGTAAACCATCACTGTAGAGACTGAGGCAAGAAGATTGGAAATTCAAGGCCAACATGGGCTACTTAATGAAACCTAGGAAAGAAGGAAGGAAGGAACAGAGGGAAGGGAAAGGAAAGAAGGCATGCTGGCCAGCAAGATGGTTCAGTAGGTCAGATGCTTGTTGCCAAGCCTGGTGATCAATCCCCAGAATGGAAGGGGAGAATCAATTTCTACAAGTTGTCCTGTGACCTGCACACACACACACACACACACACACACACACACACGTGCGCGCTTGCACACACACACACGCAATGGCATGTGCTTACATACCACATGTAATAAATAATGTAATTTTTTTCAAGACAAGATTCTCTGTATAGTCCTGGCTGTCCTGGAACTCTATAATCCAGGCTGGTCTTGAACTCAGAGAACCAACTGCCTCTGCCTCCCAAATGCTGTGATTAAAAGTGTGTGCCACCAAGCCTGGCTTAATGTAAATTTTTAAAACCTTCCAAGAGAAAGGGAAAGGGAGGGAATGCATTGAAAGTGCTTAACAGTAAACATTCTCTCTATTTTGGTAGTCTTTCTGTTTCTAATATTCTTAGTGTAGATCAATCTAATATAAACCTAGCTCTTCTGAACTGCCCTCTACCAGCTGGTTTCTTCTCCTCCTGTTGTGGGTGTGGCGGTGGTGGAGTCCTGCCTAGGGCAGGCAGGGGTAGAGGGCATTCCCTGCCCGGCTCCCTGAGTCATACGTGCTGAGAATGGAACATACTGTATATACATACTGAGCCTGGAGCTGAGGCCATGGGGGCAGCATTGGGACCCTGAGGTCCAAGTTTTAGTATCCTTCCTCTTCTGCTCCCATGGTGACGAGACCTCTCCTCTTCTCCTGAGCCTGGAGGACCTCTTGTCTAGCACAGTGGTTCTCAACCTTCCTAATGCTGCAACCCTTTAGCACAATTCCCCAACCATAAAATTATTTTATTGCTACTTCATAATTACTGTAATTTTGTTATTGCTAGGGATCCTTTTTTTTTTTCCAAGACAGGGTTTCTCTGCAGCTTTGGAGCCTGTCCTGGAACTAGCTCTTGTAGACCAGGCTGGCCTCGAACTCACAGAGATCCGCCAGCTTCTGCCTCCTGAGTACTGGGTTTAAAGGCATGCGCCAACACTGTCTGGCTTAGGAATCTGAATGAAAATATCTAAAATGTAACCCCTATGGGGGTCGAGACCCACAGGTTGAGAACTGCTGAATTCTAGCAAATGCCGTGATCTGCCTCAGTGTTTCAAAAAACTTTCCAGTTCTTGCTTGTCCTCCTCTGGGGGATAGGGAACACATGACTTAGCAAAACAAACACCCAGGTCTGAGGCCCCCTTTCCTTCCCATTGTATGCTGTAAGCTATGCACCGGACTTTCCATGGTGGCCGTGAGCAGAAACATCCCAGGAACAGTGATTTCAGAGTGCCTTTACTGCCTTGCTGGGGAGCAGGCTCATGTCCTGCTGCCTGTAAGGCTCCCTACTGGGTGCAGTCAGCCCTCCAGTTCCTCTAGGTCCCCAAGGTGGTGCCACATGCAGACTCCCCAGGAAGTACCTGTTTCTGAGAAAGCAGGCCCTGGCTTTTCAGAGGTCCAAATAGACAACAGGTGATTTCTGGGGGCCTCTGATATAGGTGCTAATACCCTCCAAAGCCGACTCCTGATAAACATGTGACCAAGACAGCAATACATCTGAATTGGAGCCCCTTCAATAATTCAAGGCCTTGGATCCTGCCCTCCCTACAGGCGTGGAAGACAGTTTCTCCTACCTTGAGAAAGAAACAGATGGGTCTGTCTGTGTGACACTTAGTCCCAGCCTCCCCAGGTCACTGCTGCTTGCCACACTGGGAAGTTAAGAGAGAACATTGAGGCTGGATTTCCAGCTCCTGCGTTTGGGGCTGGGGTAGTAGTAATAAGCAAGGGTCTCAGGCTGCATGGAGCTTGGCTGGGAACTTCAGCAGGGAGGCAAAGCCACCAGAGACTCTCCAAATACAGCTCCAGGACCTGACTTCTCTCTCTGACTCTCCCTTCCTTCCTCTTCCCAGTACCAGGCACAAAGGAGCACCCCGAGCTCCAGGTAGAAGACACGGATGCTGATGCTGACAGTCTCCCCCTCATCCCAGAGGAGAAGGTCCCTTCACCGGAGAGACCACCCTCTCCTACCAAATCTGATACCCTCAGGGTCCCGGGCTCCGCTGCAGCAGTCCACAGGTTAGCCGTAATGATTTGCCTGGGCTTTTGTCCTCTTGGTGCCACTAGCCCATCTGACAGATGATGGGAAACAACAGGGCTGAGATCTCCTCTGCCGGTGGTCCTGAGAAGTTCTCCGAGTCCTCAGCTGTGGGACAGGGAGATGCTGCCGCGGGAAGGCAAACCTTTACATGTACACCAAATGTGACAGCTAACGCCTACCCCTTTTTACTTTGTTTTATTCTACATTCAGAGTATTGCTTCCTAAAGAACACACATGAGTATAACTGGCAGAGTGCTAAGGCCTCGTTTATTTTTCCTCTTATTTTTTTTTCTTTTCCAAGCTCAGGACCTTGCACACTAGTCAAGAGCTCACACTCCCAGCATCTCTGAACAATTTAAAAACATGTCTATTTATTTAGTGTGTGCATGTGCCATGGCGTGCATGCAGGGGTCAGAAGACAGCTTTGTGGTACCGATTCTCTCCCTCTATCTTTGCGAGATACTGGGGGTTGCCCTTGTCTCACAGAACCATCTTATCCACCGGCACCCAGGACCTCCTTTTTGAACTTAACCACTTGACTGTGTTATCACAGTGTCATGGCTAAAGCACACAGCCAGACCATTCTGTGGGCCCCTAGCTGATCCTAGTGCCACTGAGTTCAGCACACGGACCCCATCCTCATAGCTGGGCAAACTCTGTGCCGCATTCTGTCTCACGAGCCCAAGCTTGCTTGAATTCACAAGCTTCCTGCCTCTGCTCCCCCAGGACTGTGACTGTGGAGGTGTGCCGTTACACCTATCCTAACCTCTTTATTTTTTGTTTCCCAAAGGACCTTTCTATGTGGGCCCATCCGCGTGCTCTGCCATGCTATTCTTATGTGAGGAACACTCACGTTTAGGTCCTAAGCCCTCATCTTGTTCTCTGCTGTTCTGGCCCCTCCCTCGACAAGCTAATGCATTGCCTTCATGTGCTAACATGCCTATCTATGTTCATGTGCTAACACGCCTATCTATGTTCATGCGCTAGCATGCCTATCTATGTTCATGTGCTAACATGCCTATCTATGTTCATGCGCTAGCATGCCTATCTATGTTCGTGTGCTAACACACCTATGTTCATGCACTAGCATGCCTATCTATGTTCGTGTGCTAACACGCCTATCTATGTTCATGCGCTAGCATGCCTATCTATGTTCGTGTGCTAACACACCTATGTTCATGCACTAGCA
>JAQHUG010000556.1:12473-69352 GCA_028555095.1 Dicrostonyx torquatus | reverse complement strand
CTATGTTCGTGTGCTAACACACCTATGTTCATGCACTAGCATGCCTATCTATGTTCATGTGCTAACACGCTTATCTATGTTCATGTGCTAGCATGCCTAACTATGTTCGTGTGCTAACACACCTATGTTCATGCACTAGCATGCCTATCTATGTTCATGTGCTAACACGCCTATCTATGTTCATGCGCTAGCATGCCTATCTATATGGTCGTGTGCTAACACACCTATCTATGTTCATGCGCTAGCATGCCTATCTATGTTCGTGTGCTAACACACCTATGTTCATGCACTAGCACGCCTATCTATGTTCATGTGCTAACACGCCTATCTATGTTCATGCACTAGCATGCCTATCTATGTTCATGCACTAGTATGCCTATCTATGTTCGTGTGTTAACACGCCTATCTATGTTCATGTGCTAGCATATCTATCTATGTTCGTGTGCTAACATGCCTGTGTCCCCAGATCTGGGTTCCATGTGTTCACACCGGGTGTTTTGTGTTTATAAGCTAATATGAGTCTTTGGGAAATGGCCATTTTTCTCTTCTACGTTCATTACCTCATGTTTGCTTCTAAGCTATGTGCTGACAGCATGTGCATCTAATCGCAGCACTCAGGAGGCCGAGGCAGGAGGATCACAAGTTTGAGAACAGCTCAGGACACATGACAAGACCCTGTTAAAAAATGGGAAAGAAACCGAGAGAAACACACACACCAGACAGGCACACACAGAGATACATAGACACACAGAAATCATTCCAAACTGTTGGCCTGACCTGCATCCTCCAGGTACCATCTATGTGTTTCCTTTTTTTTAATTTTTATTTATTATTTATTATTTATTTATTTATTTTTCCATCTATGTGTTTCTGTATTAACTTACTCTATTCCACCCTAAGCAGATCTTTCTCTGAGACTGGGGATGGGTTTTTTGGTAATGTTAAGAAATGTCTGTTTTTCTCTCTTTCTCAGGTTTTTAAATTCTCCATAAAGCAACTCATCCCCACTCTTGAGGAAGAGGGTGGAAAAGTCCAGAGAATTAACCCTAAGGATGCCAGTGTTAAATAGTACCCAGGGCCCCGCTGCCCATGTCATACCACCCAGGCTCTGACCTGTGAACTTTAGAGAGTTAATCAGACAAGATACTAGTGGCTCCAAGTGCAGCCGTCTGTGGTCTTCCTGAGTGGCAGGGGCTCCCCTGGATAACTTAGCTTCCTTCTTTAGTCAGGAGTCTAACAAGAACAACGAGGGGACTGTGCTCTGGAGAATGAACTCCTGGCTTTGTCTCACAGCTGAGGGTGGTATGATATGAGGGTGGGGTTGGGAAAACTTCAGATCAGAAACATGAGACAGAAGGACAGAAGGAACTTAGCAGAGACTTAGCTAAGGGACAGCACCTCTTCATGTCACTGGGTAGATTCAGTGCTGCTTATAGAAGAGAAGGAGGCATGTTAGCGTTTAAGTACTGTGCCAAGGTCAGACTCTAAGTTTACCTGATACTAAGTCCATGCTGTTCACTTTGGGCCAGGCCACTGAGAGGTGTGGCAGACCGAGGTCCCAAGATCAGGCCCTCTCTCCTCCCAAGAACCAGCTCGAAGCCCGTCATTTACTTCCATTAGCCAGCCTTCTCTGAAGGGCGTATACCTCTCTGGGTCCCTACAGGAAGAAGCTACCTTCTCAGGACGATGAAGCCGAAGAGCTCAAGGCACTGTCACCAGCTGAGTCCCCAGTGGTTGCCTGGTCAGACCCCACCACCCCACAGGAGGCTGAGTAAGTGGAAGTCAATATGGAGATCCACGCATTAGCTATGTAGACTAAGCTGTTGGAATAAACAGGTCCCGATGGTCCAGTGGCTAGAAAGACAGAATCCCTCATGTGTTATAGCCACAGATCTATTTGCTTTTCAGGTCAGTGGAAGGCTCTGCTTCAGGCAATCATTTAGGGACCCAGGTGTCAGTGACTCTGCTATCTTTGTGCAGCTTATAAGAAGTTCTGGTCAAGACCAGAGAGAGAAAACTTCAGCCATACATGGCGGCAAAGGCCTACAATCTCAGCTACTTCACAAGCTAAGAGAGCAAAATGTGTCTGATATCGTCAGAAAAAAAAAAAAAAGGGCTGGAGTGGCCTCCCTTGGGCTCTGCTAGAAGTGGAGGCATAGACATTACTCAGCATAGGCCTGGGGTCCTGGACGCCCTTCCTGCTTGGTGTTTACCCTCAGCCGTGCTTCCACAGTGGTCAGGACCGTGCGGCCTCCACAGCCAGCCAGAACAGTGCCATCATCAACGACCGGCTCCAGGAGCTGGTGAAGCTGTTCAAGGAGCGCACGGAGAAGGTGAAGGAGAAGCTCATTGACCCTGACGTCACCTCTGACGAGGAGAGCCCCAAGCCCTGTGAGTGGGGATGGAGGTGGCCACGGGCCAAGAAGGGTGGGGTGCCCAAAGAACCCCATCACCTACTAATGGAGAGAGAGGCATAAGCAAATGGTTGGGGTGTGTGAGAAAAGCCCAGACCCCCAAACTCTGGATTTGGGGCTTAGATGTACACTCAGGAGAGGAAGTCAAAAGTGAACTTGGTCTTCCCACAGTCAGTGGCTTATAGACTCTTCTGCCTTCTTCTCCCATAGTGGAGGGGTCTGGGATGTCTATCTCAGGCTAGCTCTCAGGGCTAGCACAGCAGCTCTGGAAACAGGCTCTCTCTCTCTCTCTCTCTCTTGGCGTGGCTGTCCTGGAACTCACTCTGTAGACCAGACTCGTCTCAAACTCAGAGATCCTACTGCCTCTGCCTCCCAAGTGCTGGGATTAAAGACGTGTGCCACCACCGCCCGGCAGCAGGCTTTCTTTATGTTCAGAGGCACAGATGTCTTGTTGGGGCCAACTGAATAGTTTTTTTTTTCTTTTTTGAGACCAGATATCATTCTATAGTCCCAGTTGACCTGAAACTCACCCAGTAGCCCCAAGTTGGCTGGGAACTCATGGCACCCTTCCGACATGCTGGAATTACAGGTGTGAGCCAGCATGTTCGTCTAACATCTCCTTCCTTTAAGGAGTCGTCCAGCCTGGAATCCCTAGCACTTGGGAGTCTGAGACTGGAGGATCACAAGTTTGGGTCTAGCCTGGACTATATAGTGAGATACTATCAGAAACAGAAACAAAGACAGAGAAAGGAAGTTTACAAGAATGAATTCGAACATGTTTTCTTTTCTTTTTTAAATAGAATCTCACTGTGTAGTCCTGGCTGGTCTCTAACTCACTTTGTAGACCAGACTGGTCTTGAACTCACTGAGATCCACCTGCATCTGCCTCTCAAGCACTGGGATTAAAGGTGTGTGCCCCTACACCCAGCCCAACGAACAAGCTTTTTGTCAAGGATATTTTCTAGGTTTTTCTGACAAGAGTTGTACACTGGGGACATTGGGACTCTCATGCTCATGACAGACTATCAGAGACCGACTTCACACTCCTAACACTAGAAATGCAGTCATGTTGGACCCCTAAGAGCCAAGGTGCAGCATCACAGACCCACGGGAGGCTGAATCTCAGGCAGATAATGGAGCCGAGTCCTACTCTGAGAAGTCTGAATTAACAGGTCCCCAAGTTGGTTGAATCCTTCAGCATTCTGAGTAAGGAAGATGGGAGCATTGGCATAAAATGCCCTGCCCATTAAAGGAGCAAGGAGTCCACTGACATACAGACATAGACAAACAGCGCACATACATGCACACACACTCGCCCGCGCGCGCACACGCACACGCACACACTGAGGTGAAGTGTGCTCTCAAGGAGCACCTCCTAACTGGGGCGTAGGAAGAGCTGCCAGGGACTCCAGGCTGCTGTGGAAGAGGGGGCCATGGAGTTCGCTCCCGGGGAGCATTTCGGCTTCTGCACTCAGAGTTTGTGAGCGAGTTGTGTGTTCGGAAGTGTGGAGGCCCTGCAGTACCAGCTCTGTGGGTGGGACCCTTTCCCTCATCCTCCACAAAGTCTCGGGGTGGGTAGATGGTCACTAGTGTCATCCCACAGCCCCAGCCAAGAAGGCCCCAGAGCCGGCCTCCACGCAGAAGCCTGCGGAGGCGGAGGCAACAGAGGAGGAACACTACTGCGACATGCTCTGCTGCAAGTTCAAGCGCAGGCCCTGGAAGATGTACCGGTTCCCCCAGAGCATCGACCCGCTGACCAGTGAGTCCCCTCAGAGGGGTCCCCCACATGCAATGTGAGAAGGGTGGCAGGGCCCAATACCATGCACATTCCTCACACTTTCCAAAATGATTCCACATATCCTTGTCTGACTCTTTAACACAAGTCCCCGGGCTAAGGACATAGATCACACCCATTTTACAGATGAAGAAGCTGAGGCACAAAGGAATGAACTACCTGAGAAGCAGCCAATTAGGCTCCTCACCTTGACCTTGTCAAGTCTTCTTTCTAAGATGGCCATGTGGGCTCAGAGCAGGGGCAAGGTGGAGTTTATCCTAGCCTGGAGTAGATTCCCATGATCCTCTGCAGTCCAGGCCATAGTCCTCCAGCCCAGCACCCACCACGTGTGCACCACACTTCACAGTTCACACTGGAGCCCCTTGCCTTCTCAGCTGGTGATTTCTTGTGACTTTGAACAGACCAAGGCAGGTGCCAGGGAGGAATATCTTAGTTAAACAGGGAGCCACCCAGGGGTAGGACCCCCAACCCTTGGTGTCTGCTGGGTTCCTAAGATACCAAGTCATCTCTAGTCTGCCCAGGTATCCGCCCACATCTGTGTCCATCCATTCTCCGTGTGTCATTTACTGTTTTGGAATTCCTAAGTCAGAAAACTTATTGTTAAAAACTGTCCAGGGGCTGGTGAGGTAACTCGGTGGGTAAGTATGCCAGCCAGGACTTATAATGCAGGATCCACACAGTGAAAGAACCAACTCCCGAGAGTTGACCTCCAACCTCCAAAATGCTCTGTGGTACCCTTATGCCCCTCCATAAATAAATGAACGTAATAAAAAATTTTGAAAGATGGAAAGCAAAGGGGGTTTCCACTTAGCTGTCTGTTATCCAATAACGCCACCACACCCCCTCATCAGAAGACTGTGACCTTTTAGGGCCCATCAGTGACCTCCATGCCCACCTAACCACTCATCCACTCATCTGCCCATCTGCCCATCTGTCTATCTTCCATGGAGTGAAAGCCACACACAGGAGCCCGGGGGAAGCATCCTCTCTTGCTGGCCTTCAAGCCCATCCCTGTCGCCCCTTAGACCTCATGTATATCTTGTGGCTGTTCTTCGTGGTGCTGGCCTGGAACTGGAACTGCTGGCTGATCCCTGTGCGTTGGGCCTTCCCGTACCAGCGGCCGGACAACATCCACTTCTGGCTGCTGATGGATTACCTGTGTGATCTCATCTACCTCCTGGACATCACCGTGTTCCAGATGCGCCTGCAGTTTGTCAAAGGCGGGGACATCATTGTGAGTCACGGGCCGGGGGGTGGGGAGAGGGTGGCCAGGGCCTTCAGGGGACTGACCTTTGATGCTGTGACAGGCGATAAAGAGAATGACAAGGAAACCCTGCAGCAGCTGTTTATGGTTGTGTGTGTTTGTTGGTTCTGTACCGCTTGCATGTGTTCACATTATACACACTAGAGGCCATCCAGGGATGAACTGCTTTCCGGTCCACCCGATAGAGTTAAAGAAGTGGTTCGGAGAATAAGCATCTGGGGCTGGTGCACCTGCATCAAAGTCTAGCTGAAGCCCTATGTGAGCTTCAGCGTCCTCATCCATGAACGGGGTGGGGGGGTAACAGCTCCCCTATGATGCAAGTATTGCTATGAAACTAGATGTCACATGCAGAGTGCAGGGCTCAGGGAGCTGAGTGCCTAATGCCAAGGGCACGGTGATGATCTGTTATATGGATCAGCCTGAGCTGGCCCCTTACTGAGAGGAAACCAAAGCTCTAACTGTGACCCTGCTGGTGTGACCCATGCTGGTGATCCTAGGACTCAGGAGGTTGAGGCAGGAGCTGAGTTCGAAGCTACACCAGGCTGCGTAGTCAAAATCTGTCTTTTCTTGTTTGTTTGTTTTTGTTGTTTTGAGACAGGGTTTCACTGTGTAGCTCTGGTTGTCCTGGAACTTACTCTGTAGACCCGGCTGGCCTTGAGCTCAGAGATCCATCTGCCTCTGCCTCTGCCTCCCAAGTGCTGGGATTAAAGGCATGGTGGCACACACCTATAATCCCGGTATCCAGGAGACAGAGGCAGGGAGGATCTTTGTAAATTTGAGGCCAGCTTGGTTTACAAAGGGAGACCCTGTCTCAAAACAAAATGAGTCAAGGTCTCTGGAGAGATGGCTCAGCAGTTATGAACACCTGCTGGTCTTCTAGAGGACCCAAGTTCAGTTCCGGCACACACATCGGGTAGCTACAGGTGTTCTAATGCCCTCTTCTGACCTCTGTGGACACCTGCACACACACACACACACACACACACACACACACACACGAAGACACATTGATCTTTTAGTAAAAAGAATAATTTGATAAAGAAAAAAGGAAAATCAATAGTGTTATAAAGCTAATTATTAAGCTGTATGGGGTTTTTGAGTGGCATGTAAGGGGTTTAGCTTAGCAGTTGGTAAAATACAATGTAATAGTTAAGGTCTTGACATTGTACCATATGTGCTGGGTGCCATAGCAAGGGATGCTAGGCCAACAGCTGCTTCACAGGCCACAAATGCTATTGTTAACAACAGGCAGCATGAATTAAAGTGTAGTATGAATCCAAAATCTAGGAGCCTGTGATACCCAGGACAGCGTATGCCAGAAATGAAAGTGTTGGTAACAATTGAGGAGTCGTTGGCCAGACTCCTCCCTAGCCCCACCAGAGAGTTGCCAGCTCCTCACAAATCAAGTGGCTAGTCGTCCTGGGAGGAGCTGAGAGTCCCCACCCTCCTCCATCCATGAGATCAGAGGCTGGTTGGTGACTTCAGCATGGCTTGTTCCTATGGCTAGCCACCCACCTGCGACCACAAGTCCTTCCCGGCAGTGTGGCTGCATGTGCCTAGGGTGGCAACCTGGCTCTCTCTGGTCAGAACTTAATCTAACACTGTTTCCCCATCACTGTGCCTCCTTCTTCCAGACAGACAAAAAGGAGATGCGTAATAACTATCTGAAGTCTCGCCGGTTTAAGGTGTGTACCGGGGGGGGGGGAGGGGAGGGATGAGCGGTAGTCGCTGGGTCTCTGAGGACCTGGGTATTTGGAGGTCTGTGCCATGTAATTCCTGGCACATAAAGGGAGCCTAGTCCCATCTCCCATGGGATTGCCCACTAGGCCATCAACCTTCCGAGACAGCCCAGGCTGGGTGGCACTCACAAAACACCTTTCCATGTCTGTGTTTCCGTTTCCAATTAAGCATCACAGGGTCCCTTACCTTGGTCAGTAACAGAGCTGCACTAGAGGTGGCTGCCATGATCTATGAAGCCACACAGGCGTGGGTTGGTGGGAGGCCTTGTGCCCTCTCATCGGAGGCTGTCCTGAGCATTCTGACCCTTCTCTGGCAGATAGAGGCATGTTCCTTAGCGCCCCCCTTCCCCCGAGGTTCTGTGCCTTATTCCCTGTGGTGCCCCCACTGGGATTTCAGATGGACCTGCTCTGCCTCCTGCCCTTGGACTTTCTCTACTTGAAACTCGGAGTGAACCCCCTCCTTCGCCTGCCCCGCTGCTTGAAGGTAAGACTGGCAGGTCCCCGAGACCTTCAGTTCCTCCATGCTTGGCATGGGCACTGCCACTCGGGGAAAGGAAGGTGTCCCCAAGAGGAGACGCTGGGGAGGTGAATGCCCTCCAAGCATGCCTTAGGAAGAGTAAGAAGCTTGTTATAATTGCTGGTGACTCGGGAACAAACTCTTGTTCATCTCTGATCCAAAGACTTCACTAATTCTAGTTCTCCAATTCCATGACTTGAATACTGTTTTTAATCACCTTTTATTTATTTATTTTTGTTTTTATTTTTATTTATTTATTTATTTATTTTGGATTTTCGAGACAGGGTTTCTCTGTATAGCTTTGAAGCCTGTTCTGGAACTTGCTCTGTAGACCAGGCTGTCCTCAAACTCACGGAGATCCACCTGCCTCTGCCCCGTGAGTGCTGGGATTAGAGGTGTACACCACCACCACCCAGCTGTGCCTATTTTAAGAGAGGCTAAGGAACTTGCCCAATGTCACACAGCTAGGCAGGAGTGGAGTCTGGTTTTGAATGTAGGCCATCTAGCTCCAACTCCATCCCTACAGAGCTTCTCAAAGAAGGGTCTTCTGCTTTATAATGGACTCCTTTCAGAGGATGGGGAAATGGCCCTTGGAACGGCTGGGTGACTTGCTGAAGGTAACAGGAGTAAGGGTATGCTAAGGAGGGATTTGAATGCAAGGTACCCATTTTATCAGCACTCAGTGTCATTCTGTAGTTTTATTCTGACACTCGCTGGCTGGACCCAGGATCCTAGGAGGATCTGCCATGTGAATGTGGTCAGGATAGACGGCCACTCAGGGCACTCAGGATTCCCTAAATGGACTTTTCTAGCCACCCAATTAAATTTACTATTCCCCTTACATGATACCGGTGCTCTTTCCCAAAGACAGTAAATGGGGAGAACTGCTAACAGGGGGACCATGACAACACTGGTTACCTGGAGAAAAAAGGCAAAGAAGGTTATCTGGTAGCCATCTGGTAGGGCGGGAGTCAGGGGCATGTGCCATGTCCCCAGCAGGCACAGGGCTACCCTGACACCTTCCTCTCCTTTCTAGTACATGGCCTTCTTCGAGTTTAATAACCGCTTGGAAGCCATTCTCAGCAAGGCCTACGTTTACAGGTGAGAGGTCTCCGTGCATGCATGTGAACGTATGCATGTCAGCACGTGTGCACGCATATACACACACCACACACCCGAACCCCCACCCAGGCCTCATGGCCTCCAGAAGCCAGGCCTCTTCTTGGCCCAACCCCTTCTCTGGAAGAATATTTGTTTCGTTTGTTTGGTAAGATCCAGGAATGTCTTATTTAACCCCCCCCCCCCCATCCACTGTGACAAGGCCACTCACAGGTTGGCTCAAGTCACAAGTCAGCATTTCTGTGTCAGTCCAGGGACCTGAAGCCCCACCCTAGCTCTAACCAAAGGAACCATTGTAAGAACACAGTGGGCACAACACAGATGTTCAAGGTAGGGCTCGGGACCAGCTAGGCCATACTTGGGAGCAAAGCTCCTTGTTCCTACTTCAAGGAGTACATAGCTCATTGCCATTTCTCTGGACACACCGGTTTCCTCCCTGCTCCTCCTCAGGTCATATTTCCCCTTTGACCCCTCAGTTTTTCCAGCCCCTCACTCCAACAAGGCTCCAGCCAAGTGCCCTGGGTTCAATTCCAACCCCCTCCACAAAGAAAACCATGAATTGATTCAGTGGTGTGTTGACTCAGTTAGCTCCACCTTAGAATTAAAGGGAAGCAGCAGAGGAGAGAGAGGGTGTCTGCCTGAGTGACTGACTGGGCAGGGAAACCTAGGAGGTGGACTGTCCCTGGGGCAAGGTGTCACCTCCCTGGCTGTGTCACACTCTCTCCCTCTGCAGGGTCATCAGGACCACTGCCTACCTGCTGTACAGCTTACACCTCAACTCGTGTCTTTACTACTGGGCATCGGCCTTCCAGGGCATTGGTTCCACTCACTGGGTTTATGATGGCGTGGGGAACAGGTGAGCCAGGCTTCACCCAGGGCATCACATGGGTCGCTACAGTTACAATCATTGTGTTGGCAAGACAACCTTGTGCCCAAGGAGCCACTCATGGCCAGGGTTGTAGGGCCAAGTTCTCCTTTTCCATCATCTCCCTAAGCAAAGGTCTCCTTGGGGATTGTGTTAGGAGAGGGTCTGGGCATGAGATAGATACGCTAGAGAGATCTCAGCATCCCCAAGTCCAGTAGGGTCGGCAAATACACCACACAGGCTTTAGTGTGAGGAAAAATCAGGGCAGGAAACAAGGACTCATTGAAAAAACGGAAATGCCCGTTGGGACCCTTGAAAGAGGACTGCTGGCGGAAGCGGCATGGCTCCAGAGGATCAGTGTGATATTGTGTTATTTTACCACCCCGTGGGCAACCTATTTTTTCAGACTTTAGCATTTCTAAATGTGAGGTATATGGATAATCCATGCATATGTTTAGCATGATATTTATTTTTGTACAAAATGCTGAATTTGGGTTGAGGATGCAGCTGAGTGGGAGAGTTCTCAGGCACAGGGCCCTAGACTTAAACTCCAGTATCTCAAAGAAAAAAAAAAAAGTGAATTAACTGACTGGTGTGCTATGCAATTGCTGCATCTTCGAACTGGAGAACCGTAACAAGAGCGTGTAGTCCTGGGTTTCCTCTCAGAGTCAGCATCATATGGCACTGTGCATACATCCAATACAATGTCTGCAAACAGTAACCCTAAGCTGGTGCCCTCCTGCCTAAAGCAAGGCTCTGTAATTCATACAATATCACAATGTGAAGTGACTCACATATGCAACTTGAAATGTTTTAATAGCCACATTCTAAACATAAAAGGAGGTGACATTAATTTTAGTAATGTGTTTGGTTAACCCCAATGACAAAATGATCACTTCTACGTGTAATTGTTGGGTTAAGCGTGAGTGACAGCTTGTTGACTGGACCATGGCATGTTGGCATGCTTCCTCTGCACCTTCCGAACCCTGCGTGCATGCCACACCCACACCATGGCATTGTCTGTGCATCTCTGTGCATCTCTGGCCCCTGGCTTCATGACTTCCTTTAAGTTCTGGGGATAGAGCCCAAGGCCTTCTGTGCAGAAAATAACCTGGATGTTTTTAAGACAGTCTCTCTAAGTTGTCCAGGTTGGCTTTGAGTTCACTCTGTAACCCAAGTTGCAGGGCTACCAACGATACCCTGTCTTAAAAACAAAAACAAACAAACAAACAAAAACAGACTGTTGACAAAACCACCTAAGTGGGTTTCAGGACATTCTGTGGACTGGCTTCCTGAATGCTAGGGTGCTACTCCGGAGTCTTGTGAACACCAACAAAACACAAAACACACCTGTGAGTGTGAGCGTCTAGCTGAGGCCTGAATGCCAGGGCTGAGCCTGCCCCTGCTGTGAAAGCCAGCAAGCCAGGAAAGGGGTCAGAAATTCTAATAGCCCCAGCCTGGAAAAGGAAGTGAAATTCCCTGACTATGTCTGCTGTTCTAGGTCGTTTTCTGGCCCTCCTTCAGCTCTCAAAGGAGTCTGTGCCCTTCTCAGTGGCAGCCAGACTGGCAGCCCTAGAAGGGATGAGCAGGAAGGAGAGGTCCGGGAATCTCAAGGACCTCTTCCCAAGGACCCGGGGATCTAGGTCTGCTTGCTGACATGCTTTCTTTCCCAGCGGAGTCCTCCAGGGACCCCGGATCTGGGAACAAAATGCAGTGACAGAAAATTCTTCAAGAAGTTCCATAGCACAGGCGATAACTGTTAGGGATATTTCCTAACTGCGCTTCTCCACCGACGCAAAATAATCCCAATCAGACCAAATTACAGGATATCCAGGTTTAATTCGACACCTGAGCTCTCGGTGGCCCTGGGGGGAAACGGAAAGTCGCCAAAGTGGGACCACAGGAGAGAAAGAGGGAAAACCACGTGTTTATTTTCTGGGGAGCAGTTTAAATAGCCTGTGGGAGTGGTCTTGACCTTTCCTGGGGAGGGGTCAAGGTTTGGCGGGCACAGGGGAAGGGCCTCCAAAAATGGAGGCCGGAGGCTGGGATTACAATAACCATAAAATTAGCCACTACTTCCAGGAGGGCTGCTGGAGGCTGGAGCAGAGAACCTTGACAAACCAATGCCTGCCTATGGCAGTCTACTGTGCTCTGTCTCAGCGTGTGCCATGTCTGTGGGAGATTGCTCCAACTAGAAACATTTAGGGGACTTTGAGGACACCACTCTTACACCTTCTGTGGTTCACTACCTAGTTGCACAAACCCTCAATTTTCCCCCGCAGTTGGGTCGTCTAGAAGGTTGATAGGGAGGCAGTGGTGGTAGGGGTGGGGAGAGGGGTAAACCAGGACGGGACAGGACGCGGGGCTGCTCATGCGCCCTCTGGCGACTAGTACTGGTATGGCACATGTATTGTCAAGGCAGACTGGTCTGTTGTCCTCAGACGTCAAGAAGCCCTGCCTAAGGCGTCCCAGGAAGCCTGAGGCACACACACAGCCTGCCACAACTCCAGCCGCCTGGGCTCCCTCTCAGCATGAGTGCACGTTGGATGCTTGTTCCCATTAAGGAGGAAATGTCTGGAAGACATGAGTCTGTCTGCTCTGTTCCCCATGACAGGTGCTGGCAGGCACAGGCACTGTGCAGGTTTTGATGGCTGACTTAGGGCCTGGCCACCGCTCTAGCAGTTCACTTCATCCTCACAGTTGCCTGGGAAGAATGTTCCCCTCCTGTGCCCATTTTGTGGACGATGAGGCCAGCTGGAGGGAGTGAAAATTGGTCCACCCTAGAAAGTGGCTCTAGGGCAGTGGTTCTCAACCTGTGGGTCACGATCCCTTTGGGTGATGAACAACCCTTTCACAGGGGTCATATATCAGATAGCTTGGATATTATTTATATTATGATTCATAAGTAGCAAAATTACAATTATGATATATCAAGGTAATAATTTTATGGTTGGGGGTCACTATAACATGTATTAAATGGTCACAGCATTAGGAAGGTTGAGCTCCACTGCTCTAGGCCCGGGCTTTGCCTGCACCTTGTGTAAGGAACAGGTGAGCAGAGGTGGGAAGGCCCGGGAACGCCAGTTAGGTTGCTTGGTCCAGCTGGCCTCCCCTGCTGCCTTCAGGAAGGACTCAGGCTAGAACTGTGTTCAGGTGTACCAAGCCTGCCGCTTTATGACCAGTAGACAAACGCAGACTATTTCCTGTGAGCTTTCCTATTCACTAGTACCTCACCACCTGTACTTTCTGTTCCCGGGACCGTGAGCTTGTACCAGTGGCTATCTGAGGGGGCATGATTGCTTAGAGGAGCAGATCATGCCTTGGGCTCTTGTCAAAGTTCTGGAATGTGCCAGCTGGAGACCACAAGTCCTTTTCCCTTTGTGGGCCTCAGTTTCCCTGTGTGGAGAACAGTGATGACAAACACAGGCAGATCTCTGTGAGTTTGAGGCCCAGCCTGGTTCATATAGCAAGTTCCAGGTTGGCTGAGGCTACACAGTAATCCCCTGTCTTAGAGAGAGAGAGAGAGAGAGAGAGAGAGAGAGAGAGAGAAAGGGGGCAGGGGGAGTATAAGAATGTGGTTGTCCCTCAGTGGCTATGAGGACTGGCTCCTCCAAGGAGATTCAAGTTCCTTGTGTGAAATGGCATAGTGTTTGCATGTGATTTGTGTATACCCTCTCAGAGAACGCTCCATCTCTAGGGTTCTCACGGTACCTCATGCAGTACAGAGGCTGTGATGGTTGCCATGCTGCATCATTAAGAACTAATGACAAAAGGGTCTACACATACTCAGTACAGGCACAATGACTTTCCAGTTGTGTGTGTGTGTTAGTGGGGACTGAACCCAGCTAGACACATTTTTCCCTCAAATGTTTCCCATTCGCAGCTGGTTGGGTCTGCAGGAGCTAGCCCTTCAGATGTGAGGGCCAGCAGTATCTCCTGGTTTTGTTTTCCTTTTTACTTTCTGTGAGCCAACACCACAGGGGAGAGCAGAGGAAAAGAAGGGAAACTGAGGAAACCCAGTCACCAGGGCCAGTCTGTCACCCTGCCAGCTCTTCCTTGCTGTCTCCTGGAACCTCCTTGGCCCTGCTGGCTTTCCCTTTGCTAGCTTCGGGGAGCAGTCATCCTGGAGCTGTGTCCAGTGTCTGCTGGGACCTCCGTTCCAAATCCACATTTCAGGGTGACATGTTCTCGCATGGCTGGGCCAGAGCCTCAACCACACGTGATAGCCTTTGACAGTGCGGCTGGAGGTGGGGCCATTTTCTTGCACCTGTGGCTGTATAGGCTGGCAAGGGCAGCTGGGCAGTTCCTGCACTGCCCATGGTCCCTTTTCTCATCTCTTACTAGTTATATCCGATGCTACTACTGGGCCGTGAAAACTCTCATCACCATTGGAGGACTGCCCGACCCCCAGACACTCTTTGAAATTGTCTTCCAGCTGCTGAATTACTTTACAGGTGTCTTCGCTTTCTCTGTGATGATTGGACAGGTAACTGAGGTCGCACATCCACCCACTGTGGCTCCCCCCCTCCAAGCTGGAAACCTCCCTGTATGTTGTGGTTTTGGGATTGAGCACCGGGAAGACTCAGGCTGAGCCAGGAGCTCACAGCATTTGAGACAGGAGGATGTCTGTGTCCCAGGACTACCTGAGAGGTCTACCTCCCTTTGGGGAGTACGGTGAGCCAGGTGGCTATGTGACTTTCTCAAAGGTTGGGAACCTGGGCTGTGCCCTGTGAGAAAACCCTTTGGAGTCTCTGATGTGTTCTAGTCAGGGCAGGAGGCAACAAATCGAGTTCTCAAAACAAACTTGGAAGGGTCCCAGTCTGAGAAACAATATGCGAGGCTCGGTGTTCCCAATGGGACATCCCAATCCAGCATTGTGCTGGGGACCTGAGATGACAAGGGAGCTCTGCAGCCTTGCTCCCTGCTTCCAGTGTCCTTGCTCTATGTGTGGCCATCTAGGGTTCTCTCCCTGTCTCAGTCGCAAGCATAGGCACCCGATCTACCGTTACATATCCCAACATGTGCCCTATGCAGCTTGGGCCCAGCACTTCCGTAACCTCCCCTCACTGTTGTCTTTGCTAGATGAGAGACGTGGTGGGAGCCGCCACAGCAGGCCAGACCTACTACCGCAGCTGCATGGACAGTACGGTGAAGTACATGAACTTCTACAAGATCCCCAGGTCTGTGCAGAACCGTGTCAAGACCTGGTATGAGTATACCTGGCATTCACAAGGCATGCTGGGTAAGCCTGGCCAAGCCCCCATACCCCCTACCTCCCCTAACCAACCTTCACCTGATTGATTCCCAGATTGGCCAACTCTTCCATTGTCCTCTGTGTCCTGAGGGGTCTCTCCGTTTCACCCCCAGCACTGATATTAGAGGGACCTCTCGAGACCAGTGAAGACCCCGGAAGACTTACAGGGCTTGTCCTCTGGACAGCCACTCTCCTCTTGCTTCATCTGCCTTGAGATGCAGCTCCATCCAAGGTGGAAGCGATTGCAATCAAGAATATAGCCAGGCATGGCTGCGCGGGCCTTGGATCCCAGCACTTAGGAGGGCCATCTTAAGTTTGCGTCAAGGGTGGACCGCGTAGCTAGACCTTGTCTCTGAAAAAATAAAGTGACAGGTGGGCCGATGAGATGGCTCAGCTGGTGGAGGGGCTTGCTGCCACGTATGATGACTCAGCTCAATCCTTAGGACCTCCATAAGTTGTCCTCTGACATCTACGTGTGTGCTATGGTGCACGTGCATACACACACACGCACACACGCACACACACACACACACACACAATGTTAAAAAGAAATCAAAGTGGGGTTGACAACCGCTACAGAATAGGGAATACTGATACAAAATCTGAGTAGGCGCTTCAAAGTCAGGAGGAAGTGGCATTAGTCCTTAGTTTTAAAGGATGGGTAGGATTTGGGAAAGGAAGGGATGCTGTACCTGATGGGAACTCTCAGACCCTGAAGAGGCTCCCTATGACAGGAGAAGCTGAGTTAGGCTGAGCCAGTGCAGGGCCTCACGTGGTTGTGTGTGGCATGAGGGGTCCAGGCCTGGCCTGAACTCTCACACCGACCTGGTCTCCTTCCCAGATGAATCAGAGCTGATGGTGCAGCTTCCAGACAAGATGAGACTGGACCTGGCCATCGATGTGAATTACGACATTGTCAGCAAAGTGGCGCTCTTCCAGGTACTCCCACAGGTGCCCTCCGGCCTAGGGATCGAGGACAAAGCCCCTCCCTCTCCTCTAACGGACTCCTTCCCCTTGGTCTGGGCAGGGCTGTGACCGGCAGATGATCTTCGACATGCTCAAACGCCTTCGCTCGGTTGTCTACCTGCCCAATGACTATGTGTGTAAGAAGGTGAGCTGCGCATGCGTGTGTGCGTGCGGCGTGGGGGGGGAGTATGCGTGTGGGGGGTGTACGCGCGTTGCGGCGGCGGGGGTGGGGGCGTCTGCAGGGTCAGTGAGAGGGTCTGCTCGCCCAGCAGCGGCCCCACTACAGAGGAAGTCGAGGGCACTGGCAGCCTTAACACCTGCTGCAGAGGGTGCCAGGGCTCTGCCAAGCACTTCCAATGTTCGCTTCACAGAGGAGCCCACCTTGCAGAAAGGGGGTGGAAAGGCTCTGACCCACAAAACTGCCGCCAGGATCTCCATCTTCCCATCAGGAAATCGTTTACAACCCTGCGGTGTTTATGAATTTATTTAAGTGGAATTAATTCCTAACGTTTAAAAGCTGGAAGATTTCACATCAAATTCCAAATGTCTGGATGAAGCAGAACACTGGCTAGCTCTATGTCCCGCTTCCCACAGCAGCAAGAGTCAGCATGAGAGTAAGGGCTGTCCCTAAAGGGACAGGTGGTGCCCTGTCTGATGCCCCGGACCCCACCACTCTATACCACGCCACACCAGGTTCCCTTCATTGCTTTGAGTCACCTAGGAAACACCTATGTTAGAATCTGGCCCTTGTCAGTGTAAAGTCCTTTGTGCTCCTTGTTAAGGGCACTAAGATGTCAGCAAGGTCACCAGGGACAGGGGTGGGCAAGTTTCGGGTCTTTTGTACAGAGATGTCAGTAAGTCTGGGTGAGTGTATGGGGTAAAAATAAGATAAGATAAGCCTCTAGCCCCTGTCGGGTGGGCTCAAAATTATTATTTATTATTTTTGAGACTGGGTCTTTCTCTATAACTCACTGTGTAGACCAGGCTGGCCTTGAATCATAGAAATCCTCCTGCGTCTGTCTCCTGAGTGCTAGAATTAAAAGTATGTGCTGCCATGACTGGCTTTTTTTTTTTTTTAAATCTTTTAAGGATGTTACTTTTACTTATTTGTGCGGTCCCCTGGAAGAGCAGTAAGTGCTCCTAACTCCTGCACTCTCTCTCTAGCCCCTCCTTTAAAATTTCTTATTTGCTGGGGTTGTGGGTATGCAATGATGAGCATGTTAAGGCAGGGGACAACTTGAGGGGTTTGCTTCTCTCTTTCCACCATGCGGGTTCTGGGGATCAAACTGCTCATCAAGACTGACAGCAAACACCTTTACCTGCTGAGCCACCTCTGAGTTCAGTTCGCATCTACAGCTATCCCTGGCCAAATGCGGCTCAGAGGGCTGCAGGTTGAACATGTCTGCCGAGCAGCATGCGAGGCAGCAGTGAAGTTTCTGGAATTGCAGAGCCAAGGAGAGAGGACGAATTTCAGAAGGTTGAGCATTTAAAGCCCTAGGGGAAGAGAGGAGTTTGGGAATGATAGAGTGATTGACGCAGTGTTGGAGCCGCTTCCTGGTGGTGTGGCATTGGGCAGGCGGCCTGCCCTCTCTGAGTCCTATTCTTATGAAATATAGATACTGTTAGTGCCTTTTCATGAGGTGGCTGGGAAGACTGGATTAAGATGTGCCTATCTGGCACCAAATAGGCACAATGGCTGCCACTGTTGAGAGTTTGTGGCAGGTGAGGTGTTGGGGAGCATGTGTGAGAGGTGCCCTCTGCTGTCGCTTCCTCTGTGACTCTCTGAGACGCTGGGACTTGAACCCCCACACTTCAACCCCTTGAAAGGCTGAAAAGAGCATTTGTGGGGTAAATTGAACTGCAGTCGGGTTAACGTCACCCTTTAATCATGACAACTGTGATTGACAGGGGGCTGCCCAGGCAGGGTCTGGGAAGGCACTAGGATTGGAAGACGTTACGGCAGGTTACGGTTTCTGATTGACTGCAGAGGAAGCCACCCATTCATCCGTTCCCTTAGTCATTCATCTGTTCCCTCATTCAGTCATTCATTCCTCCGATTTAGTTTGGGATTCAGGTTACTGTGTGTTAGGGCTGGCAGAACAAATGGTAGCAAGATATTCATCTTCTCTTTGGCTCTCTTCACCTATATGTGCTTTCTGTGAGAATGTTGTTTCGATTGGATGAGGGCCAACCTACTCAAGTAGGCCATCTTAATCGCATTACACCTGCAACAACCGTATTGCCAAATAGGGACCTATTGGGAGGTGCTGGGAATTTCAGCACACAGCCTGGGTCTGGAGACAGAGTAACCATAGCAACTGTGCACCCTGGGTCAGGCTGTCTAGATTCAAATCCTGCTACAGGTTTGGCCTTGTATTACAATCTTGGTAGAGCATAATCTTATGATAGCAGGTTCACTTGTGTGGAAAACGCCCATCAGCATCAACTTAGACGATGTCCTGGGGCCTGCGGGCCTCCTGACCGCTATTGTCATCCCTATCCAACTGACCAAGCTACTGGGCCACTGGCCATAGGTTCTCACTGGGTTGTGGGTCATGGGGTCATACAAGTGAGAGCTGCAGATAGTATTATACTGAACATTCAAAAGAAAAGACAGAAGAGACCAAGAGCGAAGCAACCCCCTCCTACACACCACACCATGTGGCGTCTCAAGCCTATAATCCTAATGACAGAGGCAGGAGGATCGCTACAAGTTCAAGACCAATCAGGTCTGTGCTTCAAGTTCCATGTCTGTCAGAGTTATAGTGTGAAACTCTTTCTGAAAATAATAAAGTAAAAATAAAATCGAAAGAAGACCTGAACCTGAAGGGCACTCATTGCTATGGGACGCTACTTGGCTTCCTCGTGAAACTCCACACCTGTGCTCATCAGTATGAATATTTCCACACGTGTGCACATACATGGCACATTGATTTTTCTTAGCTAGTGATGAGTTGGTACATCTATGAAACAATTTCAGATCATCCCTTCAGTTCGTTGGTGGTGCAGGGCTGGGCAGCCATGCGGTGTGGGACTCCACTCTCTTCTGTTCCAGGGGGAGATTGGCCGCGAGATGTACATCATCCAGGCGGGGCAGGTGCAGGTGCTGGGCGGTCCAGATGGGAAAGCCGTGCTGGTGACACTCAAAGCCGGATCCGTGTTTGGAGAGATCAGGTCAGTGGTGGTGGGGGGTCACATGCACCCTGGGCAGAGGTTGGGGGCTCCCCCACCATGGCGGACCCTGAAGGAGGTAGGGAAATGCAGAGTTGAATAAATGTGAACAAAACCCAAGCCACTGGGTGGCATTTGCCTGTAGTACCATTGACTAGGGAGGCTGAGAGCAAATCAGTCTGAAGAACAGAAAATTTCTATTTCAAAACCTAAACAATGCCAGATGTGATGGAACACACCTTTAGTACCAGCGCTAAAGGCAGGAGGATCTCTGTGAGTTCAAGGGCAGCCTGGTCTACAGAGCGAGTTCCAGGACAGCTAGATCTACATAGTGAGATTCTGCCTCAAAACAAAACAACATCAACAGAAACCTAAGACAATCTCTCTAAAACCATAGCCTCCGAATGGTCTCATTCCCCTCCCTTTTCTATTCCAGCTTGCTGGCTGTGGGGGGTGGGAACCGGCGCACGGCCAATGTGGTGGCCCATGGGTTCACCAACCTCTTCATCCTGGACAAGAAGGACTTGAATGAAATTTTGGTGCATTATCCTGAATCTCAGAAGTTGCTCCGGAAGAAGGCCAGGTACAGAATCCCTTTCTTTTTTTCTTTTCACGTTTTGAGTAATGATTGGGGGGAGTAGCTTCTCTCATACCGCTGTAATACCATTATGAACATCAGAGCATTTGTGTGGAAACCATACTGTTTGCTCATCTCTGATCCATGTTGAGAGTGTCTGCTAGCTTTCTCCTTCCTGCACCAATATGCTGAGTCCCCTGTCTCCTCTGACCTGGAGCAGTTCCTTATGGTGTCTCTAATGGCTTTGACCTCTTAGCAGCCAACAGGCCAGCTAGGTTTTAGAATGCTCCTTGGACTAGATGTGTCTGGTGTTTTCTGGTGATGGTGTTTGTCTCTGCATCTGATGCAGAAACGATCAGGGGTGACTGTGCCCCTCAAAGCAGCATATAGCGGTACATGGTCTGGAATCTTACCAGGTCATGAATTCACCTCAAGCATATGGACAAGGTTTCTGGACTACAAAGTTACTTGACAAGCGATTAGTGGGGACCTCTTTGGAACGGCATAGATGTCCCTTTTCCCCAGTTTGCACCTGTTGCTTGGTGGACACCAATCTGCCCATGGCTCCTTGGTCCTCAGTGGTCTCTCTGAGCCATCACTGTTCAGCCTCCTCCTGCCTCCCACTCCTTGGTTCACACTCGGCTGTAGGCCTCATCTCTCCTGGGGTCTGTTTACCACACGAGCAGGCTTTGTTTATGAACACCTTTGCAGTTTTTCTGAGGCTTCAGTTGCTCTGGTGTGGCCAGTGTGAACTCTTCAAGCTGACTTTTATCACCCTAATTCAACATTTCCTTGTGTCTATGGGGGACAAACAGGCACAGCCAGACAGCCTAGGCAACGGGCTCCCACTTAACTGCCCTCCACCTCCAGAAATGGCAATTTCTCCTAGGAACTAAATTTCTTCTAGTGGAAAATGTTTAGAGGAGTTTTGAGGGGCACAGGGGTTGGGGATGGAGCCCCGGGCTTTATCCATGCTAAACATGTGTGCTTTACCATGGAGATATCCAGCTGCAGCCCACTGCCGGTTTCTAGAAACCAAGATCTAGGCTTGGTATGGAGTCTTATGCCTATAATCCAAGAGGCAGAGGCAGGAGGACTGCTGCAAGTTCAAGACCAATCAGGTCTGTGCTTCAGGTTCCATGCCAGCCAGAGCTTTATTGTAAAACCCTTTCTCAAAATAATGAAGTAAAAGTAAAATAGAAAGAAGACCTGAACCTGAAGGGCACTCATTGCTGTGGGGCTTCCTCGTGAAACCCCACCCTGTGTTCATCAATATGAACATTTCCGTACATGTTTGCACATACATAATTTTTCTTAGCTAGTGATGAATTGATACATCTATGAAACAATTTCAGATCATCCCTTCAGTTCGTTTTAGTCTCCCTTTCTGTGCTTCTAAACCCCTTCCCGACACTGGGACATCTGGCTGCCTTGATCGTGTTGTATTTATTCATTTGTCCAGTCCTATAATGTAACATTTCAGAATGTTTACCCATCACCCATCCACCATGTGAAAACAAGCCTTCCAAGTAGAGGTCAGAATTTGACAAAGTTATTTTTGTTTTTGACTCGAGTATCTATGGTAAAAGTATTGTGTTTGAAGTTATTTGGGTCAAGGACTAGAGGATGCCTCAGTGACAAGGGCCTTACCTAGTGTGCCTGGAACTCTGGATTTGATCCCCAGTAGGGGAGCAGACAGGCATCTAATTAGTTCTCATGCAATGCACTGGTTTGGTTTTTTTTTTTTTTTTTTTTTTTGCTTTGCTTTTTTTTTCTTTTTGAACTTACATTCCGTTTTAAGGCTGTACCCATCCTGACTGTAGTTGTAGATATTTTTGTGACAGAGTCTCACTGTGCAGCCCTACCTGGTCTGGAAAGCAGGCAGATTCACCTGCCTCTCCAAGTGCTGGAATTAGAGGCATGTGCTGCCATGCCTAGCTAGCCTTCAGCTTTTGAACTTCCTGCCTCAGCTTCCCGTGTGCCGTGATCCCAGGTGTGTGTGCTGCCATGACTGGCAGAACTATTGTTCTGACAACATAAAATATTAACAGGACTCCCAAAGTACAAAGCTGTATGCTCAGGGAAGTGTCACACATTCTCCTTAGCGTGGGACCTGCCCCTGTAAGAGGCTAAATGTGTTAGGTTTGTTTGAGGGATATTTTTGGTTTCCTTCCTTCCTCCTTCCCTTCCTTCCTTCCTTCCTTCCTTCCTCCTTCCCTTCCTTCTTTCCTTCCTTCCTTTAGGACCCAGGATCGTGTGCATATTGGACAGGTGCCTTACCACTGAGCTTAACCTCCAGCCTTTAAGTTTACTGTATTTGATTTGGTATTGGGACAGGGTCTTGCTTGATTGGCCAGGCTGTCATTTCTGTTGTTTTATAGTCGAGGTGAACACTACCTTCTCCATCTGCCTGCCTTAACCTTCTGGGTAACAGGGCTCACAGGCCTGGGCCACCTGGTCTGGCTAACCTCATTGGTTCCCACTTTTTCCGCCGTTTGTTTACTTTTTCAAAGAGAGGCAGGTCCATGGCTGTTTCCTTATTTCTCGTTATATGACTAATAGCATGTTGGACAGTCATCTGAGCCCACAGAGTTCCTCCCTTCCCCTATGTGGGGCAGTGCCAATGTTTCGCGACTGTGAATAGCAATACAGGTGTATGTGCATGAGTGTTTGTGTTCTGTTCTGGGAAACAGGTTATTTTATTTTTAGAAAAGCAGACTTGCTGGGCGGTGGTGGTGCATGCCTTTAATCTCAGCACTCGGGAGGCAGAGGCAGGCGGATCTCTGTGAGTTCAAGACCAGCCTGGTCTACAAGAGCTAGTTCCAGGACAGGCTCCAAAGCCACAGAGAAACCCTATCTCGAAAAACCAAAAAAAAAAAAAAAAAAAGCAGACTTTAGCTTTCTAGTCCTCCAGATGAGGTTTCAAACTGAGTGACCAAGGAAGCCTCTAGGGTATAGACACCCACAGGCACCTGGGGGAGTCGGCTAGGGGGTTAAAGATTCACAAACAGGCTCTTGGTAAAGGGTTTGCTGTTTCCTTCCCACCAGAAAGGCGGCTGCTCCAGGTGGGCATGGTCAGAGCATCAGGGTGGCCCGGGTTCTAACAGCAGACTCTTAGTCGGTCATGGGGTCACTCACAGACCTGCACAGGGTGGCTGCAGACTCGGTTGTCCAGTGTGTGTTCTAGCTGGTGTCAAACAAGGTGTCACTCAGTCCCTGAGAAGATCAGCTCAAAAGGAGGAAGAGCTTGTTTTGGTTCTTGGTTTCAAAGGTTTCAGTCCATGTTCGCCTGACCTGAGTGCTTTGGATCTGCAGTGAGGAAGGACATTGGGTGGGGTCGTGTGGTCGAATAGAGAGAGACAGACAGAGGGACAGACTGGAACCCCAGATCCTCTTCAGAGTTGCACTTCCAGTGACATGTTATTTATGGGTATTTGTCCCTAGTCCCCAGTCTTCTGCCTCATGCCCTTTCCAGAGCAGAGGCCTGGACTGCAGAGAATTCTATTCGCGTGGGCACATCTATCCGTACTGACTCAAAGCAGAGCCGCTGTTCCCTCCACTGCTCTTTGTTATCTCAGCAGGAAGGCATCAAACCGAGCCTTCCTGCTGCCTGTCATGTATGAATTATGAACTCACGTGACATAGGTGACAGCGCCCAGGCTGCTAGCGAGCCTGCTTCCAAGGCCTCTGATGGATGATCATGCTTGCGTCTCCTGGGGAAACCCAGAGAGAAATGCAAATCTCTGTCGATTAATAACACCGCACACACTTCAAGCCCGCTGGCTCTGATTAGCTAAGCAGCCATCAGCAGCCTCATCTAAAAACAAACAGACAAACAGAAAACAAACAAGTTGCGCTGGAACCCTGATGAATGAATTTTCTGATTAGCCATCTCGCCCACTAGATTGCACGCAAAATGCATATGTTCTTAAGCCAAGCTGTTGATCACATTTCATAGCTTGAAAAATTCCTAGTAAAAGGTGCGGGCTCTGTTTGATGGAAAATTCTATCCTTATTCAAAGAAACAGGGTGCTGGGTCAATCCAATCTTGCATCTGGTTCTGCCTCTGCCACTTCCCGGTGACCTGGAGCAGGTCGCTCCCTGCCCCTATTCCCAGCCTCAGTTTCCTCAGTTTTCAGGGGTGCAATAGCCCCAACCTTTTCCAGATAAAATCGTGAGGGGATCAGGACGGCTTTCATAACAACCCCTTTTGTGAGAACTAGCCAGGGTCCCAGGAGAACTAGAGCACTAACTTCCCAACAGACCCTGCCTCTGGAAGATTCCGTGCTCCCCCCAATATCATCATAAGCTTCCGAACCCTTCGAGACACCCTCAAACGATATCTGAACTATAGCTGTGTCCTTCAGTCTTTCCAGCGTGACCTCAAGCAAGGTAATCAACCTCTCTGAGTTTCAGTGCTCTTATCCCTATGGCACAGACAATAAGCCCTACCTCATTATGGCAGTTCTAATCATCCATCTATGCCCCTGCAAAGTACCCTGAAACCACCAGCCAATGGCAACATCAACACTACCACCACCACCACCACCATGCAGGGGCATATAGGGTTCTACACAAGCATGGATGGGGCTCCTCTCCACTGTGCTTTGGATAGAAGTGGGTGTGTCTCTCTTTCAGGCGCATGTTGAGAAACAACAACAAGCCCAAGGAGGAGAAGAGTGTACTCATCCTGCCCCCACGTGCAGGCACCCCGAAACTCTTCAATGCTGCTCTCGCTGCAGCAGGCAAGATGGGCGGCAGGGGCGCCAAGGGTGGCAAGCTTGCCCACCTGAGAGCCAGGCTCAAGGAACTGGCTGCATTGGAGGCAGCGGCGCGGCAGCAGCAGCTGCTGGAACAGGTAACACGGTTGGGACCTGGCTCTTCCCACTAAGCAGGTTTGTTTCGGAGGGAGGGGGGTCGGGGACCTCCAAGAGCTGACCACACATCCAGTGTTGGGACTTTCTGTCTTCTTTACAGCAGCAGACTTTGTCTGGTTGCAGGTGACAGAAGCAGGTTCAAGCCAGGTTGAGAAACCTGGGTCGCAGCTCACATGGGTGAGAAGCTGATGGCAGGATTGCTATGAATTCTAGGCCAGCCTGGGCTACATAATTTCAAGGCAGCCTAAGCTACATTATGAAGCCTTGCATCAAACAACCCCTCAGTAAGACATTATGTTGACAGGATAGGAAAGTGAGAGAGGGCTTAATAATTGGCAAGTTCAAATATGGCTGAATCTCAAGTTGCAAGACTAGTCTTTCTGTCTGCCATCTCTCTTTCCTTATCGGATGACTCCACATCCTTTCATGTAGCAACCCTGCCAGGAAGTACATCTTCCCCCAAGAGCAAAGCCAAAGTCCCCAGGACTCATTGTCACTGGTCAGTGCTGGGACACATGCCAATTTCTGAACCATTGCCGGTGGGGTCGTGAGAGGCTTCTTTGGGGAAGGTCTTGGGGTTGGTGGGAGGAGTGGGTATAGGCTGGGAACATCTCTCCCCAGGAGACAGTGATGCTCTATTTAATACAGTGTCTGTGACCATTGAAATGATTTGGAAAGAAAAGAAAACCCCACAGTTATGCACAGTGACAATGGTTTCTACTCCTGTGACCCTAAAGGGATATTAAAATTAGCTCATGGGTCTTTTTTTCTGTGACTGAAGCCAAGACGACCTCTTAGAGTACTTGCCAGGCAGTGGTGGCACACGCCTTTAATCCCAGCACTCAGGAGGCAGAGGCAGGTGGATCTCTGTGAGTTCGAGGCCAGCCTGGTCTACAAGGGCTAGTTCCAGGACAGGCACCAAAAGCTACAGAGAAACCTTGTCTCAAAAATCCAAAAAAATAAAATAATGGTACTAATTTGACCTGCTCATAACAGTCTTGAAGTAGGCAGTAAGTAGTCTATGTGGCTAACAGAGAAGCCCAGTGAACTCAGCTTCAATCCAGGAGTGTGAGTCAGGTGACACATTCAGGGTTCATTTGACAGCAGTAGTTGGGCAAGTGACATCAAAGCCACCTGGGATTCCAGGCCATTGCCCCCCAATAGCCCCAGACAGAGGAAAAATGTGATTGTTGTGTTGGTCAAGGTTGAGTCTGCACAATGGGGTCTTTTGTGCTGGCTGCTGTTTCGGGGTTGAGTGGACATGAACTCAAAGACTCTCTCAGAGCAGCAAAAGACTTCAGCTAAGATGGGTTTCTGCTCCTGTTGCATGAGTGTTCTAATAAAAAGCGTCCTGTGAGATTTAGAAAGCCAGAGCAGAACGGCAGTGAAGGAGCTCTTTACTAAACAAGTCCAGAGGCTCTGTCTCTCCGGGGAAGAGCCCTGCACCCCCTGAGACTCGGAGGACTCATGGTGGCCACATGGGACTGCAGAGGTGAAGCGGTGGTTCCTTCTGCCAAACATTTGAACACCGCAGAGCATGTGACCAGCCTTCCCATGATCCTCCCCTTCCTGTTTGTATCTCTGGGCTTCAGAAGTTACACCTGAACACCCTACCCAGGGTGGGGTGTCTTGAGAACTTAGGGTGCACACGCAGGGCAGAACGAGTGTGGCGTGTAACAAGGACACATGGAAGAAGCAGCAGCAGGCTGCTTCTGATTCTAGAAGCATCCTGACACCTGCCCCCCCACCCCACTTCTCTAACACCTATGACTCTTCCTTGGGTCTTGGTCAGTTGAGGATCTTCTAGATTGTTCCCTCTCCCATTGGCTTCCTTGTAGAACTAGGGTGAAAGAGCAAGCAGGTGAGAACACAGGGATTTTAAAAAGAGCCTTCCCATTCATGGCCAGCACCCCCCATGGAGGAAGCACAGGTTAGGATCTACAGCTGCCCACCAAGCCTCTGAACACAGGGTCACCTCAGCCTAATTTTTCTGATACCCCACTCCATTCTTCCTGTAAGGGTTGCAACCGTTGGAACCTTCTGGAAAGATGGCCTGGCCACAGGTTCTCCTGCCCACTCAGCTTTACCTATGTGCTTCAAGTTCTTCTCACTCACCATCCATTACTAGGAAGAACTCTGTGTGTGTGTGTGTGTGTGTGTGTGTGTGTAGCCAGGCGATGGTGGCACATGCCCTAATCCCAGCGTTCAGGAGGCAGAGGCAGGGAGATCTCTGAGTTGGATGCCAGCTTGGTCTACAGAGTGAGATCCAGGACAGCCAGGGTCACACAGACAAACTGTGTGTGTGTGTGTGTGTAGCCAGGCGATGGTGGCACATGCCCTAATCCCAGCGTTCAGGAGGCAGAGGCAGGGAGATCTCTGAGTTGGATGCCAGCTTGGTCTACAGAGTGAGATCCAGGACAGCCAGGGTCACACAGACAAACCCTGTCTTGAAAAACCAGAAGAGGAGGAGGAGTGGGGGTCAGGATGGCTCAGCTCTTGACGAGACCATCCCTCATGGTTATCAACTCCCCAAATAAGTTGGGGGGATGGATCTGTACTTGAATGCACAACTTAATGCAGGCTTCCAGCCCATAATAGTCTACATTATCCTAAGAGCTGGGCATGGTACTTCATACCTGCTGTCTCAGCATCCGATAGGCTGAGGAAGAAGGACCCTGAGTTCGAGGCCAACTTGTGCTCCACACCAGGGCTACATATGGAGACACTGTCTCAAAATTAAACAAATACCCAAGACTTATCCCCCCAAACATGCTGGCCTCTCATCCTCAAACTTCAACCTGCCAATACCACACTGTTTCTTTTACACTACCCTGCCGCTGCTCTGTTAGGCCACTAGTTTTCACCTCCTGTGTGCCATTGTCCTCTGGAAGTCCTAGAAGGTGGGGCAAGTTGGCTTGTAAGATCCCTTCATGCTCCTTTGGAGGAAAAGGCTTCACCTCATGTGTGACGCTCTCTGGGTTTCAGGCCAAGAGCTCGCAGGAAACTGGGGGAGAGGAGGGCTCCGGAGCTGCGGACCAACCTGCGCCTCAGGAACCGCCGGAACCCAAGAAGCCCCAGGAGCCCCCAGAGCCTCAGGAGCCCCCGGAGCCTCCGGCCCCACGCTCTCCACCGCCAGCCCAGGGGAAGCCGGAGGGTGGCACGGAGGAGGTGGTGGCTGGACCCTCGGAGCCCCCGGAGCCCTCAGTGAGAATTCGTGTAAGCCCAGGCCCGGATCCTGAGGAGCAGACGCTATCTGTGGAGACGCTGGAGGAGAAGAAGGAGGAAGCAAAGTGAGGCACATGCAGTGCCCCATGATCCATGATCCCCATTCCCGGGTGCACGCCCCGCGGTAGAACTGCCTGCCTGGACAGTCTTGTGGAAATCCTCAAACGGTGGTGGTGCTCTTAAGCTCCTACCATGGGTGGAGCACCCTGCCCCCTCCCACAGTTGCTATTTTCAAGAAGAAACCTGCCTTGCACTTTTAAAAGTTTTTAGGAGGGAATAGAAGAGGGCTCCGACATCACAGAGCCCTCTACCAGAAAAATCAAAGGTTGGTGATATGGCAGGGTCCCCACCAGAACCCACCCTTGGTTTAAGTGATGGGGAAGAGCTGGAGTGGGAATTCAGGATTGGGGAAGCTGAGGCAGGAGGATCCTTGGATCAAGGTCAACCAGGGTTACATAGTGAGAATCTGCCTCAAAACAAACCAATAGAAAAACAGCTTAGGAGTTCCAAGTTTCTGTAAACACAGGAGTCTGGGTGATGGCAGAGCAGGTGATCTAGGCAATTTGTACAATGCAGGCAATGATTGGCATTCTTATCTTACCGCTTTTTTTTGCTTCTTTTAGTAGGCAATGACATTAAAAGTCCTCTATGCTATTCCTGGCACCCATCCTCCCTGACCACTCTCGAGCACCAAGTAACAACTGTGAAAAAACTAGTGGTTCTCTGTCAGCACATAGAGAGCATGCTTGTAGCTGGGCATCATGAAGCACTAGATGCTGAGGCAGGAGAATCACAAGTTTGAAGTCAGCTGGGGCTACACGACAATACCCTATGCCAAAAAGGGAAAGAAGGGAAATGCACTGGTCCATTGGTGACAGCAACGTAGTCTCTTGTTCAGATGTGTGATGACCATTTGGCCACTGTTCATCAGTGAGTATCTGGGTTGCTTCCAATCTCACATTATTAAGAATAACAAGACATTGGGAGGGCTCAGTGAATAAAGGCTCTTGCCACACCGCCATGCATGCTTGACGACCTGAATCTCTGAAACCCATGTGAAGGTGAAAAGAATCAGCCCCACAAAGTTGTCTTCAGACCTTCACATATGCACTATGGCACACACGCACGCATGCATGCAACACATGCACACACACGCACACAAGAGCTAACAATAATAAAATCGTTGGGGTTGGCCTTACTGTACAGCACTTGTCTGGCCTGTGTGAGTCCCTGGGTTTGATTCTCAATACCAAAAGGAGGACTCCTACACAGATCTGATCTCACAGGTACACCTTATTTCTTTTAAGCGGGGTGAGCTTGGAGTCTAGTCATATTTTTTTTAGCCCCAGTATCATTCCCATATCTGCCCCCTAGAATCTAAAGCCCAGGCATAATAAATGCTTCCACCCGCAGCAAGTATTTCAGATGTTCCTCTAAGGTAAACATGCCGCCCTTCAGTAGACGGCAGGTTGTTTCCTGACCCCACCACTGTGAGGTTTTTGCATCTTGCTGACCCCACCACTGTGAGGTTTTGCATCTTGCTGGATCACCACAGTGGATCGCCACTGTGAGATCCTGCTTCATAAGGAATCTGTCTTCTATGGCAGCATCTACTCTTTTAGATGCTGGTCCCTGAAAATAGTCTGCAAGAGGTGCTTGGGGTTCCTGGAAAGAACACTAATTCTGAAATGAGATTGGAGTGTCTTAATTTCACCGAGCTATCTAATATCTCATTCTGCGAGGATAACATTCTCACAGAACCCAGATATTAGATAAGCTGAGTTGGAGACAGGCATTAATCTCCAAATTAAATCGGACTGGCTGGCCTCTGAGGCATGAATGACACAGCTCAGAGATCGCTGTAATCCTGAAGGCAGAACGGAGCAGTGACTGTTGAATCTCTCCTCTCCTCCATGTGTCTTGTGCTTTGGTAGATAATGAATCACACGCCATCTTTTATTTTTAACTACACAAATATTTTAAATAGAATTAAAACGAAGAAGCTTTTTAAAATTTTGTTATCAAACTGTGCCCAGCCACAGGAACTAGTCTAAGCTGTTTTCTCAGTAAACAAGAATATTTTCTGTATACGCCGGCTTTTGTAGTGCCGTGAATTTTAATTAAAGTGTTTAGACAAATGTTTCTGGGTTGTGGATTTCGTTCTCAAAACTAAAAGTCAGGACCAGGTATGATGGTGACCACCTGGAACCTCACCCAGTACTTAGGAGATGGAGGAGGAGCATCAGGAATTCAAGGCCAGCCTCAGCTACTGTTGAGGCCAGCTGGGTATAGGATACCTTGTGTAATGATCATTAAAAATTGCTGCAGATCCTCGAGTAGCTTGCTGCGGGATCCCTGGCAGGCAGCGGGCAGCGGGTCCCGAGAGCAGCCAGTCCCATGAGACCATGCCGCAGGTCTCCGAAGGTGGCTGGTCCCCAACGGGCTAGCCAAGAGGGTGGCGGGTGGGCAAAAGACAGACAGGCACAACAGAGAGTAAAGTTGGATATTTATTAGGTGGGTTATGGAGGGGAAGGGAAAAGAGGAGAAGAGGGGAGAGAGAGAGAGAGAAAGGGAGACAGAGGAAAGAGGAGAGGCTAAGGCTGCGAGCAGGAATGGAGTGGGCGTGGCTTTTCTCTTAAAGGGACAGAACATTACACCTTGTCTCAAAACAACAAACTCCAAACAAATGAAAAGCCGCAAGTCTGGCTTGGTGGCATATACCTGAACACCTAGTATTTAAGAGGTTGAAACGGGAAGATTGAGAGTTTAAGGTCAACCTACCCAAAGAGACCTTGTCAAGAGACAAACCAACCAAATGGGTGCCACTGAGAGGAATTGAGGAATTAGCAGCCAGGGGCTGTGAAGCAGAAACAGAAGCCTCCTAAAGGTAGTCCAGATGACCTTGGAGAAAGACAACTGGCAGACCTATCTATAGACAACCTCAGGTGTTGGAAGGAAGGCTACTTGTTGGTTCCCACCTGCTCAGCCCTGGAATAACCACACAGAAACTATATTATTTAAATCACTGCTTGGCCCATTAGCTCTAGCCTCTTATTAGCTAACTCTCACATCTTAATTTAACCCATTTCTAGTAATCTGTGTATTGCCACATGGCTGTGGCTTTCCGGCTAAAATTCTGGCGTCTGTATCTGGTGAGGCTATATGGCTTCTCTCTGACTCCACCTCCTTTCTCCCAGTATTCAGTTTAATTTTCTCTGCCTACCTCTATTCCCTGCACAGGCCCAAGATAGTTTCTTTTTTTTTTTTTAATTTATTTATTATGTATTCAGTGTTCTGCCTGCATGTGTGCCAGAAGGGGGCACCAAATCTCATTACAGCTGCTCGTGAGCACATGTGGTTGCTGGGAATTGAACTCAGGACCTTTGGAAGAGCAAGCAAAGCTTTTAACCACTGAGCCATCTCTCCAACCCCCCAAGACAGTTTCTTTATTAACCAATGGTATCCACAGCATACAGAGGGGAATCCCACATCACTCATGGTCCGTGAAAGCTTCAAATACCAGTCAGGAGTTCTGGTGAGATACTGACTGCTCCTGAGGGAGGGCTCAGCAATGAATACCAGCTCTGGTTAACTGTTTAAGTTGTGGCTGGCCACCATCTCTGAGAGGAAACCTATTGTTTAAGACCAAAATCCCCTACAGGCCAGACAAAGGGAGCAGTCACAAGGTATGAAGCTTGTGATCAACCCTCCCCACTCCCCCTCCCTGTCGGACTCCTGAAGCCACAGGAGGCTGTCATAGAGAGGGGGAGGGCCAGTCAGGGCTTTCCAGGCTGGAAAGCTCAGAGTGGCAGGAGGTGTGACTAAGAGCTGAGCCCCAGAATTGGAATTGAGTTTGGTGGTTTGGATGACAATGGCCTTCACAGGTTCATGTATCTGTGTACTTAATCCCCAGGTGGTGAACTGTCTGAGATGGATTAGAAGGATTAGGAGAGGTGGCCTTGTTGGAGGAGGTGTGTCACTAATGACTCGCCTTGAGGTTTTAAAAACCCATGCCAGGCCCAGTATCTCGGTCTCTCTACCTGCTGCCGGCATCAGGATGGAAACTCTCGGCTTCTGCTCCGGCGCTATGCCTGTTTACTTGCTGTCGTGATCCTCATGGACTAACGCTATGAACCTGTATGCAAGCTCCCAGTAAAATGCTTTTGTTTTAAGAGTTGCCTTGGTCGTGCTGTCTCTTCACAGCCACAGAACTAAGGCAGTGAGATAGCTAGGAGCTGGAGGATCAGCCTCTAGAGCCAGACCTGCTGTGAGGTTCGCTGTCTGGGGATCTCTCATGCTCCCGTAGACGACATGATCATCCGCAGCTTCAGTGGTAGATTTAACGCTGAGTGGGGCCTGAAGGTACAGAGACTGGCTCTCCATGCAGATCTCGGCTGTGTTTCCACTCCTCTTCGGGGGCATCCCTGGCCAAGCATCTTAGCCACTTTGGAGGAAAGCAAGGAGATGACGAGAGAACCTCCCGGCCCATAGACTGCAACACTAAGTGTGGCCAGCAGAGGCCGCTAAAGAAGGGAACCTGCTAAAGCGAAAACAGCTGTGTTGAACGCCTGTCGCTATCCTGGCTCCACACCTGCCTCTTTCCATCTCCACGTCTACTGGGCAGATTCCAATTTTAGACGACCCAGGAGGAAGCCGCTCAAGTACTTTATTCTGCCCCCTCCTTGTAAAAAAAAAAAAAAGTTTTCTTAGCGAACTCTGATTAATATAAAAATATGCACAGATACTAAATATGCATTCTGCATCCTACACAAGCGTACCTCCATTTGACAAGAGAGGGGTTTCCTCACCATGAAGGGTACATATTTTACCAATGAGCCTCTCTCTAATCCTAGAGCTGTTAGAAGCCTCTTATCTTCCTAAGCAGGCAGCAGTTATTAACTGTCAGGGTCACCAGGTCCCTGCTAGTGATACAGCTTTGGAAAAGACCGCTACTGGTAATCAAGCTTTGGAACGTGCTTCCGCTGACAAGACTGCCAAAGAGGCCAGCACACATCCCTATCTCCTTCTAGTCTCCTTTTGGCTCTACAAGCCTAATTCTTATGCACTCTGAGCTCCAACAACAGGCCTTCCAGGCTATGGGAGCCGTTACAGGTCCTCGAAGCTGGATCCTTCTCCAGGACAGGCACTGTCTCCGTGGATGCTCAAGCAAAGCTCTTCCTGACAACACTCACAGGTCCTTTCCTGCTGGGTCTTGACCTTTCTACTGCTTCCTCCAATCTCTCTGCTTCAACCCAGCCTTTACGCTTCTTTAGACTATCAACCAGGGATGCTCCACCTACAACCAAACCTTCCCACAGGGGACCTTGAGACCCCCTTCTTCCTTCAATTTTGGGGTAATCTTCTAGAGGAGGACTGACAGATGCATAGAAGTTTTCCCTACTAGAGCCGAGACTGCAGAAGTGGTCTGTTCCTTCCTCATGCATGATATTTTACCAGATTTGGGCTTCTTAGATCTACGTCCTATCTAGATCTGATCTCGAGAATCAAATAACGCCCTGGCATTCATCTCTAATGTCACCCGGTTAGTTTCAAGGACCTGAGGGATAGAGTGGCACTTCCACGTTCCTTACTGCCCCCAGTCCTCAGGAAAGGTAGGACCGTCTTCTGAACTTCACCTACCTGACTCAGCTCTTAACTCAGGCCTAACTCGAGCAAGCCTCTTTCTTTCTCAGCCCATCTCTGTTCATAAATCCATCCTTTCCTTTAGGGAAATTTGCCTCCTCTGGAACCAGCCCTACTCCATGACCACTTCTCTCACTTCCACTTCTCGGGGAACATGGCTGACCATATCTCCCGCCAACCCCCGCCAGCCTCCACTAATCCTGTCACTGAGACCATTGTACCAGGAGACTGGGTTCATTTGAAAGCCTCTTAACCCATGCTGGATGGGTCCACATCTGGTCATCCTCACCACGCCAATGGTGGCTAAACTTCAAGGAGTAGAGAGATTTGACTCCATCTGTCCCAACTCAAACTCGCTCCAGACTCCTCACCTGCTAAATACTCCTGTCAGGCAATGGGACCTCTAAACCCTAAGCTCCCGATTGCCTCAGGCATAGACTCTTTCCCTACTCCTGCTGGGGGTCCTCTCTGGCTACTTGACTTCTGGCTGCCCCTTAGAGAGCTCCCTGACCTTTCTTCATCCCCAGGCAGCCTGTTCTCCAACTGTGATAATGGTAAATCCAGCCTTAATTCCTATAATAATGTCAGATACCTTTGACTCCTCCAAGACCAAACAAACTTGACCTTCATGGACATCTGCTCCGGGGGTGAGCTTCCAAACTGTAGGTGTAAGTACCGTTACTCTGAACCAGGATGGGGCATATAGCCTCAACACTTCCTCCATGAGCCTCCTTGAAAGATGGTCACCTTCACCATCTGAGACCCCATGGGGGAAAATGGGCCCAGTGCATTGTGGGACAGATCTACTACTTTTTGTTGTTGTTGTTTTGTTTTTGTTTTTGTTTTTTTGAGACAAGGTTTCTCTGTAGCTTTGGTGCCTGTCCTGGAACTAGCTCTTATAGACCAGGCTAACCTCGAACTCACAGAGATCCACCTGCCTCTGCTTCCCAAGTGCTGGGATTAAAGGCCTGTGCCACCACCACCCAGCCAGATCTACTTCTTGTGGGCTCTGATACCTGCTAGCCAGGGGATGCCATGGTTTCGTACCTGGCGCCCGACTATTTAGAAAGACAATAGCCGAGGTTTTCACTCCAGCCTCTCTTATTCATTTGTAGATTGCCCCAGGAAAGGTAGCTATCTCCGAGCTGATGTGTGAAGGCGAGTGTGGGTGCTGAGAGAGATGCCCCGGAAAAAGGAATAGAATAGAAAAATCCCCGAGAGGGGAAAAAGGAAAAAGAACAGAGCGAGGAAATAGGTTAGAAGGTACATGGCAGGGCAGAAGTAGAGAGCAGTTTCAGAGAAGAAATGGTTTTAAGAGAGCCTAGAGAGCAGAATGATTTTTAGGGAGATATAATAAACACAAGGCTACGCTGAAGAATAGGACAAGTCTGAAGCGGCCTTTTAAGCTGTAATGGTGTGAAAGCCTGTTTCTTTCCACGCGTCTCCGGGGACACATTTGGGGAAAAACATCAGTTTCTATGTTGGGGCGACGGTCCCCGACAACTTCTATATGGTGGGGACTGGCCTGTATCACAGAGGAGTGGTGGTAATTTTTGGATCCTCCAAAGAAGCACCCACCGCTCCTATAGACAGTATAGTTGAATTTGAATGCCCTGCAGCCAAGCCATCCATGAGACATCTCTTTTAATTAGACATTTGGAAGACTTTTCTTTCTTTCTTTCTTTCTTTCTTTCTTTCTTTCTCTCTCTCTCTCTCTCTCTCTCTCTCTCTTTCTTTCTATCTATCTATTTTTATTTTTATTTATTTTCAAAACAGGGTTTCTCTGTGTAGCCTTAGCTGTCCTAGAATTCGCTTTGTGGACTAGGCAGGTCTTGAACTCACAAAGATCTGTCTGCCTCTGTCTCCTGAGTGCTGGGATTAAAGTTGTGCGCCACCACCACCAGGCTTAGAAGACTATTCTAAATGAGTCCCAGAGTCTTCTCAGCACTTACTGCAGTAATAATGGGTCTCCTAATGCAGCCTCGTACTTCTTTTGTGTTTCTCTGCGATAATCCCACTTACCCACATAATCCCAAACACTATGTTCTGTAAGCCCGAAACCATTTCTTCTCCCTGCTCACCATTGGTACCTCCCTACCCTTTGGAGTCGCCAGGGGACTGTCTCTTCAACAATCTTTCTCATTTCTCCCCTCCATCAGCCCCAAATGATCTCAATTTTAGGAACCTTGCTAGCCCTGGAAGAAACCCTCTTCTGGTGTCATACAATCATATCTCCTTATGTTATGCTTAATTTACAAATGAAAACAGTAACCAGGTCATAATTATGTTTAACATAATTGTCCCATGTACAACTGCAAATGCATTGTGTTTTTTAGAATAGGTGGTAATGTTACTTGAAGGACATTCTTCTAGTGTCTAATAACTTAAATATAATAATAATTGCTATAATAAATATAATAAATTGCTGATACTGTATCAGTTTATTTTATATTACATAATAAAGAAATCAACAAAAGGAAACACAAATATCCATACAAACACAGAATATGACAGAAACACTCATGTCAGTTTTCCTCATTTCTGCAACTGGTCACATGACCTTAGCTGGTGTTTGTAACTACTTTCCTCTACTACCCATTCTGTATACCCTCCACCCTCAGCAAGTACCGCCCCAGGTCTTAGTTCTTTTCCCAGAGGAGTGACTCATATTTTCACACGAAGGGACTGAGCCCTTTGTCATTGACTGTATTGGACTGTAGTAGTTTTACTGTTGGCTTTAAGCACAGGCCATGGTAACACCTAGAGATTCCCTAAGGTATCTCCTGCACGCCAGGCGTAATCTTCCTTAGCTCCATCGTGGAGGATTAGGTTTCACACAGCATCCCCACTCTAGCTCCGCAATTTCCCTGAGCCGTCAAACCCTTCATCAACACTGAGCCGAAGAATATCAGGCGCTGCCAGCTCCTTCTCAGTAGGTCATCTTTGACAAGTGCTTCACCAACCAACCAGACAAACTTAACTCCAGGTTTAACTGTTCCAGTTTCCAGATTACGCCTAGAATCTCCACTCAACGGGCCCATATCAAGAAACTGCCTGACCTAGTTTTATATTCCGTCCACCATTATCCCATACCTGTAAAATCCACTCCCACATACATTCTCCAGACTTCTGCTTGAATGAATCAGCAAATCCATTAAACTCTTTAGTGGTGTGTAGCATGCCTCTTCGTGGACTGAGCTTTCTATTTCCCCTCTAGGAGTCTGTTTAACCTTAAGTCTAGTTGAATATACTCAAATTGACAACCAAGAATATCCACCACAGCTACAGAGGTCCTGGGAGCCCCTAAAACAATGAAGGCTACTGCCAGCATTCTTGGCTGCCTTCCAGAACTACACGGTAGACCTTATTGCTGAAGAGGTTGAAGTTTTGGTTGCAGAATTTGAAAAAACAAAGCCAGAACTTGACCTAAAGAGTAACCTGCCTGTGAGCTAGCTCCAAAAGTGGCAGAAGGTGCTACTGAGGGTTCTGGGGAGGATAAAAACCTCAAGTTCTGCTCAGCTTCACGATGAAAGTGCCAGGTAAGATGTGGCAGCCTGTGAAACAGTAGCTGGAGTGGTTATGGATAGAACCAGTTCTCTGATTGGATAAGGTCCAAGGCCTGCTTCACATCTGATACTGAGAACATAGACCAGGAAAGCCACAGGGTCCACTGGAGGAATGGTTGCCATCACTTTATTAAAGGACACACCATGCTGGGCGGTGGTGCACGCCTTTAATCCCAGCACTCAGGAGGCAAAGACAGGTGGATCTCTGTGAGTTCGAGGCCAGCCTGGTCTACAAGAGCTAGTGAGAAACCCTGTCTCGAAAATCCAAAAAATAAAAAATAAAATAAAATAAAGGACACACTAATTAATGTGTCTCCCTACATTTGTGTTTACAATTATAGATTATTACCACAACTCCCCAGGACTCACCAACAGCTGGTCTGAAGATGGAGCCAAGCAACCTTTTGGGGAGCTCAGCTGCTTCCTGTTGTAAAAGAATCATCTTAGTTGGGCTTCCTAGGTGTTTACATACCCTCGTGGAGGGGTTTCCCAGAGTGAGCTCTGGTGGAAACTTGCCTCTGTTTGTCCCAGAGACCTTCAGAGGAGGAGTAGGCATTGTTTATGTCTCCCTCAGGAAAGACTCTTTGCAACAACTTCCATACACAAATAGACTTAAAGAATATTCCAGGGCAGGAGAGATAGCTCTTGCAGAGGTGGCTCACAACCATCTGTTACTGTATCCTTGTGCCCCTTGGGAACCTGGCACAATTACCCCTCTGCATATGGCAAGCAGTTCCCTGACTGTACACAGGTGTAAAGGTCCCTTTAAGAGACAAGCTCCACCCACTCCCAATCTCTATCTCTCTTCCTGCAGAAGCAAGCAGGTTTCTTCCTCTCTCCCTCTCCAACTTCTTTCTCCCCCCTCTCTCTCTCTGTCTCTCCCTTCCCTCCCTCCCTCCTCCCCCCTCAATAAACTCTATACTCAAACTATGTCTGCATGGTATATTCTGTCACTCGCTGTGGTTATCACCCACAGTGGGACCTGACAGTGTCTCACTCAAGGTGTATCTTATCATGAGTAACTCCTGATCCCGGGGATCTGGCATTTTCATGATTTCAATGGGTACCAGGCACATACCATGTGCACAATCATAGATACTGACAAATCATAAAATTTAAAAAAAAAAAGACTATTCCATCCATACTGTTGTGCCCAGAGTCTGAACCCCCAAACCCACCAAGAGACCAGATCCGATGCAAAAGCAAAGAGTCCTTTTAATTACAAGTTAACTTGAGTCCTCTATCCCTCCGACACAGTAGGTGGAATAGGAGAGAGCCCAAGCTGGAGTGGGGCAGAGTTTTTATCATAGTAGAGGTTAGGGTGAGGGGACTTCCAGGGTTCAGGACCCTGATTGGCTGACATTTGTCTAGGGGTCTTGGCAGAAGGAAAACAGGTGAGTCCTGGGCTCAGGGACCCCTGGTGGTCTTGTCTTATCTTATCTAATGATTGGAAAGTCAGGTACTTCCCTTTAGATGCTGGCCCTCCCTGGGTGGTGTCAGCTTTTGGCTTTTCCTGGAACCCAGCGTTGCCTGCCAGTAAGCTGAAACTCAGGCCTACTTTTTAGCTGGGTTTTGTTAAGTGTCAGGGCAGCAGGGTAGCCAAGCTGTTCTGGGCCTCACAGATACATACTCTTCTCATCAACCCAGGGGACTTTCTCCAAAACAGATTCCATTTAGACCACAAAAGGAACCTCCACAAATACAAAATATCTAAATAACACCCATGTATCTTATATCATTGCAAAATAAAACTAGAAACCAATTATCAAAAACTAAAAAGACTGTACCAGTACATAAAAATGGAACACTTGATATTCAGTGGTCCTGTTATTGGTGGTTTTAGGGTTAAAACCTGGTCCCTGGGAGCGTGAGATTCAACTAGCCATCCTCAGAAGACCAGTTCTGGAGACAGATAATAGTTGAAAGCAGAGAGATGCCTAGGTGACCACACTGAACGGAAGAACAAATATACAGAGGTCCAGGGGCCCCTCTCCTTAGATGATACTGAGATACACAGGTTAGGTGTAAATGGAGGGCAAGAGCTTTGCAGTCCTGTCAAAGTGTGGTCCTGCCCTTTCTTGACCCTCAGTGTCTACCGGCAGTTTGTCCTGCAAGGCATTTGACCAGCTGTCAGAGCTGTGTGAAGTCTCTTCCTGGGAGACAGATTCCTCTTCCATCTGGCTCCAGGCTTCAGCCTTTTCCTGCCCCAGCATGAGATTCCTGAGGAAATTCCTGTTCTTTGGGGTCTGTTGTCTCAACAATCTGTCCTTTTTTTAGAATCACTTTGCTGGAATAAATTACAATCCTTTCTATTTCCAGACCTAGATCTTGAGGGATTTGGTATGAGAATTCCTGAGATATGCCTGTGTCGGAATCAAACAGTGTAAACAGACGTAAGGAGGAGCCATAGCTGGGACATTCCATCAGCGGCAGGTAGCCACGCAGAACTGTTTTTCCACGACCTCTTGACTTTAGTTCTTTGTTGCTATTGTTGTTGGGTTTTGTTTTGGTTTTTGGAGACAGGATATAATTAAGAATTCCTAGCTGACCTGTAACTCACTTTGTAGACTAGGCTGACTTTGAACTCAGAGATCCTCCTGCCTGTACCTTTCAAGTACTGGGATTAGAGGTGTGAGCCACCATATTTCGCATTAGTGCAACCGACTCCATTTTTGTTGACTTTGAGGCAGAGTCTCTCTATGGACCCAAGGCTGGACCCAAGCTTTTCTGCTCTTCCTTCCTTAGCCTCCTAGTGCTAGAACGAAAGCAAGTACCATGTGCCAGAGGGTCTCGGTTTTTATTCTAAAAATACCATCTCTTTTCCTGAACAAATTTCTCTGAAGACAGGTAGTCCAATTTCGAATGTCAATTGTCACTGGGGAATGAGATCTGATCCAATGCTAGAAGGGTGATAGATGTCAAGAAGTTAGTGTAACTAGGTGGTGGTGGTGCACGCCTTTGATCCCAGCACTCAGAGGCAGAGGCAGGTGGATCTCTGAGTTCAAGGCCTGTTTGGACTACAGAGCGAGTTCTGGGACAGGCTCCAAAGCTACAGAGAAACCCTGCCTTGAAAAATAGAGAAAACAAAACAATCCCCCCCCCCAAAAAAAAAAAACCAAAAACAAAGTTAGTGCAAATAAAATCCTTCATGGCCAATTTTAATTAATTTAAGAGGTTTAGTGAAATTATCTGGCGCAAGTGAGAAGGAAATGCAGAACACACAAAAAATCCGCTTAGGAGTTTATTGGGAGGGGTGTACAGGCCTGGTGAGGTTGGTGTGCAGAGAGAGAGAGAGAGAGAGAGAGAGAGAGAGAGAGAGAGAGAGAGAGAGAAGAAAGAGATAGATAGTGCATCCAGGGGTTTTTTTTTTTGTTTTTTTTTTTTTTGGTTTTTCGAGACAGGGTTTCTCTGTAGCTTTGGAGCCTGTCCTGGAACTAGCTCTTGTAGACCAGGTTGGTCTCGAAGTCACAAAGATCCGCCTGCCTCTGTTTCCCGAGTGCTGGGATTAAAGGCGTGCGCCACCACCGCCCGGCTTGCATCCAGGTTTTAAGGGCTGCATAGCACATGCACACAGTGGGATGACGTGGTAACATCATATGCAGATGATGGCACTCACGCATGCGCGCAATGGCTCATGTAGCTGCAGCATACATAGGTGATGCAACCATGCCGAGGGGGGTCATGCCTGAGGGCTTGTCCGCACATGCGTGGCCCTGGAACCCGGAAGTGTCAGCCATATTGTGGTTGAATCATAACATTCCACCCGTTTGTTTATTATAAAAATTTGGGGAGTTTGGGGTCTTAATGGGTGGGAATGGGGTGTTGCAAGGTCTCTCGTGACTGCTTCCTGCTGATTTTGTGGGCATCGTCAGGTGTCTCACGACTGCTTTTTTGCTAATTTTGTGGGCATTGGACAGTTGAGATGCTTGTCCATGTCCTGGGGTGTCTGATTACTTTTGTGTTTTTTTCCGGGCTCTGTGGAACTGGCTGGCTGGCAGCTTGGATCTTTATATCTGGAAAAATATTAGATCCTGGTGATTAAGGGAAGAGAGTCCCAAGATGGAAGATAGAGGGGTTTTTTTGGGGGGGTGGTGGAGGAGGGAATTTTTCAGGGATTCCCGAGACCAGAAATAGTAAGGGAAGAATTAAATGATACTTATTCTGGGTGAGTCTGGTCCGTGTCAATAGATCCTATTGACTCCTTGGGGCTTATGAAAAAATGTTTGAAAAGAATTAAATTTTAGACATATTAAAAGCTTATGATTACAATGGTATAGTGTTGGAATAGAAGACAGTGGGGAGGAGGGAGGAAAAGAAGAGGGAATTATTAGAAAGGGGAATTATTAGACCCCTCAGTGTTTTACCTGAAGCAAATCTTAAGGCACTTGTTCTCGTTAGCATCATGGAGACACTGCTGCAGTCAGTGATGAACCTGTTATGTTAAAGTCTGCTTTGTGAGTTTTTGGAGTCTGAAGCTGTGAATGTCCTCAAGCTCATTGTTCCTTACCACCTGGACTTTTGGCAAACCTTGTACCTCCGGTTCTGCGTTCAACGGCGGTCCCTGTAATGACAGCTGAGTGGCTAACTGGAAATTTAAGTATGACACTGGAGATATAGAGAAGTTGATAAAGCAGGAGGAAGAAGAAGAGGACGAGGGAGAGTATATGGAGTTTTTGGCACAGGAGGGTTGAGTACGGTGATTTTTCTGGAACTGGAGAAAAAGTGACCAATTTTGGTGTCCTCTAGAACTTAAGGGAGCAGGGCCCTGTTTGAGTTCCTGTATATGAGAGGGTATCTTGAGCTGGAAGAGTAAAAGGTTTTAGGTAAGAGAGGTGGATCCAATGAGAGAGTCCCTCGAGCTTCGTAGCTGTAGGAGTTACAAGAATTACTTTAAAGTGGTCCTGCCAATTAGGGGTAAGGGGTGAGGGGCATTGGTCTGGGGGAGAGAATAGTACCTGACCTCCTATTTTAATCAGCAGTGGGCATGAATTAACACATGGTTGAGGTAATGAATGGTCAGTAAAATTCCATAATAGGGAGCGAAGATGGGATAACAGCCGAGTAAGCAGGTGATCAGGAAGGGGAGAGGTTTTAGGTGAGAGGCCAGGAGTTAAAACTGGCCACCCATATATGAGTTCAAAGGGCAAAGTGGAAAGGGGGCTTTTGGGGAGAGCCCTAAGCCTAAGAAGGGCCAGAAGCAAAAGTTTTACCCAGTCAAGGTGAAACTCCTGTGACATTTTTTTTAGATTTATTTATTTATTATGTATAAAGTGTTCTTGCCTGCATGCGTACCTGCACCCCAGAAGATCTCATTATAGATGGTGTGAGCCACCATGTGGTTGCTGGAAATTGAACTCAGGACCTCTAGAAGAAGAGTCAGTGCTCCTAACCACTGAGCCATCTCTCCAGCCCCGCCCTGTGACATCTTAACAAGAACATTTTAAAAGAAATAGTTCTTTCTACCTTCCCTGAAGACTGAGGATGGTATGGAATATGAAAATGCCAGAGAATGTTAAGAGCCTTAGATAAAGTTTGAGGATCTGGGAGGTAAACTCTGGGCCATTATCTGACTGAAGAGATATTGGGATTCCAAACCAGGGAATAATTTCTCAGAGAAGAGCATCAAAAACTGTCTGGGTCCTCTTGTTAGTTGTGGGAAATGCTTCAATCCACCCAGACATGGCGTCCACCAAAACCAGGAGATATTTAACTCTTCTGACTGTGGGCATAGGAGTAAAATCAAGCTGCCAGTCAGTTCCTGAAAGGGAGCCTCTGGCTTGTAACAAGTCTATAATGTAACCTGAGTTAGTTATGGTTCCTCCTTTCGTCTTAAGAAGACCACACTCCTTCCAGACAGCTGCGTGGGACAGGAGGATATGAAAGGCATATTTGGAGTCTGGGTAATATTTAAAGATTGTACCTTTGGTAACTGGAAAGCACAGGTAAAGGCTATTAATTCAGCCTGCTGATCAGCGGTATGGGCAGGTTGTGCCTGTGCCTCCACCACCCCAGTATCTGACACTATGGCATAGCCTGCTCTACAGGTCCCTTCTCATAAAAAAGAGCTGCCATCTGTGTATCAGGTATAAGTGGCCTGGGACAGTTTGCCCTCCTGTATATGTGAGGGGTGGAGCAATAGATCCTCTAAGGTTTCTATGCAAGAATGAGGTGGGGAATAATTAATGTTAGGTTGAGGTAGGAGACTTGAGATATTAAGGGGTAGGCAGGATTGGAAAGTGAGTGTGGCATCTTTTACTAGTGCCACCTGGAGGGGAAGAACTCGGGAAGGGGGTAAGGTTTGCAAGCCTTTGTAAGTTAAGAGACGGGAGAAGACAGTGGTGGGTGACCCAAAGGTTAGTTTCTTTGACTCACAAATAAGAAGCTCAGCAGCTGCTAAAGTGCACATGCAAGGTGCCCAGCTCTGAGTGGTGAGGTCCAGCTTCTTTGACAGGTACACTACAGGTGCAAAGGAAGGTCCCAGCTGATGCATATCCCTCCTTCTCTGTTGCATAGAGGGAGAAGGGACGAGTTAAATCTTGGAGATGAAGAGTTGGGGCCTGGATAAGGGCTTGTTGGAGTCTCTTTAAGGGCTTAGTAATGGGATGGAGAAGGGGCTCATGCAGAGAGCCGAGAGCTGCCTCATATAAGGGGTGGGAGAGGAGAGAAAAAGAAGGGATTTAGAAATGCAGGAAGGCAGCTATTCCTAGGAATGATATAACCTCTTCTTTTGTAAAAGGAACTGCAAGGTACTGAATTAGCTTTCTTCTGTCTAATGATAATGGCTTTTTGGGTTGGGGTAATAGTTAATCCCAAGTAAATGACCTGAGAGGTAGACAGTTGGACCTTAGAAGGTGAGATCCTATAGCCCTTTTTGGACAGGAAATTTAAAAGAGTGGAGTTATCAGTTTTGCTGATCTCCTAGAATGGACTGCAAAGTAAAATATCATCTACGTACTGCATGAGTTTAGACTTAGGGAGAGACAGTGAGAGTAGTTCAGAAGCTAAAGCCTGACCAAACAGGGGTGGGCTGTCCCAGAATCACTGGGGAAGGAGGGTCCAGGTGAGCTGTGTGGAGAGGTTAGTGTCAGGGTCAGTCCAAGTGAAAGCAAAGATATTTTGAGATTGAGAGCTGAGAGGGATAGAGAAAAAAACATCCTTGAGATCTAGAACTGAGAAGTGGGAGGTTCCTAGAGGGATAGTGGAAAGAAGTGTGTAAGGGTTTAGGCACTACAGGATGAAGAGGGACCACTGCGGAGTTAATGAGCTGGAGGCCTTGAACCAGGTGATAGGTTCCATTAGGGTTTTTAACAACAAGTATAGGGGTGTTAAAGGGAGAAGAGGTGGGACAAAGTAGCTTTTTTCTTAGAAGGTCAGAGATGATAGACTTAAGCCCCCTAAGTCTCTGGAGAGAGAGGGGGTACTGAGCTTGGGTAATGTACTTAGTAAGATCTTGTAATTGGATAACAATGGGGAAATGGTGTTTAGCAACAGAGAGGTTTTGGGTGTCCCAGATTGGGGGGTGGAGTGGGGTTTGCCTGAGAGGCTGGTAGAGGAAATGACACATTGGAGCTGGGAGGTTGGGAGGTTAAAAGGAGGAGAGCTGTTGGCAAGTCTGGGGTAAGGTTAATGGAAGGAGCAAATGAAATGGAAGCTCCTACTTTTGCTAAGAAATTTCTTCCCATAAGAGGTACCGGGCAGGCTGGCATGAGTAAAAATGAATGAGTGAGATAAATACTCCTAATAACACAGTTAAGTGGTGGGGTCTGCTGAGGTAGATAATGTTGTCCTCCTACAATAGGGAAACTAGAAGGAGATGTAGGCCCCCAGAATTCCCTAAGTACTGAGTATGTGGCTCTGGTGTCCAAGAGAAAGGAGATGGGCCATCCTGATACCGTGATGTTCACCCACAGCTCCCTGTTATAAATGACGGTTGTGGTTGGGTCAGAGGAGTCTGGACAGCCTCACTTGCCCATGGCCAGACCTAGAAGGTCAACTTGAGAATTTTCTGGGTTTGATGTCTACATGCCACGATGTACACGAGGACAGTTGACTGCCCGATGTCCTTCCCTATGGCATCTTGGACAAGGTCTCTCGGGACCAAGATGAGGATTAGGGCATGCTCAGGCTCAGTGACCAGTTCTACCACATTTAAAATACATTCCTGGTGGTTCTTGAGCCCCAGGGGCAAGGGAGCAGCACGGACAGCATGGATTGGGTGGTCTGTCACCTCAGCTGTTTGGAGGGTTGTGGCTTCCACAAGACAGTGGTGGTTGCAGGCTTTGTCATTCCTTGCATGGTACACCTTAAATCCAACTCTAAGACATCTACCTGTGGGGTCAAGGGGCTTTTCTCCAAATGTCCCAGAAAATTACCTGGCATGAGTGAGAAGGAAACACATAACACGCAACAAACCCGCTTAGGAGTTTATTGCGGTGTGGGGGATGTGCAGGTCTGATGAGGTCGGTGTGCAGAGAGAGAGAGAGCTGAAGAAGATGCATCCAGGTTTTAAGGACTGCGTAACGTATGCGCACAGAGGGATGACGTGGTTATGTCATATGCAGATGACAGAGCTCATGCATGCATGCAAGGGCTCACGTAGTTGCGCCATACATCATACTTAGGTGATGCAACCATGCTGCACATAGGTCATGCCTGAGGGCTTGTCCACACATGTGTGGTCCTTGAACCCTGAAGTGTCAGACATATTATGGCTGAATCATGGCATATAGGAGTGACTCTAAGGCCAGGCATACAAGGAATCCATTCTTTTTTTTTTTTTCTTGGGGAAATCGCAGGGGTCAGCACATCCGGAGTGCAATGGATAAGCCTCGCCCTGGGAAAACCACCTTTGTGATCATGGTATCTCCCCTGCCAGGTAAGTATTTGAACTTGACTCTTCTGTCTGTCCTGAGGACTGGAGAGGTGACTTAGTTGGGAAGAGTTCTGGCTTCTCTTCCAGAGGACCCAAGTTAAGTTCCCAGCACTCCCATGGCACTATCAGATAGTGACTAGCTGAAGGGTTAGTGACCTAAAGTTTTCAAAGGAGTTGAGAAACAGGAACACTGATAAACACTGATAACATCTGAGGTATCTATGGACCTCATTGGTTGTTGGGGGATGTCCTGCAGATTCCTGTAGTTGCTTTGATTCCAGAGTGTTAGTGCCTGGCTTTGCCCTGCCATTTGTGATGGCTACCTTGTCTCTGGTACCTTCTGTAAGAAGTATGTAAATCTTACCTGAGCATTTCCAAGGGGTTCAAAGACTTTGCAAAACTTGCTTGGGGGAAGACCCAGGGTATCTTTTAACTGAGAATTTGCAGTTGGCATTGTCCCTTTGGGAAGCTTAGATTAACGGTTTTGGTATAGGGAAATTAACTTGCTAAAGGTGTGAATTGTATAACAATAAAAAAAGCCCTTTGCTAAGCCTCAGTGAGTCAGTCACCAGAGGCTGATCCCTCTGCAGCTGGAGATACTAAAATTCATCCTCTGAGTGCCTCTGTGTCTTCTTCCCAGGGACCTGCGTGAATCCATAATTGGTGGTTACAGCTTTAAGAGTACAGGGGAGCAAGTCTACCTACAGAATCTTCCACTCACAAAGTTCCCTTTTCTGTCCTATAAAGACAGTCTCCACTCCTATGAGAGACCACTGTCCTACATTGTTCTGATAAGGGACAATCTGCTTCTGCAGAGGTCTATCTCCTCTTTCTTTTATTTTCATATCCTCCATCAATTCCGATTTACTCCAGTCCTAGGAGATGCCATCTTCCAACCTCTATGGGACCAGTTGTGGTGTACAGACATAGAATCAGCAAAACACCCATACACATAAAATAAATAAAAATGTAATGTGTCTGTCCTGTGGGTATGCCCTAATCTCTCAAACGTATTGCTTAAATTCTTTCATTAGGAACTATATTTCGCTGGTGCAGCCTTTTAATCCCAGCACTTGAGAGGCAGAGGCAGGCAGATCTCTGTGATTTCAAGGCCAGACTGGTCCACAGAGTGAGTTCCAGGACAGCCAGAGCCACACAGAGAAATGCTGTCTTGAAAACAAGCAAAAATAAGTAATGTTTCTGTGTGTGTGATAGCACATGACTTTAATCCCAGCACTCAGTTTCCCACAAAAGAGAACCTGCCCTCTCTCTGTGTACACTAATGAACACAGCTCTGTCTATTGAAAGTGAGATTCCTGTCCTTTCCTGTCTTCTGTCTCTTTATATTGCCTTAGAAATCTAACACCTGTAAGCTGGTGTGTGTGTGTGTGTGTGTGTGTGTGTGTGTGTGTGTGTGTGAATATAGCCATTAGGAACATAAGTGAAACCATTTGTATAACTTAGAAATCATTTTGTGTGACTTGGAATAATATAATGCCTGTAACATAGGAGCTTGCCACAAGACAGCTCTGATGCCCCAGAGGCAAGCCCTGATATGTTTGTTAATGGCCCACCACAGGCAGCTCAGTTCTGAGTCAGGTCCAAGAGAGCCATTGTCATGCTAATGAACTACCCCAAGAGGGCACTGGTATACAAGTGAACCAGCCCTAAGCCCTGAGCCCCATAATGCAAAGCTGATGAAATGATACAAAAATTGGGCCTTTGGAAGTGGCTCCTGGGATATCAATGCTGTGCTCTTGAGACATGGCTCCTTGAACCTGTGCGCTGATGTCCTTCATGGACATCATGAGGAGTTTGAGACTGGCCTCTGCGTGTGGCCCTGGCTTCAATGACTGTTGAACTTTTGGCTTACACATGCCCACCTGTCACCTCTCTGGGATCTTCTGGGCCTCCACCAGTACCATCCTCCTGGCCTGCCACAGCTGAAGGACTTCATGGTGAACATGGGTTGAGCCCATGAAGTTCCCAAAGAACCCTCACCAGAAAAGACCCCAGTAAAGTCCTGTAGCTGTGTTTTCTGCTTGACCACCTGTTCCCCACTGGTGAGATGTCTGCTTACCTTTATTATATCAGCATGGTGTTTGTCTTAGTGTTGCATTGCTGAAGAGACAGCATAGCCATCACAGTTCTTATAAAGGAAAGCATTTAATTGGTTCTTGTTTACAGTTTCAGAGGGTTAGCCCATTATTGTCATGACAGGGAGAATGGTGGCATGCAGGAAGGCATGGCCCTGGAACGGCAGCTGAGAGTTCTACATCCTGATCTTCAGAGAGAGAGAGAGAGAGACTCGACCTGGTGTGGGCTTTTGAAACCTCAAGCCCACCCAGTGACACATCTCCTCTAACAAAGCAACACCTCCTAATCTTTCCCCACAGTCCACCAACTGGAAACCAAGCATTCAAATATATAAGACTATTGGGGACATTTTCATTCAAACCCCCTCAGTATTATAAGGAAAATTTGTGTGAATAAATCAACATATTCAAAGATAAGTCTTGTGTGGATGTCCTGATTGCCAAGTGCCTCACAGTCCATTCACTAGGCTCTCTACAATAATATATTAGGAACATATAACCACAGGTGTGTTAGTCAGGGCTCTCCAGAGTAATATATATGGGATTTGTTCGAATAATTTACCAGCTATGGTCCAGCTAATCCTATAATAACTGCCTATGAACAAAATATCCAAGAATCCAGTAGTTGTTTAGTCCATATGGCTGACTCTCTCAGCTAATCTTCAGTGTCCTCCGGAATCCCAGTGCAGTAGGCTGTGATGCCAGTGAAGAAGTGAACTTGCTGGTGAGGTGAGAGCAAGCAGGCAAAGAGCAAAAACTTCCTTCTTTCCTGTCCTTTTTATAGGTTGCCAGTAGAAGGTGTGCCCCAGATTAGAGGGGGATCTTCCCATTTCAAATGATTTAATTAAAAAAGAAAAACCCTCACAGATGTGCCCAGTCATTTTGAGATTTTAGTTAATTCCAGATGTAGTCAACTTGATAACAAAAATAGCCATCACAACAGACTGATGGACCAGCCTGACTCCATTTTAAGATTAAAAACCATCTTGTTACAAGATCAAAATAAGTTCATTTCTCCTTTCTGTAAAAGTTGTATTTGAACAGATCCTGACCCATGTTCTGGAATTTGACATGTTCTACATCCTATATCCTGACCTCCATGCAATAGTCTGTCCTGTCCCTTTAAGAGACAAGCCCCACCCACTCCCCCACTCCCCCTCCACTGCTGAGGCAGGTGGATCTTCTGCTTCCAATCTGAGCTCTTCTTTTCCATCTCTCTCAAAGAGGCAGTTTCTGCCTCTCTCTCCCCACTTCTCCTCCCACCCCCGTTTCTCTCTCTCTTTCTCTTTCTCTCTGCTCTTCTCTCTTTTCCTCTTCCCTTTCCCCTCCATAACCCACTAAATAAATATCCAACTTCACTCTGCATGGCATGCCTATCCATCTGTCTCTCACCCACCGTGGCTGTGGCTCCTTGTGCGACTGGCTGCCCCACCAAGGTCTCTCACCCACCATGTGGCTCCCTGCCTGAGACTTGCTGCTCCTCGTGGCCTACAGCCACTCAGAGAACAGTGGTGCCATTTTGTTTTTACCATTACACTTCACCCTGAGGATAAGATGTTCTGCCAAATAGTTTTGAAAAGTTCAGCCAATTTCCTATATAAGCAAAATTCTGTTGGAAATTCCTCACTCTTGAAAACCCCCTAGCCTTGAGGGTTGGGGGCTATATAAACCCCACTATCGCCTATATTCTTTTTTTTTTTTTTTGCATGTATAAGCCCTTTCTTTTTTTTTTAAATTATTGTTAAAAGAAAAATTTACATTTACTCCCCTTGTTCCCAGCCCTCCCGCTCCCCCACTACCCCACCACCCTCCCCCTGCTTCCTTGAGATGGGGCAGGATACCCTGCCCTATGGGAAGCCCAAGGCCCTCCCCCCTCCATCTCGGTCTAGGAAGATGTGCATCAATATAGAATAAGTTCCTAAAAAGCCAATACATGCAGAAGAGCTAGGTCCCGGTGCCATTATCATTGGTTTCTCAGTCAGTCCCCACTGGCAGTCACATTCATAGGGTCCAGTTAGGTCATATGCTCATTCAGTCTTGGTCCAGCTGGATTTGATGAGCTCCCAATAGATCGAACACACTGTCTCTGTTGGTGGGCCAGTCCCTCATGGTCCTGACTTCCTTGCTCATCTTCTCCCTCCTTCTGCTCTTCCACTGGACCTTGGTAGCTCAGTCCCTTGTTCTGATGTGAATGTGGGTCTCTGGCTCTATCTCCATCCATCATGCGAAATTTCTATGGTGACGATTAAGATATTCAACAAAGTAACTATGGGGCAAGTTCAGTTCAGGCACCCACTCCTCTGCTGTATCGCCTATATTCTATGCTATTTTCTCAGACACCCACTTTAGGGAGATAGTCCTTGTCTGACAGAAAATAAAGTTTGCTTAATTTGACCAAAAAATTTGGGAAATGTCTTTATTTTCATTTGGCGGGATTAACAAAGCCTCAGAAAGAGGCTAGTTTGGAGGACCATCTTTGTACTGTTTTCTCCTAAGATTTGCATCTTAGAAGTCCCATTGGTTAGTTTTTGTCCACTTGACACAACCCCAGGTCATCTAGGAAGAGGGAACCTCCTCTGCTGGAGAGATGGCTCACCTTTAAAGGCTAGGCTAAGAACCAAAAATACAAGGGAAAATGGTCTCCATCAGATTGGCCTGTAGTCAAGTCTGTGGGACATTTCCTTGACTAATGATTGATGTGGGAGAACCCAGCCCACTGTAGACAGTATCACCCTTGGGCAAGTGATCCTGGGATTTACAAAAAAGTAGGATGAGTAAGCCAAGGGGAGTAAGCCAATAGGCAGTGGTCCCCTGTGATCTCTGCTTCAGTTCCTGCCACCAGGTTCCTGTCTTGAGTTCCTGCCTGACTGTATGACTCTATAATGGACTGTGATTGGGAACTGTAAGGTAAATCAATTGCTTCGCCCCAAACTGGTTGTGGTTAGTGTTTTATCTCAGTGTCTTAAGGTTTCTATTGATGTAAAGAGACACCACCATTACCATGGCAACTCTTATAAAGGAAAACATTTAATTATAGTGTTTGCTTACAGTTCAGAGGTTTAGTCCATCATCGCCATGAAAACAAAGTAGCATGCAGGCAGACATGGTGCTAGAGAAGGAGCTGAGAATTCTTACATCTTCACTCATAGGCAACAGGAAGTGATCTGCCTCACTGGGTGTAGCTTGAGCACATATGAGACCTAAAGTCCACACCCACAGTGACACACTTCCTCCAACAAGGCCACACCTCCTAATAGTGCCACTCCCCTTGGGAGCCATTTTCTTTCAAACCACCACACAGCAACAGAAACCAAATTACAACAGCCAGTTTTTAATTTATCAAGTCTCTCAACACATAAGTTAAATCTAAACTCTACTCCTGACACATAAGCATCACTTGCTTGTATTTTAAACTTTCTTGGTAAATTGTGTTGTTACTGCTCTTGTAAATCCTGCACCAAGATTTTTTTCTCAGCTTGTATCTAGAATTAACATTTGAAAGTGCCAGACTCAAAGTCATTCTACCAGGAAAGAAGTTAAAAATTAAGTTTTTAATATCTTCAGTCCCAAATCCTACAGTTAATGCCTCTAATTTTAGCTAACTATATTGTCAAAGGATGAGAGAAAAAAAAGAGGCCACAGCTCCTGTATATTAATGTAGTTTACAATTTTTTCTTGGAACACACACACACACACACACACACACACACACACACACACACACTTTAAATTAGGCATGCCAAGAATAGCAATTTAAAATTCAGTGAGTTTTTAAAAAATTAAGTGACCAGAAACTTGTCATGTGTATGTTAGAGGTAGACAATTTTGTTCCAGGTTGTTTTAGATACACTCAGGAAGCAGAGGCAGGCAGATCTTTATGAGTTCCAGACCAGCCTCCTTTATAAAGCAAATTCTAGGACAATCAGGGCTGTTAAACAGAGAAACCTTGTCAAAAAAAAAAAAGACACAAAGCAATTGTTAATGGAAATTTGGGGGATTGGGAAGAATCCCTTCATGATCACCACATGTTATTGGGCAAATCAGGGTTCCCTCTTGGGGTTCTTAGAATTTGGGCCACATGTGGTGGTACACACTTATAACCCCAGCACTTGGGGGATAGGAAGGTGCAAAGGTAGATGGATCTCTATGAGTTTGAAGTCACCCTGATCTACATAGTGAGTTCCAGGCTAGCCAGGGCTACATAGTGAAACCCTGTCTCAAAAAGAAAAACAAAACAAACAAAAAAACCCTGTAACATGAGGAGTGGGCTACTTGTTGGGGTTTCTGTCCTGCCTGGTTCCCACATTCATTATGTCCCAAGGAACATCACACAAAGATCTCCATAAGTTATAAACTGATTGGCCCATTAGCTCAGGCTTCTTATTAACTCTTGTAACTTATAGTAACCCATTATTCTAGTATGTGTTAGCCACATGACTCGATACCTTTTTCAGCGGGGCAGGTCATATCCTGCTTCTTCAGTGTCTGGGCAGGACTGTGGAAAGAGCTTTCTTCTTCCCAGAATACTCCTGTTCTCATTGCCTTGCCTCTACTTCCTGTCTGGTTGTCCCGCCTATATTTCCTGCCTGGCTACTGACCAATTGGCATTTATTTAAAACACAATTGACAGAATACAGAATTGTCCTGCACCATTCCCCCCCCCCTTTTTTTTGTAGAAAACAAGAACATCCATAGTCCATTTTTTGGGAATGTGGGCGTAGCATTCCAGGCTACTTCTGGCTGGTTGGGGGTACTGTAATATTATGGGGACCTAAAGAAAATTTTGAATTATGATCAAGTCCTGAGTAGAGTATCCTGTGAGTCTTGATCATCTCAGGCAGCAGTCTTGAACCTGTTCTGGATGTAGAACTCTGACATCTGGGCCATCTGTTACTACTGGAGATTTCTCAGGTGGTTTTCCTTGATCAAACCTGATTTTTCTTAACTCAGAATGAATCCACAGTCTCTCATTTCCTATGGAAACAAAAGCAAAATCTCTTCTCCAAAGTAACATACATTTTTACTTCAATTTTGAAGTCAAAGTATTTTCAAAATACCTGTCTTGGATTAATTTAGCAGCATTTATAAACAAATATCTTTTAGCAGCTGTTGCTCCTTCCTCAGTATTCAAACAATTCAAAGAGAGCATAATAACATACAGTATCCAGATTCTCTGTGTGTTTTTCCATCTTTACGTGGCTTTATTTTAAACTCTATTTCTTTTATTTTTACTTTTACTTTTTGAGACAGGTTCTCTGTATATCTTTGGCTGTCCTGGAACTTACTCTATAGACCAGGCTGTCCTTGAACTCACAGAGATCTGCCTGCCTCTGCTTCCCAAGTGCTGAGATTAAAGGCATGTGCTACCATACCTTGAACTCGCAGAGGTCTGCCTGCCTCTGTCTCTCAAGTGTTGGGATTAAAGGTGTGTACTACACACCTTGAACTCACAGAGGAGAGATAGTAATAGTGGGTAATAGAGTGAATACTTGTGAGCTATTATTTATGGATAATTTACATTGGTATAGTTTTTGCATATTGATACAAATTCAAATTATATCTGTTACTTTTATTTGCATTTGTATACCTATGTAAAGTTATTTTGTCAGATTGTATATTTGCATGTTTCCACCTCAGTTTAGAACGTTTTGTATATTGATACAACTTTTAGGATTTATTTTAATATTGCATTATATATTACTCCTACCTCTGATCAAAATACTTATAGATTATTTACATTTTGAGGTCACTGTCTTCATTTGTTGCACATTTATTTACAGATTATTTAATATTCTAACATGAAGTTTTAGTCTTTAAGTTATACAGGTATTAATTATTATAGGTCAATAGTTGTTCATGTTTGTTGTACATTCAGTCAGACCAATAAGGTTCTTTAGATATAGAGAGACTGTATTCTGCCTAGATAGGGAATCTTCAACCACTTTAAGGATCTGTAGAACATGGCCTTTAAATAACTTAGGGTTTTATTGACATGAGACATGACTGCTTCTGACAGCACCAATCTATTCCCAAGAGAATGTTGAGCACCAAAGACACTCACTTGGAGCTTGTTTTCTTCTTGGCAAAATTGGCCTTTGGGCAAGGAACTGACAATGCCTCAACTACTGACAAGTTACATGATATCTGGAAATAGATAAGCAGGACTGTCAAATCTTGCCAAGACAGGATAAGATAGTTTTATTTATTTATTTATTTATTTATTTATTTATTTATTTATTTATTTTAAGACAGATAATTTTCTGTCTCTGAAAATGGTCTGTCAATTACGCTAGGTCATAGCCAAAGTTGGTTGCTTCAACGTTGCAAAATGAGTCTTTGGGTGATTACTCAGTTAACTAATTGCCTCCATTACATATTGCTCACTTTAGAAGCTACTTGATTGTACTTCCTGCCTGCTCAAGTAATATCTCCCTTTTCAGGCCTTCAATAGGGTTGAAGATTAGATAGTCATAGTTACCGTCCTCTTATGACCTAGCCAAGCCATTTCCAATACAAGACTTAGACTCCTTAGGATAGAATGTTTATTAAAACATTTAGTGGGCTGGAGAGATGGCTCAGCAGTTAAGAGCACTGGCTGCTCTTCCAAATGACCCAAGTTCAATTCCCAGCACCCACATGGCAATTCACAACTGTCTGTAACTCCAGTTCCTGGGGATCCGACACTCTCACACAGACAGACACACAGACAAAACCCCAATGTGCATAAAATAAAAGAATAAATTTAAAAAAGAAAAAAAAACGTTTAGCATATGTTCCTTGCTTAATATTGTTTATGCTGATTGTAATTCTAATCTTATACTTGATATCTGTTCCTAGTGTATATTGTTTTGTATTGGGTTTGGAACTCTCTTACTTAAACAAAACAGGGAGGTGCTGCAGGAGCTCCTTCTGCTCCTTCAGCCAATAGCCTTAATACCAGCCCACTTGGGCGTGGTCTCTTTTGTTTTAAAAAATCAGCAGTAGCTGTGCATACTCTCTCTCTTGCTTCCAGCTTCAGGCTGTTATACTTCGTTCCTGATCACGCAGAGAGCTGTTGTCTGGGATGATGATCTGTAAATTTTTTTCCCCTTAAATAAATAACCCTTTTATTAATCATAATTCCAAACTGGTGTGGGATTGTTTTGTGACTTACACCTTCAAAACCCAAACAAACAAACAAAAAGAATGGACTCAAAAGGAAACTTGAGAGCAACTTCTGCCAATCACTACATCTCTAGAACTACTTGGAGAAGGAAGATGAAGAGGAGAAAGAGAAAGAGAAAGATGAAGAGGGTTAAGCTGGCAGGAGGTCAGCTACATGATGAACAAGTCATCATAAAGCAGAAAGGGGAGCTTTTGAGAAAGAGCAAGGAAGCCCAGGGTACCAGGGAGAACATGCTGAGATTTGGACCGTCGTTTAAAGAAATGATAGGAAAGAAGAACAGGAAAATCTATGATTGCCAAGTCAGGGCTCAGAAAGGCAGGCAGACTCATGGTGACTTGGAGAGACTGTATTCAAGGGGAGGGAATTCTGGAAAACAAAGTTCATTATTTCATTAAAGGGCTAATTGCCCCTTCTATCTCTTGAGCATGGCTTAAAGTGAACCACCTTGGCCAAGTGACTGACTCTCCCAATGGATCAACTCTATTTTTCTCACTATGTAGTCTTCGCTGGTTTGAAGCTTGCTATGTAGATGAGGCTAGTCTTTGTCTTCCAACAGAGTGTAAAAACAGAATTCCTGTGAGATGGTGACAGGGCCCCAGACTTTAGCAGGCCCTGAGACCTTGGCACAGCTGACTCCATGATGGAAGTACCATTTGAGCTGTAAAACTCTGCACTTAGACAGCACCACCTGCCAAAACTAAAACAAAGGCCTAGTCCATCAAAGTCCACAGTTATAGAAAGTCTCTAAATGTTTGCTTTTTGGCTTCTCGTAGCTCCACTTCTGGCTAACTGTTCTCATTAACTGAAGTATGTCAACCCAGAACATGTTTTCTGTCTTTAAAAGCTCACCCTGAGAAAGGCTCGGGGCTATGCTGGCATCCTGAAAACCCAGTGTAGTTGCAGTGTAGGTCCACTAACAAAGACTTTCTATTGGCTTAAACACATGGCCAAGCAGTCTTCCGGGGGGGGGGGCACCCAACAAGAATACAGCTGAGCTTGCTCAACCCTTGCTGGTCATCCCAGAGAGGAATGTCTGATAGTCTGTCTTGCCATGGGCAATTTCAGGAAGGGGAGACAAATAACCGCCTATGGCTGCAACAACTTCCTCACTGCCAAGCCCCTCATCCCACCCCTATAAAAGGTCACAGCTCACCTTTTCCCCTGGCAGAGAGAGGCTGCCCCCTACTGTGTGTGTTAGTAAACACAGGCTCATCTGCGGAGGTCAGACTCTGGTCTTTCTACCTTTGTCTCTTTTCTGCCTTGGAAATCTAATAACACTTCCTAAGAGCTGAGACCAAAGGCATCCAACCACTGGGCTCAGCTGCGTTAACTCTAAGATGTTCAACAACACACGAATGGCAAGAAAATGCAGTAAATGTGGCATAGATACACATGGGCTTTTAAATTATATAAATGCATGTGTGTGTGAATGTGGTTAATGTATGCACGTGTGTGTGTGTGAATGTGGGTTTGTGTATGTACGTGTGTGTGAGAGTATGGGTTTGTGTATGTGCACGTATGTGTGTGAATGTGGGTTTGTGTATGTGCACGTGTGTGTGAATGTGGGTTTGTGTATGTACGTGTGTGTGAGTGTGGGTTTGTGTATGTACACATGTGTGTGTGAATGTGGGTTTGTGTATGTGCACATGTGTGTGTGAGTGTGGGTTTGTGTATGTGCACGTGTGTGTGTGAATGTGGGTTTGTGTATGTGCACGTGTGTGTGTGAATGTGGGTTTGTGTATGTGCACGTGTGT
>JAQHUG010000555.1:660951-681917 GCA_028555095.1 Dicrostonyx torquatus | reverse complement strand
CTGCTGCTGCTGCTGCTGCTGCATCCTTTATCAGCATCAGACTCTAGCTTTAAGTTCCAGCACAGACCAAGGCTGAAGACTCCAGGAATCCTCTTCAGTTGAGGCACTAAGGCATGTACTCTCCAGCATGTCCCTACTGGTTGTAAGTCATTCTAGCAAATAATATCCTTCCCACCCCCTTTCTGTGTGTGTCCATTCTTTTCGTTTGGGTCCTTGAGAGAACACTGTCTGATAGATGTACTGTCTTGTTTCTTAAGAAGAACTCAAAGAGTAGATCAAGAGACTCTTTCCTGCCCTTTAGTCTAAGAAGGGAGAAAGATATCCCTACGAGAGCCTGGGGGATGCTTGGGGACAGAGGGTGGAGTGAGAAGAGTTAGGTGACAGCTTGGAGTGGTCAGGGATGTTTCCAGAGGAACGGTGTCTAACAGGCCCGTAGAGGGTGAGAAAGTTGGTCTTCAGAAGTAGGAGGGCTGTTGTTTGGTTTGTGAAGTCCCAAGATCTGAAAATTGAGGTTCAGTTCCAGAATAACCATAAAATAGACAAGGCAGTGTTGTCAGGCATCTGTAAACTCTGGCGAGAATTAAGCAGGAACTAATCACACCTACTGCTTTCTGACTTTAACTGGACAAGTCTCTTCCATGTTGATGCTATTCGCATACTGTAGCACACTAATGTATCATCTTTATGGAACAAGAGGTCAAGTTTGTTCTATTTCCCCAAAGAATCTAAGGCACAGAGAAGCAAAATAACCAGCTTGAAGACGAAGACACATAGCTAGGAAGCAGTGGAGGCAAAGATTTGAACTTGGCCAGTTTAGCTCCAGAGCCCACATTCTGAGTGGTGCCTTACTTGTGCTCAGGGGGAAGATGCTGTCTGTGTCTGTCACCTCCATCTTGGTGGCAGAGCCCCGGATTCACTTGAGTGCCTCATCCAAGACCACAGGGGCAATTCCTGTTAGTTTAGGCCAATTCTGGACATCTGACTCCTTTGACTGTCACTGGCTTAGAAAGAAGTTTAAAGTCTTATTCTGATCAATGAGAGGATTGTTCTGGGAGAGTCTAGGTAACAAAAATAGATGCTTTAAGTAGATCATGATGGTGCATCCCCATAATGGAACAGAGGCAAGATGGTGGGTTCTAGACCAGCCTGGCCTGCATAGTGAGGAGATGCAGTCATAGTATGATTTCCATGGTATGAGGTCATTGGGTGTACAAGTGGTTGCCTGAATGTAGCAGCCATCTTTGGACCAGAGGGAAACTGAGCCATAGGCTGGAGATGGTAACTGGAAGCAAGCTGATTCTGAGCCGTGGGATGGTCCAGCGATGCTGCTGTTCTGGGCATCCTGCTCCAGGCTGCCAGTGAGCCAGGTAAATGAACACTCTTGCTTCTTCTTGAATTTTCAATCATTCTCTATGCTCAAGAAGACACACAGGGTACTCTCCTTAGACAGCAGCAACTGGGAAGGGGGGGGCTCAGCACCCAATCAGACCCTTGAGAGAGCTTCACTGCTCTGCCTTAGAATCCATGACCTGGAGGGTGTTGGCAGTGACCTAGTTTTATATCTGTTACTGTGATTAAAAAAAAAAAATCTTGACAAAAAACAAGTAAAGAGGAAGAAGAGTTTATTTTAGCTCACAATTACAGGCTGCAGTCCGTGACTTGACACCAGTGGCATCACCACAGACAAGAGCAGAGAGAAATGCAAACATGCTTGCTTGCCTGTGCACAGCTGGCTCGCCACACTTAGACAACCCAGGACTAGACAATCCTGCCTAGGGAATGACGCCTCCCACAGTAGGCGGGTCTTCCCAAATCAATCAACAATCAAGACATCCAGGAGCAAGCCTGGCCTAACCAGTCCCTCATCAGGACCCCATTCTAAGGTATTGTTGCCAAGTTTACAATTAAAACCAATTAAGCAATTAAAAACCATTTACTGTGTGAGCTGTCCTTGTTCTTCCTTCTTGGAGTCTTAATTTTCTTCTCTGTCAAAAGAGCCGGGGGATTGCACGTTCCTTATGGCCATCCCAGCTCTCTGGTTCCCTGATGGCTTCTCACTGTCTAGATCACTGAGCGACTTTATGAAGTGGGAGTGGTAGGAGGGGAAGTTGAGAAGTTCGAGTTATTTATTTCAATAACTGCCTTTTAAAAGCAGATCCGTTTTTTATTTACGCACATGCGTATAAATGCCACGTATGTGCAGGTACCCAGGGAGTCCAGTAAAGAGCGTCAGAAGCCCTGGAGCTGGAGGAGTTACATTGAGCACCTGACAAGGAGGCTGGGGCTGCACTCAGATCTTCTACAAGGACAGCAACAGTCTCTTATCCACTGAGGCGGCTCTAAGCCCGCGACCACCTTTTTGTTCTTGAGAAAACTGTTTTCAGCTGGGAGAGGTTACGTACATCTATGGTCCTGTCATCTGGGGAGCTGAGACAAGGACATCTTCAGCTACATGAATTCAAGGCCAGCTCACTATTTACAACCCGACACAAACAAAACAAAAGCACAAAAGCAGAACTGGGACTGGGGAGATGGTTCAGTCAGGAAAATGCTTATTTTGCAAAGCATGAGGACCCGACTTTGATCCCCACCACCATGAAGAAAGTTGGGCAGTGCGAGGGAGTTAGAGACAGGAGCACCCCTGGGTTCTCTGGTTGGCCAACCTCGCCTATTTGCTGAGATCCAGGCCAGTGAGGGGTCCTATCTTTAAAAATAAGATGGAGGGTTCCTGAACAATGATACATAGGCATGACTGAACCTCTCCATGCCGTCTGGAAGGCTGTAGGTGTGTGTGTGTGTAGGTGTGTGGGTGTGTGTGTGTGGGTGTGTAGGTGTGTAGGTATGTAGGTGTGTGTGTAGGTGTGTAGGTGTGTGGGTGTGTAGGTATGTAGGTGTGTGTAGGTGTGTGGGTGTGTGGGTGTGTAGGTGTGTGTGTGTAGGGGTGTGTGTGTGTAGGTGTGTGTGTGTGTGTGTAGGTGTGTGCGTGTGTGGGTGTGTAAGTGTGTAGGTGTGGAGGGGATTTTTGTCTCATTTTCACAGCCAAAGCAACAGCTAGACCAGACAACTATGTGTGATGGTCACTGTGGCTCCCTCTCTCTTCTGCACCCCCCCCACCTTTGGAGATATTTTTTAGATGTTGCTCCTTTGGTGTTGCGTCTGCCCCTCGCTTGTTCCCTGCGCTCACCACTCTACTTCCATCCAGGATATCTCACTGAGGGCCTGCTCAGCCTGTACTGTGTTAATACTGATTTTCTCCATTTGGAATGCCAGGGCACCCATACTAGTATCTTCCATAAATGTCAGAAAGACATTTGACAAGTTCACACCGAACCACAAATGGCCACTAGATTTGTTTTTGCTGAAATGGCGTCTTCATTTCTTCCTTCCTTTTCTCCTTCCTTCTCTTTATTTCTTTCACTTGAACACTGACTACACCAAATTATTCTTTACTTGTTAACAAATGTCAGGAACTATAACAAAAACAAGGAGACTGCATTCTTTCAGGGTAAAATAAAACGTGGAGTTGGTAGGATTTGAGACATGGTCATATCTTTCTCTGATTTTTATAAACCTAAAAATTATCCTATAGAGTCACTCCATAAACTTCTAGCAGTGCATCCTGGGTTCTCAGAATAGGTACTTATCCTGGTGCTGACACCTGGGCTAGCTGGAATGGAAAAGAAAGCCAGTGGGTAGCTCTGGAGCCTTCACAGCTAAGGAAGCAGTGGTTATTACAGCAGGAGAGCTGCCTTGCTCTGCTTGTTTGGTTTTTGTTAGCTTGACAGGAGATAGGGTCAGCTGAGAAGAAATCTCACTTGGGAAAAATCCTTCTATCAGATTGGTCTGTGGGCATGTCACTGGGGGACTGTTTGCATTGTTAATTGATGTACAAAGGCCCAGTCCACCCTGGGTGGCACCATCCCTAGGCAGGGGGTCCTGAACTGCATTATAAGAAAGCTAGCTGAGTATAAGCCAGTCTGCAAGCGCTTCCAAAAAGCCCCTTCCATGGTTCCCTCTGTACTTCTTTGGCTATTAAGTGAATTCCTTGGTCAGTGGAAATGCCATGTGGAATCTCAAGCAGGTTGACATCAAGTCCCGGCCTTGACTTTCCCCAATCATGGACCATGACCTGGAATTTTAAGAGGAATAAACCCTTTCATCCCTCCAGTTGCTTTGGTCAGTGTTTTATCACAGCAACAGAAAGCAAACTAGAACAGGTGCACACACACATACATACATATACATATGTGTGTATTCATATATGTAAACATACATGAATATGCATGTGCACACATACACACACACCAGGAATGTAAAGAGCTGCGATACTGGAAAGAAAGGACATGAGCCATGAGACGGCAAAGACAAGAGAAAGGAAGAGATTATTGCTCTCAGTCTGCTCTGAAGCAGACACTGTAGCTTTGAGCTTGATTTATATGCCCACACTGAGGGACACAGCAGATCCACTGGCAGACACGGCATCGCCAGTGGCCCAGAGATAGAAAGGCATGAGTGGGTTTGAGAGATGGAAAAATAACCCTCTTGGGCCAGCAAGCTGAGCAACTGGCAAGAATTATAGACTGGGTCTGTCCAAACCTAAGTGTGAGTACAGAATGCATCCCAATGGGGGTGGCTTTAACTTTCCAACTGCCACTTGCCCGTTGGGCAGAGATGTCCTGACAATGGTGCCTTGGAGACATGGCCCTCAGACTGGATGCTCTGCAGACAAGGTGCCAGGCAAGCCGTGGAGCAAAGCTGCAGGTGATCGCTGTGTGTCTGGTGGAGCTGTGTTTTTATTGGCAGATTATATCTTAAAACATCGCCCTTGTAAAATACAGATATGTCTAAATGATGATATAGAACACAATGTTCCCTTTCTCTTTCTCTTCTTCCCTTCATCTCTTTTTTCATGTTAGCTAAAAACAAGAGTCTTTGAAAATGGACCATTTTTGCCTACAGCTGGAAGGAAATGAAGCCAAAATGTTTACTAGCCAATGAAGAGGTGGGGGAAGACCCTCCCCCCCCCACACACACACACATCCCTCAGGTTCACCATTTATTTGATAGCAATGGGGGGGACTCTTAGGTTGGTGAAGCAGCAGGAGAGGCCCCAGGGGACTCAGGACAGCTGTTGGTTATAAACTTTGGTCCATTATTTCAGTGTTTCAACAACCAGCTGGAGGGCTGGGGACGCAGCTCGTTGACAGAGTGCTTGATGGGAACTCTGAATTCTATCCGTGGTGCCATATAAACTGTGTGTGGTGGCGCATGCCTATTAGCTTGGCACTCTGGAAGTGGAGGCAAGAGGAATGTTGTTTTGGTCAAGGGACAGCATCATGGGGGAGTTAGGATTGGTGGCATCATGGGGAAGTTAGTCATGTGAGGTTAGGGAGGAGATTCTCCGGGATAAGTCAGGGTCTCCCAGCTTTTGCCATCACAGTATCCAGGCTATCTTTGTGTCCTCACAGATGGCCTGGCCTGATCTAGCCAATACTAGCAAGACCAGATGACTTCCATCTCCAAGTGGTGGCCCCTACCACAGTGTTTCCTGCAAGACAACAAAGCCCACTTCACAGGCTCACCAGGTTTTACCTATAAGTATTTTTCTTATAAGTACTTCGATAAAAAAAAAAAAACCAGACTCCTCACAATACATCAAGGATACTTGGATGCATTTGAAATATAATGAGCGTGCGGCTGTAAAAGACATGCCTCATAAGGATCTTTTGAAAGAAGAAATAAATGATCCTGGCTTTGCCTCTTGCTGCTCACAGAAACGATCCCCAGTGCCTCTCCCCAAATCACCAACTCAGGGATAAATTACAATCAGTAATTAGGCTCATGCTTGGGCCTGCTACGGTCAGGGTTCTGCAGACAAATTTCCCACTTCTGGCTTGACTGCTCTTTAAGAAGACTGCACTCAGGCTTGGGAGGTAGGGGGAGGCAGCCACACCTAGTCCTTCCCAGGAGGCGACTCACTTCCCAAAACAAAAGGAAACCGCCTTGTGGGATCTCCTAGCCCAATCAGCAGACATGTCATGGGATCCAGTGACAAGTAAGGGTGCTGTGTCAAGTTCAGCTGCCTGTGGGGCATAGCAAGGAGTTGGGAGAGCCAAGGTATTGCTTTCTTACTATAATCTCAACTTGTCTTTTAAAACGCGCATACTCACATGCTGCACCACACCACAGATGGTTCTTGGAAACACGATACACAGTGGAAGGAGCCACATAACATATGATTCCGTTTATATGAAGTAGCTAGAACAGAGGCATCCACAGAGTTGGAAAGTCGATGAGTGGTTTCTGAGGGACAGGCTGGGGTGTGTGTGTCGGGGGCAGAGTTTAGGGGTGGGTTGAAAGATCTAAGACCCCAAGACAGGTTCGCAATCATGACAGGGCAGGAGGACTAGTGGCTGACAAAGGTTCAAACTCTGCTTCAAGGTGAGATAAGATCCCCCTGACCTCGGCTATTCTAAACATCCCCTGAGGGCGGTGGATAGCCAGGGAGAGTGCCTCCTTGTAGGAGGTGCAAAGACTTCTGTTTACTTGCATAGAAATGGGAATGTCCCCCCACCCCAACATTCCCCTTCCTTTCTCTTGAAATGCTCAGGGACTCCTTAAAGGGGAGCCTACTTAACTGGGCATCCCTCCTTTACCAGGCACCCTGGGCTCTGAAGAGCAGGTGTATCCACAGCTGGAAGGGACTTTGCAAACCTCCCTTCCTGATTACTTACTGTGGAGGGAGGGACCACAGTACTGAGGGCTCCAGGTCCCCACTCCCACCTTACACAGCCCCTTTGGCACAGCTCAGCTGACTTGGGTTGCAGGCGACTGTGTCCAGTTCTGACCATTCACAGTATTAGGTTTTCTCCACTGCCCTACCTGGCAGGGTGTTGAGGCTAGAGTGGTTCCCTTGGCTTGACTAAATCCACACAGCTAGTAAACAGTAGGCCCAAGGGGTGAATGTCTAACCTCAGACCCCGGGGCTCTGGGCTGTGTAGCTCAGCAGGTAGAGTGCTTGCCTGGCACGCGTGTGGTTGTGTCCCCAGCGCATCTTGAGGTCTGGAGGCGCACATCTAGAATTCCAGCACTGGGGAGGAACAGAACGGAGTTAGGAGTTCAAGGTTATGTTCCACTATGTGGTGAGCTGGGGGCCACCTTGGGTACTCTTTGTTTTGAGGCCTCCAGGTAGCCACTCTTCCTCAGGGGTGGGAAATGCGGGTGAGCGCCCCAGTTTCCAGGAGGGGCAGGCAGAGGCCCCCGCGGTGGAGAAGGTGACCTCGGAAGAACCCTAGCAGCAGCTGCCTCTCGGGCAGGAGTCCTCCAGAGTTGGCAAGACTTCCGGTGCTGGCTGGCACACTGTTCATGATTCATGGCCATGTGGGGACTTTACGAGCCTGTGATAAAACAGTAATCATGGGCTGTGAAGTTGACGTGAGATTATGGGCTGCGAGGCCCAGTAGAGCTGCTGGGCTTTCTCGGTTTATTCACAGGGCCGCAGCCATGGATGTGGTGCTGGGATGGTGTGTCATCTCCAGAATGCATCTCCTAGGAAGAGGACAGATAGATGTTGAGGCAAATGTACAATGTCAGGGACTCTGTGTGAGCACATGTGTGTATTGTTTATGTCCATGTGTTTATGTGTCTATATGTATATGCATGTGCATATGTGTGATATGTATGCATGCATTCTCATATGTGTGCATGTGTATGTATGAGCATGCATGCACTAGTGCATACTCACATGTGTGCATGTGTATGTATGAGCATGCATGCACTAGTGCATACTCACATGTGAGCATGTGTGCACAAGTGCATGCTCATATGTGCACATTTGTATGTGCGAGCATGTGTGTCCATGTGAATGGAGGACTTGGGCAGAGTTCTCAGTTAACCATGCTTCTCCATTCATAGAGAAGCCTCCTTCTCACCTGTCACAACTGTTCTGTCAGCGAATCCATCACCAGGCTGGGTCTCCTCCTCACACCTCCCTGCAGCCCGCACTCAGGTGCAGGCAGCCACCCCATTCATCTACTTTCCCATACACAGGAGGAAGGACCCGGTGAGGAATGGCTGAGGCAGGTGGCCAGAGCCAAGTACAGGAAGTCTCTCCTGTACTGGCAAGTGGGGGTCTCAGTTTTCCTGTCCCACTCAAGTGTTTGCCTGTGAAAGGGCCACACACCCTGGTCCCTCATCTAATGTCTAGTGTGTGTGTGACTAGTGTACCAAGTGCCCTGGGCTGTGGGTGGCCTCCCAATCACTGCAGCCTTCCTGGTCAAATACAAGAAGGTTGCATTTGAATTTGTTTGTACCCAAGGAGCCAGGATCCTCATCTGAAGGGCATGTCACAGGGAGGGGTCCTTTCAGCAGACATCAGGGTATGATGGCACACACCTGTGACTCCGAACTCAGGAGGCTAACTGAAAAAATGAAAATAAAAACTGAACTCCAGTTAAACAAAAAACATAAGGACACCCGCCAGGTCTCAATACATTTTCAAGTAGGGGATCTCTGGTGGCAGGCTAAGCGGCTAAGCATCAGATTGTCTGGCACGCAAAAGAAATGCCCTCAAAAGACACTGTAGAAAGCTGTGTGAGCCGGGATGCCAGCGCTTCAACTTTGGAAGCCCAGGGTAGCTGGTGGCTCTAGGAACTCTGCAGAGCCCACTGTTGGACCTCTGGGCTCCCCACTGTTGGATATCTCAGCTCCCCACCATTGGACCTCTCGGCTCCCCACTGTTGGACCTCTGGGCTCCCCACTGTTGGATATCTCGGCTCCCCACTGTTGGACCTCTGGGCTCCCCACTCTTGGACCTCTGGGCTCCCCACTGTTGGACCTCTGGGCTCCCCACTGTTGGACATCTCGGCTCCCCACTGTTGGACCTCTGGGCTCCCAACTGTTGGACCTCTGGGCTCCCCACTGTTGGTCCTCTCGGCTCCCCACTGACTTCCTACCCACCAGCTCCTTCAGAAGGTACAGCTAGATCCTACCTGCTAAAATCCACATCTTTTCCACAGAAAATCTCGCCATAGCTCAGAGGAAAGGCATATGGGACTCCATTCTATAATGTCTCTGTCACTACCTCCAGTCCCCTCCTCTGGCACTGTTTCTTCCACTCCCTTCTGAGCTTCGGACTCATCATGGTCCTGCAGCCTCTTCCAGAGTCACTGTTCCTATGGTGTCATGCATCCCTTCCCTCTGCTGAATGCTCCTCTGAGGTGACCACACAGCTTGTCCCTCACCATGGTCTTCATGGGGCTGACTCTGCCAGTATAGGGTGAAGTTGCCAGGGCTGGGCTGATGCGGTTCAGCACTGGCTGCTGGTGAAGGCCTGAGTTCAGTTCCCAGCACCCACATGGTAGCTCACACCATCGTAACTCCAGTTCCAGGGGATCTAATGCCCTCTTCTGGCCTCTGTGAGCACTGCATGCGTATGGTGCAGGCCTGTACACAGGCAAAACACTCATCCACATAAAATAAAAATAAGTTTTAAAATAAAATAAATTGCCACACCTTCTGTCCCCCAACTTTGCCAACGTACTCTGTATTCTCTTTTCCCCACGGTTCTTTTCAGCTTCAAACACCACAGAACATTCTCACACATGTATTAGCTTTGTCCCTTTCCCTCAAGAGAAGTTCAAGAATTTAGGGATCAGTGGGTTTTGTCAGAATATGGACCTTGAGTCGGTGTTGGGGAGTAAAGGGTTGGCCTCTCCTTCGACCCATTCTTTGAGGGGCAGAGATACACTTTCGCCACTAATACAGAAGTTGCTGTAAGTGCCCTAAGAAGCTACACTGACCCCATAAGGGGGGCTTTCAGGGGTGTGTTCCATTCAGGTAGAGAGAAGAGCATAGTGGCAGAGGACCCCAGACTGGGACGGGCAGTCCCGTCCTGACAGCTGGGTCCTACTTTCTCCCTGATCCACCTGTCCATGGGCCAACTCTCAAATCTCTTTCCTGAAATCACTTGATTTCAAACCTCATCTTTCCCCAGCTTTGCCCTTGCCAGGCAGGACAAGGTGTCCTTGTCACCCAGGGCCCACGGTGACAAATGGCATGAAGAGAATGTGGAAACAGCCTTCCTAGGTCTTAGAGTGTGTGGGCTGGGGGCAGGGTCACATGAGTGCCACCATTTGCTACCAGCCACTCCTGAAAGAGTCCCTATGCTGGGTGGCTTCGGAAGGTCCTGGCTATTTTGTAAGATGCTCATGTGGCCTTCTTTCCTGCTCTCTTTCTCCCAAGGCTCAGACCTCTCTCCGGGTCTGGCAGCACTCCAGCCTGTCACTTCTGATGTGCACCTGTCATCAGTGGATCTTGGGGATCTCTGGTCTCTGGGATTTCTCAAAGGGCGCAGATGACACTTCTGCCTTTGAACTCCTCAGGGCTGTACCTTCCCCATTTGTGAAGCGCAGCAAGTAATCTCTACCCAGAAGGCCATGGGAGAATCAGAGGCACAACTGTGAGCCTCCTGGCTCTCTGACTCTTCTTGACCTGAGTTTCTTTGGTCCTCACTGAACAATGGAGCTGGTCCCACTAGTCTTGATTTGGGTTCATCAGTCTCTGGCTGCCCTGGACCAGATCAAGAACAGGGCAGGCCTTGAAGACTAGAAGTCCCTAGTCAAGGCTGCATGCAGAACTCTTCAGGTGGGTGAGATCCATCAGAACAATGATTTCTCATCACCTGGAGTCCAGATGGGTGGGGTCCATCAGACAGTGGCTTCTCATCACCTGGAGTCCAGATGGGTGGGTATGGGCCGACAGAACAGTGGCTTCTCATCACCTGGAGTCCAGATGGGTGGGGTCCATCAGAACAGTGGCTTCTCATCACCTGGACTCTGGGTGGGTATGGGCCGTCAGAACAGTGGCTTCTCATCACCTGGAGTCCAGATGAGTGGGGTCCATCAGACAGTGGCTTCTCATCACCTGGACTCTGGGTGGGTATGGGCCGTCAGAACAGTGGCTTCTCATCACCTGGACTCCAGGTAGGTGGGGTCCATCAGAACAGTGGCTTCTCATCAGCTATACTTAAGCAGAGTGGGAAATTTGTCCTCAAATTTGACTCACCCTATTCTGCTAATGGGTGTTCTGAGTCTGTTTTTTTCCTTAGTTCTAAAAGGGAAATTACTTGCTTAATTTAATTTTTGCTTAATATTCCTGTTAAAAAATGAGGTTCAATTAAGATACCCAGAAAAAGATCATAATGTTCATTTAACACTAGACTAGAATTTGAGTTGAGTTCCATAAATGCATTTTTTCTCTTTTCTGTTTTTTTAACTCAAATCTAGCTAAGTGAATTACTGATCTTCATTAGCTGCTTTAATTACGGGTTCTTAATGGAAATATTATTGGAATTAAACACCAACATATTAACCAAGGAAAAGCTTTATGTGCCCTAAAACAACCAAATTTCAATACTTGTCGATATTGTCAGTTGGTAAGACACCGGGAAAATGAGTCCCTTATTTGTGACAGTGACAGGCTTTCTGCAGAGGGCTCGTGTCTCTGGAGCTTTCGGTGGACAGGCGCAGCCCTGCAGTGACAAAGACCTCAGATAGGTAATCTGGTTCCCCTCGACCTGTGTGTGCAGCCTCTGCATTAACCCACAGTGCCAGGATGGCAATGCCTCTAGGCACAGGCCACACACACACACACACACACACACGCACGCACGCACGCACGCACGCACACATACATACACACACACGCACACGCACGCACACACACATGCTCACGCGCACACACACACGCACACACACACACCCTTCCAACTCCACTGGCTCACTGAAGTTCTGTGTAGAAGTTCACAATCTCCCGTGCATACATTCATCAAAACGCCTTGCACTGCTTCGCCCTGAATACGCACCAACTCTTCACTTAACAAGGTCTGGATGTGAGGGAGCAGGCGAGGCACACTCTCAGGAATGTTCCAGAGTGTCCTCCTCCTGAGGGGTTGATGATGGCGGAGGACCTTGAGCATAGAATCCTTTGATTTCCTGCCTCATTTCACCAGCCTTTCTGTAATGGGGCCTCTTAGGGCTCCTGATGTCATTAGGGGAGCAAGGATAGGGAGAGAGCTGAGGCCTGGGCCGAATGGTGGACACAAGCCTGAGGGCTAAGCCCACTTGACTCAAATGATGCGAATGTAGGTCAGCTTGTTCTCCCCCATCCCTGTGGCAAGGGTGGGGGTCGGGGAGGAGGGCTGTCCTTTCAAGTTGGGCTCTAAGTATGACTTTGAAACATTGGATTTAAACTATCCTAGCATGGGCTGCCTGCACTGGCTGTTTGGGGGGTGTTTCTGAGGTGAAATTGCCTACAAGGGGGACCTGTTCTCTCATCAGAGTTACCTGTAACAAGCCCCAACTACTAAACATGGGCAATAGTGTAGGATGGGTACTAGTGCCAAGCAGTTTGATCCAGGCAAAGACCATCATTCTCTCAAGACCGGGTAGCTACGGACCACATATGCCCAGCTGCAATTACTGCAGCGAACTGTGACACTGAAACACTGTCCGAATGTATTCTTAGGTCCCTCCACCCCGGGCCCTCATGACTTATCACCTTAGCACAGCCCTGAGCACTTCCTCTCGACTGTCTTGCTTGCTGCCCCTGGACCACCGTGCAGCTAATCAACTACATCTACCTCCCTCTGTCTGTGATGACTTCATTCAGAACTAAGCTGTCAACACTGTCCCAATCATGACAGTACATATCAGGAGCATCTTTCTGGAAGTCATTGGATATCAAAAATACAGCAAAACTCCAAATGACTTCCCAGCAACCTGGACCTGGGCCTGCATCCCAGGCTTAGTTAAAGGAGTACCTCCCACTCAGCTTTCCTTTTGTTTACTCTAAGGCTTCCCCATCTTGTTCCTTTAAAAAAAAAAGATTTATTTTTACTTTTGACTATGTGTGTGTGTGCGTGCATGAGTGCAGGTGAGTGCAGAAAGTATGTCCATGCGATTGCATGTGCCTGGGGATGCTAGAAGCATTGGATCCCGTGGAGCTGGAGTTGCAGGTGGTTGTGAGCCACCTATGTGGGTGCTGGGAACTGACCTTGGGTCCTCTGCAAGAACAGCACATGCTCCTAAGCCCTGAGATGTCTCTCCAGTTCCCTGGGCCCCCTTTAGAGGATATTGACCGCATTCTGTCTGTAGCCTAACTGACAACGTCTTATTCTGGGCTCTTACCACATCTTAGGTAAAGCCTAGCAGCCTGCTCATCATTCTCCTTGCTTTCAGTCTCAGTCAAGGAAAACCACCTTTGTAGCCAGAGTGGTGCTTCCAAAAGTGGCCCAGATTGGATCCACCAAAAGTCTTTTGGTCCTTCTAAGGGACTGAGCCCAAGTCCTTCAGCTGGCACCAGGCTCCGTAGCCTCTGCCCTGCTCACTCCATCAGCCTCATCGTAAGTCAAATGCCAGAGTTCCTGCTGCCGGGCTCTACAAATGCCGGAGGCAGAGAGCAGGGAGTGAAAGCTGGGGTTGCAGAGGGGCAGCACCCCAGAATGTCTGCCTTCCCTGCCCCATCTCCTGCCAGCACATTTAACAGGGTGTCTAAACCAAGGGACTTACTCATTCCACACTCTGGTACCCCTGCAGGTGTCAGCCTGACATCCTTGGCGCTGATACTGCTCCATTTAAGGTGTTTGCCACTTCCCTGCCAGTATTGTATCTTCTCAAGACCACCAAGTCCTGCCTTCCTCCCAAAGTTAAATCTGGGCTAAAGAGGCACTTACAAGAAAGAAGCCCTGTGTGAGTGCCTAGCTGTAGCAGGGACATTCAGTTTCTGTTCTACGGCATGAAGTATTTCTGTGTCCTTACAATACCGAATATCAAAGTTTCTGTCCCTTTGCCTATCGCCCCTTGTCTTGGAGCTTTTGCTCTAACCTTGACCCTGCTATAATTTCAAACACAAGCTGTACTGTCCCCTTCTGTGAACTTCCATGTCCTCAAGGTGTGTCCCTGCCTCCTGGGCTGATGTCCCATTGTGGGGAGAGTCCACACAGTCTATCTTATCGTTGGTCATCATGATGCTGTTTTTTATGTTAACCTGACCACATATGAAATTAACTAAAATTCAAGACAGTGAGGGTTGTTTCTTAATCGAATCATTTGAAGTGGGAAGATATATTTCTAAGCCGGATGTTTTGAAGTAGAAAGATCCACCTTTAATCCGGGCCACTCCTTCTGGTGGCAGCCTATATAAGGACATGGAAGAAGGAAACTGGCTCTCTAATTGTCCACGTTCTCTTGCTGGCAAGTCCATTCCTTCACTGGCATTAGAGCCCACTTCTTCAGGATTCTAGGGTATACTGAAGACCAGATGGGACATCCAGCCTCGTGGACTGGACAAGTACTGGATTCTTAGACTTTCTGTTAGTAGACAGCCGTTGTTGGAATAATTGGACCACAAGCTTGTGAGCCACTCTAGTAAGTCTCATATATATATATATATATGTACATACATACATATATAAGTATGTATATATATATGAATTTGTATATATGAATTTGTGTTGGCTTTTTTTTTTGTCTCTTAGCCCTAGAACTCCAAGATCTTCCTGAAGGAGAAGATTTTCTTCAATTATTTCTAGCACTTTCTGTTGGTCACATGGTCATTGATTGAAGTTGAATGAAAGGCCTTGATGCTGCAAGTCACGGGATCTCCAGCGGTAAGTCAAGGGGATTACGAGACACTCAGCTGTCTCCAGATAAAGATGGGTCAGGCTTCCCAGAGCAGGTGCTGTGACCTTGCTCTGGCCTCTGTCTGCTTCCCCAGCCCTTGCAATCTCAGCTGAATAAACTCAGATGAGACAGGGAGCTCAGTGCAGAAGCCAGACAGCTTATTGCAGTTTAAAATGAGGCAGTCCCGAGGGTGGACCTGGCCAGTGTTCACACGGACCATAGAGAGAACACTCTCATGGAGAGAGAGTGAACAGTAGATGCTAACAACAAAGGACCCCTGAGCACAGCTGCATTTTAAGTGGGCTTTGTACTATTTCCTTAATTTCTGGAATAGATACCTGGGGGGCATTTTCGGGCTCCAGGTGATTGGATTAATTCCTCAGGGAGGGGACAATAGTATGTCTTTGTTCTAGATGTAAACTCACAGGCTTTTGAGCAGTTCAAAATGCCATGACTCCACTAAGGGCTGGAGTCTCTCAGATCCCACGCTTGGCCAGAGTCCTTCCCTTTCAAGTTCCCGGTTTCACAGCCTGAGCGTGAGAGCAGGAGGAGTCCATTCTAATGAGCTCCAAGCCTGCTCATATTGGACTGACTACCCGATAGGACCTCACCTTCTACTGTCATCTCCAAGGTACAGTTTAGGCTTAGGAGACCATGGCCCACCTAAGTCTGGGAACCGCAGTCAGGTCTCCCACTTGAGTCAGGAACCCCATCTGTTTCACAACCCTGCCTTCCAGGCCCCCCTCCTAATGTGGGTGTCTTTTCAAGGTTGAAGGCAGCCTTAAAACATTAAGCTTTGAAGCCAGAGCTTAGGAATGCACAGGCCTGGCTTAAAATTTCCTCCCTGGCCTTGTGGCCTTGGCAGTTCCTGGACCCCCGAGCTCAGGCCCTCATGTGTAATATGGGTGGCTGTTATCCCCCTTGGGAGGGTTAAGTGAGATGAGAAAAGTCAGTCCCTTAGCTCTGAGCCTGGCATCCCATGCGTGTGCTGAGCCGAGGCTAAGTCCAAATTCCATGCCCACCCTAGAAATCTCCGGTGACTCAGAACCACCTACAATAGCTTCCTTCCCCCACTGGGCAGGAGTCTGATCCCAATTACTCATTCTGGCCAATCACCCATCATTCGTCATCCCACTGGGTGCCAGCGTCTCTTGGCTTGGCTCATCTCTGTAGAGAATCTTAAAGCATCAGAGGCCTAATATCACCAATGAGTCCCAGAAACCTTGCAGGCACCCCGCCCTCCCTCCCCTGCACTGCTCCTCCACCCACCAATCCCCCACCCCCTACACCTGGCATGAAGCTTGGGATAGATGCAGAGAAGGGCTACTTTAAGAGAAGCCAGTGTCCTGAGCTTCCTGGGAGAGGCAAAGGAAAGAAAGGAACACTCTCTGGTGAGCACAGGCGGGGGAAGGGGGTTAATGCTCCCTCTTCTGTGATAATGCTGAGGGTGGAAGAAGGGCTCAGGAGGTGATCAGGGCAGCTACTCTCACTTGGGGTCTGGTTACAGGTGTCTAACACTTCCCAGCTCCTAGAGCCCAGAAAGCCAGCTGTTGGTTCCTGAGAAGTGACTGTCCCATGAGCTGGGCGGGGTCGGGGGGGGGGAGGACTGAAGTAAGGGAGGGTTTCTTTGGAGAAAGCAAGAACGTGAAGGAGGAGGAACCAACATTACCCTTGGGAACCAGAGTGTGTGCATGTGTATGTGTGTCTGTGTGTTTCTGCCTGTGCCTCTGTCCCCACAGCTGCCTGAGAAACACAGGCCTCCTGTCTTTCGAAACAAGTGTCCCTTTTCCACCATGGGGACTGCATAAAACCAGCCCAGAGGGAAACTTGAGGCCCTTGAAGTCAGGGATCTGTCAGGGTGTCCCTTTGGCCTACTGTTGCGAAGCTGGGCTGAGCTTTCCCTGTCCTGACTATGACCTCAATGTGCTCTGCTTGAGTACAGCTCCCCAGCTGGAAGAGCCCCTTTCTGGGGCACACTGAGTCTCAGAAATTCAAGCCAGCTCCCTAATACACACCAGAAGCTTAGGACTCCTGCAGTTCCTGGGTGATGGTCAGTGTGCCCCCCACCTTCTACACCCCAGCCCAGCCCAACTGTACTTGTCACCTGCAACAGTCAGAGCCTCCCGTGTGCCTTAACTGACTCTGAAAAGTTAAGTCAGGTGTAAACGTGATGGCTTAATAAAAGGAGAGTGCTGTGGTTTAATTATGCCCTTGTCTGCCAAGGTAAGGGCTCACAGCCTGCCGCCCTGGGCTCCCCTGCACCCCTGCCATCACTGCCTTGGCCTTTGCTTTCCTCACAGAAGGCAGATGTGCACAGAGGTGGTTGGGGGCTGGGACAGAGCAGGCATGCTATTAATTATGGTGTTTTCAAGAATAAATCTACTTTTTAGTGATAAAAAGATGTGTGTCATGTGTGCCAGTCCCCTCCCCCCTTCCCCCCTAAGTGTTCTTGACTGCCGGCTTCTCATTGGTGTGGTAGTCTATCAGCTGGGAGCTGAAGAGATTTAATGAGCTATGATGTACTCCTACCATAAAGACGGTGTGCTGCCATAAATGCTGATACTATTATCACCACCTCCACCATCATCATCGTCTTCTTCATCACCTCCACCATCACCATCATCTTCATCACCTCTACCACTATCTTCTTCATCACATCTACCATCTTCTTCATCACCTCCATCTTCATCACCTCCACCACCATCTTCTTCATCACCTCCACCATTGCCATCATCTTCATCACCTCCATCACCACCACCATTTATCCATGCACACCGAGTAGGTGAGGCACGGAAGCAAGTCCATTCCTGCTGACTTGACTTCACACTGTCAGCTCTCCTATGGAGTAGGCACTCTTGTTCCTTGTTAGGCGAAGAAACAGGCTTTGCATTGTCTGTAGCGGCACTAAATTTTTCTAAAAATATGCAAAATCAGTATTGGTGAAAGCTCAGTTTCTTGCCAAGCCTGAGGACCTGGGCCTGACTCCCAAGACCACATAGTGGAAGGAGGGCATGAACTCCCACAAACTGCCCTCTGACCTCCACACATGGCCCATAGCATATGTGCACACACAAGATAAGTAAATAATATAAAATAAATAAGTAAATAAGTTTTTTTTAATCAGCAAAATTGGGCTCTGACCTTTGTCTTCTCTGACTCCAAGCCATGGGCTGGCCTTACGAAGTGACAGCCCTGGCGATGAGCATAGTCTCAGCTGTACACTGAGCATGTGTAGCTCTGAACTGCAGACAGTCTACCATAGACTTGAAAGACTGGGAGAGGCCTGGGGTGGCTGGAAAATACTTTCTACTTAGAGGTTGGCTATTGAAAATCTTAGGAGCTTGCTTTCTGCTTCCTCCCCCACATCTCCATATCCTAGAAATTCACCTTTCTCTTGGAATAGAAGAAGCTGACCCAGCAGTCTTGGACTGAGACAGGAATCTCTTGTCCAGTATTCCCCATTTCCATTCTGTCAGAAGATCCCCAGTGATTGTTCAGTCCTGCTAGGACCGACAGACAGGCCTGCTCCTCATCCCACTTTGAACTCCCAGATCAGATGGTAGAGAGATCCGCCAGGGTCTGACTCACACCACAGGCTGTGTCTGGGGACAGAGCTCTTGTGTCTGATAGAATAGCAATTCTCCAGGGGCTGCTGCATCAAGGGACTTTTCTCTCCACAGCTGCGTCTGTGTGTTTCTCTTTCATTCAAAGAGCATACATGGCTGGCTGCTGCTGGTCAGACCCTGTTCGGAAGTTTAGGGCAGCTGCCGTGGTCAGCAAAGTGACCTCCTCCTGCCCTGGAGAGCTACAGCTGTACAGGGGGGCAGAGGTAGGGCAGCTGCTCGGGGGAGGGAAGAGAGAGGCTCAGAGAGGTCAAGAGATATGTTCAAAGTCATGGAGTAATTGAACTGACGTATAAACTCAAAGGGCGTTCTGGGGTCATGCCGCCTCTTTCTGCTCCTCGAAGTGCCTGCTGAGCTCCAGAAAGATGTCCATGGAGAGACGAAGCCCTGTGACTGGGAGCCGGCAGCTTGCACAGACAGACTTACTGGCACACACTGTGAAGGACAGATTTTGATGCCTTTGACATTAACTGCCTTTTCATGTTGCTTTAATAAATACCTGACCAACGTGACGTAAGGGAGGGAGGGGGCTTCTGTTTGGCCTCACACTTTGAGGGCAGGGCAGGGGCAATGTGGGGATGGGAAACTGAGCTGCCTGCTCACACTGTGCTCCTAATCAGGAAGCAAGGGCAATAAGTGCTGGCGCTCAGCTTAAGTTCTTCATTTTCCCTTTAGGTTTAGTCTGGGGCCCAAACCCACAGGACGATGCTACCCACATCCAGGATGCATCTTCCCTTCTCAGTGAACCTCTCTGGAAACATCCTCAGACAGCAGCAGAGGTTCCTTCCCTGGGTGACTCTGAACTGGGTTAAGATTGACAGTTACACCCCATTCAAATATTTTTGTTTGGTACATGCATGTGCAAGCACATGGGGGAGTAGATGAGGAAGTAGGGGTTCTTGCTCATGGTGGGTGGGGAGGCTACAGGTTGACATTGACCCCCATGTGGGTGGGGAGGCTACAGGTTGACATTGACCCCCATGTGGGTGGGGAGGCTACAGGTTGACATTGACCCCATAGTGGGTAGGAGGCTACAGGTTGACACTGACCCCATAGTGGGTGGGGAGGCTACAGGTTGACACTGACCCCACGGTGGGTGGGGAGGCTACAGGTTGACATTGACCCCATGGTGTGTGGGGAGTCTAGAGACTGACACTGACCCCATGGTGGGTGGGGAGTCTAGAGGCTGACATTAACCCCCATGGTGGGTGGGAGGTTACAGGTTGACACTGGGATGTCTTCCTATACGGGTCTGTGCCTTATAATTTTAGAAATGTTTTTATTAAGTGTATTTATCCATGCAAATGCCAGAGGACAACTTGTAATATTTATTCTCTTCTTTATTCTTTACCTGGTGAGCCATCTCACCAGACCTACTGGGTGGCAGGCACAATTCAGAGATCCTCTCGTCTCCACCCCAACATCGGCAGTGTAGGTGCACACTATCACAGACGGCTTTTGTGATAGAAATCAGAACTCGGGTCCTCAAGCTTGCACAGGAAATATTTTACCCACTGAGCCACCATAGCTCAAACCATCAGAGAGGAGAAAGAGAGAAAAAGAATAACGAATATACTTTCGGGTGACAAAAGAGGGCAGAAGAGGACCCTGAATCTCCTAGAACTGGAGCTGCTGGTGAACTGAACCCCCTGAAGTGGGTTCTGGGAATGGAATGAGCTCTCGACCTCTGTATGAGCAGTAAGCATTCTTTTCACCTTTGAGTCATCTCTCCAGCTCGACCATCGCATCTCTTAACCCACACAACTGTCCATAGAGGTGCAGATGCTGTACTCCTGTTACAGATGCAGGAGTTGAGACTTCAATGGATGAGCTGACTTGCTCAAAATTGCTGCTAATGAATAGAATGTCCTGGGATAAAATTGTGGGGTAGCCAGGGCTCCTGTGAAAAGGGGGTTGATTCAGGCTTATTCACAGAATACTTAACATTTAACAGGGCACCTTCTACACACCTGACACTATTCTGCTCTCTTAGAATGCAATACCGAGCAGGTCAGACAGGATCACGGTGCCTGTAAAACCCACAGTCATGTGGGACAAGGGCTGAGCAATGGTAGAACTCAGGCATATTGTTTGTTGGGCTCTGAGCTCCTACAGAGGTAGTTCTCCATTGGGCTTCCAATAGGATCACCTAGGGAGCAACAGAACAGTAGTAACGCCATGATCCTACCCAGACCAACGGAAGTCAGAGCTCTTGGTTTGGGTGGGTAGGTTTCTGGTCATAAGGTCAAAGACACAGCTCTGCACTCACTTCAAGCACAGTAAGACCAGAGCATAGGGCTAATAAAATATGTGGGAAGCAATGTGTGGTGATGATGTCTTGTCATGCCAGCGCACTAGAGAGGCTAAGGCAGAAGCGTTCCATGCTTGAGGCTAGCCTGGGCTACATAGTCAGGCACATCCCAAAAACACACAGAAAGAAAAAGAAAGAGTATTAGGGACAGGAAGGAGAAGAATGAAGGAGGATGATGCTGTGAATGCCAAGGCTGCACCTTTGGGAAGGGTGGGGACCTCAGGAGGCAAGAGAGCTGCGGGAACACGTGCCCTCTCAGGTGACAGAAGAGTGAGGCAAGATGATGGGTTTACACCAATTACCTCAAGGTTGTTGGCTGCCATCTTCCTGGGAAGAATTTATTTATTTATT
>JAQHUG010000555.1:632746-660241 GCA_028555095.1 Dicrostonyx torquatus | reverse complement strand
ATCCCCTCTAGAGACAAGTCTCTTGCAAATCTTAAAATGACTCCCGTTAATGTAGATATCTTATTCCCTTCCCCAATGCACTTGTAAAATTTAAAATGCTGATTAAAATGCGTAAGACATCGCAGGGAGCAATCAGAGAGGCAGAAAGCAGCATGGAGAAGTTTTGTCATTTCCATTGTTTGAGACTGGAAAGAGGCCAGTTTGCCAGATGGGGCCTTGCCCTGGCCATTGACACCAGGAGCAAAGGGGAAATGGGTGTCTAGGGGCCTCTAAGTTTGATATGGAAAAGTGATCTGTCTCTGGAGTCTTTAGATCTAAGATAAAGACATACCTGCTCTCAGAAATCCACAGTCTGAGGAGCTATGAGTAGCCTTCAGGGAGTCAGTCTGAGGGAGATATGGCTAGCCCTCAGGGAGCCCCAGACTGAGAAGATATGGCTGGTCCTCAGGGAGTCAGTCTGAGGGAGATACAGTTTGTCCTCAGGGGGCCCCAGGCTGAGGGGAGGCATGCCGAAGTCTACGGACAGTTCCTTGTGAAATCACTGAGTATTCGTGACTGTCTCTGTATTCAGAGGTGTGAGGCTTTCTGCTATTTTGGGTGAAGGCACCATTCTTAGCATACATGGTTAGTCACGGTCTCACTAGACTCTTCACAAACGCTTTTTCCGTGTTTACTATCTCTTTCGTATTGATGACTTTATGCTGTGTCAAGAGTATGGCTTTTGTTGTTGTTTTTCCATCTCTCTAGAGCAGCCAATGGCCAAGGGGAGACTGGAAAGTCCACGTTTACTAACACAAATAAAAGCTGATATAGCATTGTGGTCAGTACTAGTCTAAATTCTTCGTCTACCAAAGTTTCTAGGTTTGTAGATTCTGATTAGTAATCACGGTAGCCCACATTTATATACAGACATCCCTCAAGCACTGACCTTCGTATCTATGACAACACACTGACCCCCTGTTTGTTCAATTCACTGCCGCAACCCTGGTCTTCCTGAATAGGAAGTGAACAATGTGACCGACATTTTTTTGCAGCTGACTGTACCAGAGGTAGCCACATGACTCAGACTAGTCCCTGGCCTGGCTGCCTAGCAACTAATGAGAGTTTCTCTTGAGAACTAGAACAGCGAGACCACATCAAGAACTAAGTTGGAGTGGACCCCTGGAGTATGGAGCTCAGTCAGTGTTGGGGCCAGAAGTGGTACCAGGGAGACTTGGTTATGTGTGTTCAGAGGAAGCCAATTTGCAGGGAGGAGGCTAGAAACAGGGATAGAAAAAAAGATCAAGAGACAGACATCCCAGGGAGCCTGCTGGGCGCTTTCTGAGGCTCCTTGAGACCAGCCTCCACTGTGAAACTGGGAGATACCCTTTCCACCTTAGACTAACTCCCTCTTCTGAAGCTGCCTTTGCAGTGGGGGTATTTGCTTCAGCATTTGCTGAGCTTCCTTGCAAGGGTTTTAGGATCAAATCAAATAATGTTTATGAAAGGGCTTGGTGACCTGTGAGGAGTGATGGTGATTTTATGGTGAAATGTCTGGAAACAAGGTCTGAATTTAAATATAGGCTGAGACAGGGGACTTACTGCCCGGGGAGTCTAATGAGGGAAGCTGGGCCGAGAAGCTGGTGGTTCCCATGGAGATTTGTAGCAGGTATGGGGCAGGCAGCCTGAGAAGGCTGGAAGATCCCCAAGCAGGAGAGATGGCTGGGGTGGACTTGTGAAGGAGGCTTGAGGATGTTTTGTGGGATGGTGGGCAGCAGGGATGGCCAGAGGCTACTGCAGATGGCAAGGGCCAGTGGCAGTAACACCAGTGAGTAAGCCATGGGAGGTTTCTGAGTGGGTAGTTTTAGAAAGGCAAAAAGATGGATTTTGTGGGGGCAGTGGCTCAAGAAGGCACTATATTCTCAGGCGTGGGGACTGGGGCAGAACAGCATCCAGAAAGGGAAACTTTGTGAATGAAGAAGACCTGATTACTCATTCATTCAATAAGCGGTGCTGAGCTCTGCTCCAAAAAGAGGTGAGTGGGCTGTGGTTCCGTCCCCTTGAAGCCTCTGGTCTGCTGAGGGAGCCAGGTCAATATAACAGTGCTACAAAACAAGGCCTGATTACTAACGGCTGAGAAGTCCCTGGGAAGAGTGCAGTTGGCTCATGGCAGTCTTCAACTGGGTCCCCCAAATGAGGCTGTTCCTGAGTTGCAAACTCTGAGAAGTGACATTCCAGGGTGTGAGGACAAAGGCCCAAAGCGGAGCAGACAGAAGTGCTGGCACGAGGAACCTGGAAAGCCAAGCGACCCAGACCCGGAGGCCATGCCATGTGGAACATCCTGCTGCTTCTCTTGAGAGGGGTGGCGAGGCTGGGGCACCTCACGCAAAGAGGCACGCACAGGTGGGTCTGAGATGGTAGCACTCTGCTGGAAACAGGAAAGATGGAAGCGATTCATGAGAGGGTTCTGACAAGCCAGAAGTGCTCAGTTTTTGTCAACTTGACACAAACTAGAGTCACCAGGAAAGAGAGAAGCGTCAGTTAAGGAACTGCCTCTACCAGATGGGCTTGTGGGTAAATCTGTGGGGCATTTTCTTGGTTAATGATTGATTTTGGAGGGCTCAGCTCATTGTGGGTGTTGCCAACCTTGGGGAGGTGGTCCTAGGGTGTAGAAGAAGGCAGGGTGAGTAAGCCATGGGGAGCATGTCAATAAGCCCTGTTCCTCCATGGCTTTTCCTTCAGTTTTAGCCTCTAAGTTCCTGTCTGGCTTCCCTTGATACAACCCCTGCGGCCCCACCTCCACCCCCTCGCCATCAAGTTGTTTTTGTCTGTGTTCTGTAGCATCAGCAGAGAAGCAAGCTTCTTTCCTGTTCTTGTGGTAGAAGCCCTGACACAAAAGCAGCTTAGGAAGAAAGGGTTCATTTGACTCAGCATTTCCAGTTACAGTTCATCACTGTAGGGAGGCCGAGGCAGGAACTTAAAGCATTGCACTCACAGCCCAGGGCAGAGAGGAGAGAGACACAGGGACACTCACTTCCTTACTTCCTGCTTATACCATGCAGGACCGAGCCTAGAGAGTGGTGCTGCCCCCAGTGTGCCGGGTCTCCCCACATCAATCTGTAATCAATAGGCTTCCTTACAGAAACGGCCAGTGAGAAACTTGATCTAGATAATTCTTTATTAAAATTCTCTTCCCAGGTGCTAGGTTATGCGGAGGAAGCAGTTGATGTCACACTGAGGAAGAGGCTTCAGCTTGGAGACTCTAAAACTAAGGTACAGGGGATGACAGGGACTTGCCAGGCAGGGACCTCCCAGAAACAGAGAAGGCTCTGGGCACCCTGCTGATGACTAAGTAAGTATGACTTTCTTCTTTGCCCAGAGGAAGACTCCTCGGAATGTCCAAACTCTGTAACCAAAGCCTTGGGCTCCATGGGGAGGAGAACAGGCAAATGGCCTGGAAATGGGACTTCCACAGCCCAAGGCCTTTGAGAGTTGGCTCTTTCCTCTCTGGTCCACTTCCACTCATGAATGCCTTTATATTCCACAGTAAACTGCCTCTGTCCCCATCGCTATCCACATGGCCCTAGTCCTAGTCTTTGTTTCAGGCCACAAGAATCTGGAAATCTCAGAAATGTCCGTGAATGTCAGGTCTATGACTCTAATGCCAGTGGAGGAACCCAGGAAGGAAAGGGAAGGGCTCAGCACGGATCAAGTCGCTGCGTCCCAGTCAAGTTAGGACATTTTCTTTATCTTTACAATCATGTGACCCATTTCACACATGGGAAAAGGGAGGGTGGAGGGGGAGAGGGTTAGCACTGGAAAGCGGCTCAGTCAGTAAAGTGTTTGATGCACACTGAATTCAGATCCCCAGCACCCACTGAGAGTGGTCGAGCATGCTCAGTGCCGGCGCTGTGGAGGGGTAGTCGGGAGGATCCCTGGGTCTTGTAGGTTCTCACAGCCAAGCTCCAAGTTCAGTGAGAAACCTCTGAAAAATAAGTGGAAATAAATAAGCAACAAAGAGCGGTCTATCTGGGAAGGAAGCTGACACATAATTTGCTCAGAAAACATAGCTGATAAGGAGAAAGATGAAAGGAGAAAGGCATGTCACTGCCTCTCGAGGCCTCAGAGTGAGAGAGAGCATTAGACAGAAAATGGTGTTACGTGCAAGAGGCAAACATGATGGGGCTTTGAAGGGAAGGAGAACTTTCCCTCTAGAATCGGGGGAGATTTACTAAGAAAAAGAAGGGAGGAGGAGGGAGAAGGCAGGGAAGAGTTGGGGAGCTGAGCCTCCAGGAAAGGATGTGAGAGGAGGTGCTTCAGGAAAAAAAATCCCCGGAGAAATTCCACCAAGTAATTTCAAGAGGAAATACCATGTTTTTATACATTTTTATTTACTTTTATGTTTTCAATTAAAATATAATTACACCGTTTATCCCTCTCCTTCCCTCTCTCCAACCCCTCCCATGTTCTCTCCACTCTCAAACTGATGGCCTCTTTTTCTCTGAGTATTATTGTTACACACACACACACACAGACACACACACACACACACAGAGAGAGAGAGAGAGAGAGAGAGAGAGAGAGAGAGAGAGAGGTGCTGGCTCCACGTTTTGTGTTTGTGGGCATATTGCTTCAGGGTTGTCATTTTGGATGGGATACCAAACAGGAGTCTCACCCCTGGGAGAGACTAATTTTCCCTCTTTCAACAGCCATTAGTTGCCTGTAGTTCTTTGTCAGTTTTTCTAGACCAGAACAATTCCTTGGCTACATTCTAAATGACTTATTCTTACATCCACAGACAAGTGTACTTATTACCTCTCATCAAAGATGCTGCACTCTACAGTAAATGGTGACCATTACAAAGACCACAACTGGCCCAATGCAAAGATGAATGGATTGGGAAGAGCCCAGCCCTAGTGGTACATCTATGGCTCAGGGAACATCAAGGGAGGAGACAGGAATGTTGTAAGAGCCAGAGTACCTAGAAGTCTGTCTTAGAAATGGACGCACAAACAAGACCTAAACAATGACGATATTGACAGACAGCCTATCATATTTATATGCTTTGAGGGACTGGTGGTGCATTTCATATCACACAATTTACTTCAATCCAACATGTATGACAAAGAGCATGGAGAAGTCAGGTGCTGCTTAAGATTTTAAATTAGAACCATTCTTAACTCTATGTCACAAGGAAGCAGCAGCAGGAGGCTTGGACTGATGTCTTCAGGCTGTGGGATTTGGCTCCTTAGGAGGATCACTGTCATGATGGTGCAGGCTCCTCTTCTAGCAATGGAGCATTACAGAAGGTGGCACCCAGTGTCAGACTTCAGCCTCCATAATGAAGTGCACACAGGTGCACACAAACATGTACACACATGTATGAAAAAGAAAGGATGGCTTCCTTGAGCTCCCTCAGGCACTCAGTGGCAAAACCGAGAGTCAGTGCGAGGATCTGGGTTAATTCAATTCCCCTTCTCTCTGGACCCTACCACCCAGATTTTTTTAAAAAAACTTTATGCACGTGAGTGTTTTGCTTGCTTGTATGTAGTGCACTGTGTACATGCCTAGTGCCCTAAAGGCCTGAACAGGGCACTGGGCCCCCTAGAGCTGGCATGGTGGAAGGTTATAAGCTGCCACATGGGTGCTGGGCACCACACCCAGGTCCTCTGAAGATCAAGCGCTCTTAGCTGAGCAGCACTCCCCACCGCCCGATTTCCTGGTATCCTATGGGGCATTTTACTGGCGATTGAGTTCAGGAGGAGAAAATAATGTTGGCCTTCGACACTGACTTCCCAATTACCAAAGAGAGCAGCTGTGGAGACAGCTTGAAATGCAGGCTGCCAGAAAGGCTTGAAGTTTCGGCTAGATTTAGATGCTGGAGGGCTGATGAGACGGCTCAGCAGGTAACTTGTTGCCAAGCCGCATGCCCTGAATTCTAGCTCAGGGGTCCACATGGCAGCAGGAGAGAACTGTCTCCCATAGCTGTTCTGTGACCTCCACGTGTGCACCGTGTCCTGACACACTCACCCTTCTCATATATGAGTAAATAAAAATGCAATTACAATTATATATGTGTAATATATATGGATATGCATGTTTTGCTATATATTGAAAGGTCTCCCTGGGCAGCTTTGAAGCACTTGGTTCCACGGAGAATGGACCTGTCTCTGTGCATTGTCCAGCCCCTTCTTTTCCCTTCCCTCCACCCAGATGTGGTCACCCAACTGCCCTGCTTTTTGCTGATCTTCTAATTAACAAAAGGGCCCATCGCTCCATTATTTTATGATCACAGTTTAAGAAATGAGGTGGGAATGGCTTTGCATAGGTCTGTCTGATTGCCGGATTAGCAGGCGCCTTCCAGCTTGCTTAATCCTTCTTTAATTCCTTGATCAACTCGGTTCAGCTCAAAACAGCCAGGCACCTAGGAAATTCAGGATAAAAGCTGTGTTGTCGGGACTTAAGCACTATTGTGTTTCTTCATTAATGTGAGCCAACTGTGTTCGTGCCCATAATGAGAGGAACAGGTACACAAAGACGCGCTGCCGGGGACAGAGCTCAAAGAATAGCATGGGGACAGAGCTCAAAGAATAGCATCTGGATTGGGGAAAATAATACCTGGGAGAGATGGAAAGGGACATACACTTGAGGTGGAGCCAGGATAAGACTGTGACTGGACACAGTGCCCCAGGCACTGTCAGCCCAGGGCTGGAGCATAGACTGCCCAAATCACAGGGCCCAGGCAGAAAATACACTCCACATACAAAGTGGGAAATTGGTAGAGTTTTAAAAAGAACCCACTGAAAGGGGAAAGCAGAGAAATTGCAGAAGATGATTCTATATTCAGAGCCATTCCTACTCTTGGGAATGAAGAGTCAAGCAGGGAATTTTCTAGGGAGCTAAGGAGAGCTATGTTATAGAGAGAAATTCCGAGGGTGTAAGACCCTACTTGGTTAGCCAAGCTCTGCCATTTTGGTTGTACTGTGATCATTCAAAGCTAGTCATGTGGTTTCCAGAACTAAACTGGTGACTTGTTTTTCTATGTTCTTGTCTTTCTGCCCTCAAAGCTGATTCAGAGACAGCCTGACCATAAGCAAGTATTATGGACTATTTATCAACCACAACAGGGAACTGCCCCTATTTCTCTAAACCTTTAAGAAGGGTTGCCACTAGGCCACACAGGCCTGATCTGTCTTTGGAGACCCTACCATGCCACAGCCTGCCTGTCTGTCCCCCAAGATCCTGCAGGGGAGTTCCTTAAGCAGAGAGATAAATAACTCGAAATAGCTTCAGGAAGACTCTGGAGCAGACCGGATTCACTAGGGCCCTTCCTGCCACAGCAAGCAATAAAAGCTGAGAGTCCTTCTCAGAAGGGCAAAGCCAAGCTGCAGAAAAGACTCTCAGATCACACCGCTGCCTGGAAGAGGTTTAGACCAACCGAGGCAACTGTTAGGCTATCTATAGGCTGTACAGTATGATCCAGGTTCTGTGAGCTGTCCCCCAGGGTGATGTAGCTGCTTTTGAGTCATTCTACTCATGTGAGTAACCCCAACAAAGCTCACTGGCTTATTAAGTTGGACTTTGGCGGTGTTCCTACTCTGGTCTGCTGTGGTCTCCCTATCTGGGGTGAATAGACATGCGTTTCCCCAGGAAACATAACAGGTGCTAAGAGTCCTCCTTATAAATCTTGTATCCCAAAGACAGTCTGCCTTGGCATCCCCTTTAAGCCCAGTCTTATTCTGCTCCCTGATGCATATTCTGCAGAATGCAGGGGACCGCTGGGTCAGGAAGAGTGGTGTTCCTGCTTGGGTGTGCTGGCAGGGACAGGGAGCAGTCATGGAGTGCCCAGTAGAAGCTCACCCTGCAGTTTGCAGCCATCCTCTTGGCCTCTCTTGCTTTTTATTTGACTGTGGCCTAGTTTTACACTGGAAGAGTTGGGGTGCCAGTCGAGCTTAGGCCTCTCAGTATTTGCTGACTTCCTGGCCCTTCTCTTTCCAGCCTGCTCAGCTGGGCCCGCTAAGACTCCTCTACTTTTCCTTCCAGTTCCAAAGCATCCCCTGCCCCATGGGTTCATGGTAGATGAGAACCAGTTAGACAGAATGAGCCTGGTCATTCCTTTGGAGGCCATGCTGAGTCCCATAGGGCCTGCTTTGGATCTCAGAGAAATGTGAGACCAGCTACTTAAGGATGGGAGGGACATCTACTCACTTTAGGTGTGGCAGGATCAGAAACAAATACCTTCATTTCATAATAAGAGTGCTAAAAGATAATAACAAGAGTAGCAAAAGCTGAGAGCTTATTTTACAACTTTGCAAGACTGGGCATTAGCCTGGAATGGCAGGCATGCCAACTGAGTGCAGAGGACAGGTTTTAGATACCCGTGTGAGTGGCCCCCTTTCTTTCTGCCTACTGAGGAATCAGGAGGGACAATAACACTGTCTGGGTTCTAGCTTTCCCTCTGTCACTCACTTTTTTTTTTTTAAACAAAAACATGTGTGGGCTCATCTCTCTGGTTCACATACTGTTTATTTTAAAGTTCACTGGGCACATGACCTCGCAGGCAAGTTTGGCTGTCAGTTATTTTTCACGCTAAGCTTTTAGTTTAGGTGAGTAGTGTCCTGAGTATGGGCAAGAGGAGGGACTAGTTGCCTAACAGGTGTTGGTAGTGGGTTAGTGTTTTCTGTTTGGTTGTAGCTGGCTCTAAGCTGGTTTGAGGAACCGTTGAACTGGAACCATCAGAATTTCTTTATACTAGGCTTGCCTTGCCTTAATGGGTCCAGAATCCAAGGATCTGTCAGTAAAGGTGCTGCTCAGCCTACTCCTGACTTCACGGGCCTAGCCTTCCCCGGCCGCCTTTCCTTGGCCTTCTGTTTCTCAGGGTCTTGTCTCTACAGGAGCAAGCTGTTCCCGTGTCTGGATCTCGAATGTGAGTTCTAGTCCTACTGGACTATGATCATCCCCGAGGGTAGGCTCATTGGGCCATCTCCAGCTCCTCACCCGGCTTCATCTATGGAAGATGCACGTGGTTGGTGGATACATACTGCTCTAGAGACTCATCTTCCCTGAGCTCAGAAACACAGGGAACACAGGGAAGAAGAGAAATGCAATGTGTCTATGGGTTCCCGACTCTGGGGAGCAAGGGAGGTCACTAAGTCAGGGTACTACTGTCATGATTTTCAAAAGATTCATTTTTGTTAATTTTTAAACTAGGCATGTCTGCACACCTGAGTACAGGCCATAGGCATCAGATCCTCTGGAGCTGAAGTCACAGGGTGCAGTGAGCTGTCCGATTTGGGTTCTGGGAGCTAAACTTGGCTCTTTGGCAAGAGCAATATACAGTCTTGACCACTAAGGCATCTTTTTAGCCTTGTTTTTTAGGAGTTCCCGATCTAACATGGTTAGAATTGGAAAAGTGCAGATATCATGCAACTCAATAGCTTACATTAATTTTTAGCTATGGATTTTTAAAAAACTGGTCACATGTAGGCCAGGATGATTTCTAACTTGATACGTAGCAAAAGATCAACCTTGAACTCTTGATTCAAGCACTCCTTCTTAGTGCTGGGATGTCAGTCATGTAGCATTATGCCCTGTGGTGCTAGCAATGAAACCCAAGGCTTCGTGTGTGCTAGGTGAGCACTCTACCATCTGAGCTACAGCCCCAGCTCTTCTGATCACGTTCCTCACAAGTGAACTCTTCCATGGGTCAGTGGCAGCTTCCTTAGAAGGTGGGGGTTGGTGCTGTACCCAGCTCCTGATATTCCTGATACATAAGAATCAAGTCTCCTTGTGTGAAAGAGCTACAGCTCTGAGAAGATCCGGTAAAGACAGGCACCATGAAGGAGGAGGGACTAGACCCTGGGTCGTAGCATCCCTTCTTGCTTACCCCGAGGAAAGGTTGTCTGCTTTGGCCCTTCTTGGTCGAGTCTTCTCTCCTGCTCACCAGGCAAGCTCCAGAAGCCCAGAGAGCAGGGCATGCAGCTGCTCTGGGCCAGCTGGTGACATCACACATCTGGGGCCACGATGAGACTTGCATACGTCACTTGCTGAGCACTGCATTTGTCAGACTGGGAACTTCGGGCCATGAAAGACCCAAGTGTTTCTGTCACATCCTTGCTCCTTCCTTTGTTGAACAGGATGGCGACCTGCACTCTCTCTGCCTGGAGACCTTGAATGAAGGTCAGTTGGTGTGCAGACCCTACCGGCTGACTCCACGTGTTGCTGAACATTCCTGATAAGGCCTCTTGAATCAGAAGGCTGAAACGAACTTAATTAGAGCTTGGACTATTCAAGGTAGAGATAAAAGGAAGGTGTCCAGGTCTCTACAGCAACAAGGTGGAGGTGGGGAGAGGACAGAGGGAGAAAGAACTCAAAGGAGAGAGGAGTTGGTCCTCACAGCCTCCTGGACTTCACAAACTTGTAAAAACCTGAGTGTCTGGAGACTCTGAGGAGATGTGGGTGCCCTGGCGTCCCTGGAGCTGGGACACAGCTGCTTTTGTCAGACTGCAGAGGTGAGGCTCTGGAATGGCAGGAGGCTGCCTCGAGGTAATGGCGTCATATGGGCTATGCCAGTCTCTGGGCAGACTGACAAAAGTGGAAGAACCACCCCAGCCCCTGGCATCCATATACCCAAAGAGTCTGGAATGTTTGGGTTAAGGCTTCACCCCAGCTGCTGGCATCCATATACCCAAAGAGTCTCTGGAATGTCTGGGTAGAAGTTTAATCCCAAGCCCCTCCCCTGGGCTTGCCTCAGTCCAGACTCCACCTTCGAGATGCTCAAGATCACTCCCACCCAGTATTTAACAGGGTATTTAAACTGCCCCCAGAGAACAGACATGTGATTTTCAGGTCTTCCATCCCATCTCCTCTCTCTGGGGTACTGGAAAGCCATCCAGGAGCATTGGTATCCATTAAACCTGGACTTTGTTTTTTTATTCAGTTTGATTTATTCTGATTTGGATTATTGCATTGATAGAGAGGTTTATTGGGGCACAAAATCTTTTCATCTGGAGGTCCTACCAAGGGGGCTGTTTCTCCCACTGGCCAGGGTCACATGTTGGGAAAACACCGTTCTTCCCCAAACCTGCTTTCTGCCAGGCTTAAGATTGGCTTCACCTGGGTAAGTTCTGAGTTCCACGTCATTGCCTTTAGAGGCCCAGAGCCTCATACGATTCAGGGTGTCCTGCGAAAGACGTGGCCATGACAGGCTCCTGACCTGACCAGGACAAGGGCCTGCTTTGTTCCTGTGGGGTTCCTTTATCAGGAGATGTCCTGTTAAGGAATTTCTCATAGCCCTCTGTTTTTTTGATCCAAATTCTACTTCGGTGGATGCATTGTGCTAGGCATTGAGTTCCAAGTCCCAGCAGGGACTGAAAAAAAGGACCACTCCCAATTCGAGGCCTGATCTCCAAATGCCCTTGGGCTACCTGTCACAAAATCTTTTTACTTTGGGCCTGACACCGTACATCCCTTAATGCCTGAAAGTTTTGCCGGTGTGGAAACAAACAAGTCCCCATGTGTCCATGGTTTCTGGATGCTGTGCTCCTGCTCTCCCTCCCCAGCTCCCCTCCACACTTCTCTAGCTGTTCGTTCTCTGTCTGCATTCCTGGCATGTAATCTGGGCAGGCTAGGATTCTCCCTACAACAGATCCCATCCCCCATCCTTCCACTCTGAGCTGCATAGGTGTTCCGTCCTTATGTTTCCGTTCTCTCTTCCAGCACGTGCTGATCTGGCCCTCAGTGGGACCACCTGTGTGCTCATCTGGCTCCTGCAGCCTACACCAGGATTTTAAGTTGGTCAGCTGACCACAGTTTCCTGAAAAAAGTTTCGTGTGTTTGTTAGTGTATATGTGTAAAGTTTCGTGTGTCTGTTAGCGTACATGTGTGAATATGTTAGTGTACGTGTGAATATGTTAGTGTACATGTGTGAATATGTTAGCATACATGTGTGAATATGTTAGCGTACATATGTGAATATGTTAGTGTACATGTGTGAATATGTTAGCGTACATGTGTGAATGTGTTAGCGTGCATGTGTGAATATGTTAGCGTACATGTGTGAATATGTTAGCGTACATGTGTGAATGTGTTAGCGTGCATGAGTGAATATGTTAGCGTACATGTGTGACTATGTTAGTGTATATGTGTGAATGTTAGTGTACATGTGTGAAATATGTTAGTGTATATGTGTTAATATGTTAGTGTACATGTGTGAATATGTTAGTGTACATGTGTAACTAGTGTGGCCACAGCATGCTTGTTTTATGCTTGTGAGGATGTGTGCTTGTTTTAAAATCTGTAAAACCTGTAACTCAGATCACAACAGCTCTGGAAAAATACAAATACGTAGGTAGCCACCATTTTTGGTTGAGGTCAAAGTAAAAACTTCAGTGCCATCTTTGGTAATAATACCCATGTGTACTGCTCCTACCAAGGAGACATTCTGTGTCCAATATACTTTGGCTTACTAAAATATTCCTTCTAATCGCCTTGCGTCTACTAGCATTGGTAAGTTGTAACTGATTGGGTAAACTATATGTCTAAATTTAACTTATATGTCTAATGTGGGTATACCTAACAGGTAATGGTACCCTGACTCTCAAGTGCCTTTACAGATCTGAGGATATGTTATTTAACAAAAGAGCTTCTTATGACAGAGAGACAATCCGGTTCCTGCAGCATCCTATAGCTCCTCCGAGAAGATGCATGGTTGCAGAAGACCACCCACACAGCACAAGGCTGCCTTCTACCTCATCAACTTCCTGGACACTACACCAGGGGATGTCTCTTCCTGCCAAGACAGGTAGACTGAACCCTACCCCCACAGGAAATTCTTTGGGCCTCCTGGGCTCAGCAGCTAAAGGCAAGTACTGCTTCTAGGACTGGTGTTCACCAAAGACTAGGAGAGACTTGGGATTGCCTGTGTAGCTGAAAAAAGATGTTTGATTTCTGCTCATTTATCCCTCTCAGATCTGTCTGATGGCATTTGATGACTTAAGGTACTGGTAGCTCATTATTTCATTTGTTAAGTTTCCTGCTAAAAATAAAGACAGGTGTGCCTCTTTCGCAGGCTTCATAGTCCAGAATTAACAGGTTTCAGATGTATCTTTAGAGACCCAGAGTTTCCAATTTCCTTTATAATTGTCTTCTAAAATGTTCATGTCTTTTAACCTAAAGCCATCATAGCCTTTTGCTATGACACCAAGGTGCAAATCTGTTCCAGTTGTCTTACAGATACCTGCAGGTTTAAATTCCCACTCTGCCTTGACATGAACCTTGAGGCAGATAGCTGACTCTGAGTGAGGGCCCACACTCTGGGTCTGTTCCATCCTGACTAAAGGTCAGAGAGTTCAAACGTGTTCACACTCCTCAAGGACAAAGGTGTGGCTACTGGAGCCACAGGCTGTTTGACTTAGGGCGAGGTTACCAGGTGTTTTGAGACACAAGGAGGTGGTTACACTTGCTTGTTCTTTGTATCATGGGGGTCTTGTACCCTCCCCTTCTGATTGGGGCATAGAAGGACTGTGAGAACTAAACTCGGAGCTTCTGTACAGTATTCACTGACGCCCTCCCAACTCTACCTTCTGTCTCTTGTCTATTTCTTTCCTCGATCCACACTCCCCTTCTCAGGACAGGACAGACAAGTCAGCCAGACCTGACAACTTTGTGTCCCACCCCCACCACAGCGACCTATCCTCTGGATGTCATAGCTGGTGAGGGTTGAGGTCATAAGCTCTATGCACCTTCAGGAAGACGACACACAGTTCATGGCAGGCCTCTTCTCTACGTGATGAAGATGACTTTCTGCCCTCAAATTCTCGCCCCTAGGGTCTCCTGTGTCTCCTCTGAACTCCTGCTGAGGCCGACCCCACCCCACACAACGTTCCCTAACCCAGGAACCACACATAATCATCTTCCATCAGGTATCTGCATCACCATAAACTGTCCTGGTGTGCTTCTGAGAAGAGAAAAAAAACTTAGTGTTTAAAACGTGAGTCTCTTAGAAATTATTATTCATGAAGTTTTGTGCGTGCATTAGAATTTTCCCTCCAGGCTGAGAGCCCCTGCTGGAATGAACATAGCCACAACGCGGCCTTCATTTCCCAGGATACTTATTTTGTTTCCTTCCTGTATTTATGAGTACTAACACATTCAGATCTGGCATGACGACCGCTCATGGGCATGGCATGGCTGGGCGTTTCTGAGTTCATCAGCAGAAGGAGCCGTTGGGAGGACACTTATGATGTGGTTGCTGGGACAAGTGTACTCATGCCAGGGTGTGGGCTTCATCTGGAGTGAGCAGAACAGCATGTCTTCAAGAAGCCCAGGTCTGAGGGAACATGTCTTCTCTTCAGGAAGCCTCTGTTTGAGAAGGCCCCATCTTGAAGGGAGATAGCCCGCATCCTCTGGGGGCTTCAAATTCTTATTTTACAGGCAAGTGGGTTTTTTGTTTTTAATAAGTGCCTTTCTCATGGGCAAATGTGTTTACTTGTCCCATTTTTCCATGGGAAATTGAGTTGATTGACTGATTAATTTGACAGATGTTTACTGAAGACATGTTTCACAGTAAAGACTCTGGCACTGGAAGCTGACATATCCCTTAAAGCTTACTGTCCCAGTGTCGCTGTTTTGCCGTGGAGCCCTCCAAAGAGCAAGAGGAGGCAGACGAGTATACACGTAGAGCACCTGAACCTCTGTGAAGGCCACTTCTCACTCATTCGGCTTTGCATGCATCCAATGAGTATTCCTGGAAACATCTTGATTATATTGAAAGTTTAGGAAGAGATGGCAGAAGGCGTGCTTCCTGCTCACGGCAGTCCGGGGTCACATAGAGTGCTCAACAGTTCTACTCTGAGAGACTCCAGAGTTAGAGAATTCAGTGGGAGATCTGTGGTCTTGGTCCCACCCCAGAGCTAGCATCTGTTTTGGCAAAGACCCAGGTCTTCTGAGAAGACTTTGGAACATCCCACATCTACCTCATAAGGGCTTCAGCTTTCCCCCATCCTCCCTGCCGCACAGCGATCTCATCTTTATTTCTGGTGCTCCGTTGGAACTGTGTATTTCTAACACAGCACTATAGCTTACTCCTGCCTTGCCGTGGTCTCCCTGCGGTTCCCCAGCCTAGCCTTCCCTGTGATGTCTGCACCTGGTGAAGCCTGCTGTTGATCACAAGGGAGACTTCCTGCTGTCCAGAACCAGCGCTGTGAGATCTTCATCTCACCCCGCATAGCTGTGCCACCCTCTGGGGGCTGCTGGGGGCATACATCAGTCTTTGAAAACTGGAACAATGGCCTCAGGACCTGCCGAGCACTGAGGGGTCGGGATGTGGTGCACTGGCTTGCGGTTGTACCTGTTTATCGTAGCAATGGACTCTTCAGTGGTGGTGAGATGGCTCAGAGGGCGAGTGCCTGCTCTGCAAGCAAGGGGAACTGAATTCGAATCCCTATGACTCCACACAAGCAGGGGATGGTGGTGCATGTCTGTAACCCTAGGGTGGGTGGGTACGGTGGAGTAAGGCAGGCAGACTCTCAGAACCAGTCAGTCTAGCCGATCAGTAAGTTCAGGGTGAAGTGAGAGACTGTCTCAAAAAATCAGGTGAAGAACAGAAGTGGAAGACACTTGATGTCACCATCTGACTTCCAGACGTGCGTTCTTACATGTTAATTCACATGCATACATACTTACACATGGAATGGCCTCTTCACAGCCAATGTGAATGAGCTTCAGTGCTGCCTGGGCAGTAACACAGGTCACGTTGCTGTAGCAGAGGATCTCCGGAGATAGGCTAGGATCTGGTGACTGACCTTATGAGACTGTGACATCACATTGCCATCTACAAAGTTAACACTGGAGGATTAGGCAGTTTAGTAACAGAAAAGAATGTAAACATATTAAATAATATGTTTCTAAAGATCTTTCATTTTGTGTGTGTGTATCTGAGTGTTTTTCCTGCAGGTATGTGTGTATACCATGTGTGCTGATGAGGGCCAGGAGAAAGTGTCGGATCCCTGGAAACTGGGGTTACAAGCTGTGTGCTGCCGTGTGGGTGCTGGGGTGATCAGAGGCCAGAAAATATCCCATTAAGTGAATGAATCTAATGTTTGCTCGCCATGAAGTTGCTGTGTGACTTTAGGGAAGTCTCTGTACTTCTCTGGGCCACATTTTCACAGGCTACAAAGAGGTGATGATGGAGCAAGGTTAACTGCTGCAAATGCGCGCTTTATGATGCTAATGCCTTCTGGATCTCAAGGAGCAGAGATTAGGGCTCAGTTCTCAATCTTTACTGCTTTTCAAAATGTCCAGGGCCTAAAGAACAGCAGTGATTTTCTCATTGAAATGCTTTTATTCGGTGAAGTGGATAATCTTGGGGTATATGCTGTATTTCTGTTCCTATTCATTAAAATGCTTCTCATTCTGGATTCTCCATGGGGGCTCTGAGTGTTTGCTCTGAACTGTCTCTGTGGGGAAAAAACAAGATAAATAAAGTGGGGGTCTTTGAGAAGTGCTGGGTCAGCTGGGAGGCCTACCTTGACACTCATCCAGTGGTTTCTTCCTCTGCCTTGTCAAGAGGCACCCGCTGTCAGTGTGGTACCATCTGGATGTCTATCCTGTCACTAATAAATGATTTGGATTGTTTCCATTTTGAGGTTATTAAAGAAAGCTCAATACTGAGTGGCTCTGGGCAAATCCTTTTGAGGTTTATGCATTTTCATTCCCCTTGGGTAAACACCATTGGGAACTACTGGGTCATAGGTTGATGTATCTTTGGCGCTACAAAAAACTCATAGGCTGTTTTCCTGGAAGAGAGTTCTGGTAGCTCTCAACCCTCATCAGCACTTGGTGGTGTTGGCCTTTTTCATTTTTAAAGGTTTATTTTTATTACTTTAATTTATGTGTTTCTGTGTGTGCCTGTGCGTGTGTGCATATGAATGCAATACCCACAGAAGCCAGAAGAGGGTGCTGGATCTCTGGGAGCTGGAGTTACAGGCTTTTGCGAGTTACCTGATGGGTGTTTGGGAACCAAACTGAGGTCCTCTGTAGCAACAGTATGTGTTCCTAACTGCTGAGCAGTCTCTGTCCAGCCGCTTTTCACTACTGAAATGCTTTGTCAGGGAGATCATAATGGTTTCAATGTGCCTCCTCTGGGGGTTAATTTATTGATCACTTTCCCATGATCTATCGGCTATCTGTATCATCTTCATGAACTCATAGACTCTTTGTTGCTTGTCAAAAATGGATTTGTTCATCTTCTAGTTGTCGGAATGTAACCATCAGCTGTAAGCAGGTTGCATCATGCATGTCTGTCTTCCTAGTCCTGTTGGTGTGACAAAGTGCCCTCACAGACAGCTGAGGAGCAAGGGTTCTAGTTCACAGTTCAGCCGACACTTCCTAGTGGCAGCGAAGTCAAGGCAGCCCAAGCTTGAAGCAGCTGGTCACGTGACACCGCAACCAGCAGGCAGAGAAGAGTGAATGCAGGCTAGTTCCCTTCTCCACACACAGTCCAGGACTCCAGGAGGCAAATGGAGCCACCCGTAACGGGAGAGTCTTCCCACCTCAAGACAATTGAGACATGTCCCACAGGCGTGTCCAGAGGTCCATCTCCGTGGTAGTTCTAGAGTCTGTCCAGCTGGCCATCTTGTGGAGCATCGTGATATATAGGAGGGCTGAGAAAGGAACAGTCCCCGCCTCAGACATCACCCAAACAGCCCTGCGCAGACCAGACTCCAGCTTGGAATCCCAATGAAAACCGCCCTTATTTGTGTGGTCCTCACTTTCCGGGCAGAGACTGCGTAACTGGAAATGACACGCGCAGCTTCCCACACTTATCTGCTTGGACCGAACAATGACCGGACTGCACTACTCTCATTTACACTTGAGACGCACACGCGGAGAAACGACACCAAAAGTGGCTTGCTCTGCCACCCCAGACCCTGTGACCTCATCGTCTGGCCAGTGGTCCTGCCCAGCCCACTCCCTGGGGCAGTGCACCAGGTACTCCAGGTAAAGTGGTCTTTCTGTTGTATGGACTTGGGGGTGAATCTGCCCCACCTGTCAATCTCTTTCTCTATTGTAATTTGTGGTGTGACTTATCCTGCCCTTTGTCAGTATAAACAGCAATAACTTTATTCAGTGTATTAATTCTCTGCTTCTGGGTCTGGCTGAAGAAGCTCTAGGTTTGACCTTCTCTCAGTCTCTTGAGCTAGAAGCAGGGCATTCTGTACACTGGGCATTGGACCTGTTCTAGAAGCAGCCACTGAGCATACCGCAGGACCTCAGCCCGCATCGGGGACAAGAGGCTGTTCTAACCCCAGGCTGACTTGTTGAGCTCTGATGGAGGTCCCCGACGCTGTGACAGTTCAAGGTGGGGTCTGCGTATCCACCCCAAGGGTTCTGCTTCCCTGAACTAGTGAGGCTTCTCGACTTCCTCTCCAGCAGCACCAGGAGCAGCACCCTGACTGTGGGAGCTGGCCTGACAGGTCCTGGCTTGGCTCTCCCTCTTTCCCACTACCTGCATGAGGCAGGTCTTCCCTCCCTTCCTGGCAAAACCAGGAGGTAGCACAAACATTTTTCATCCTTTCTTCCTAGATTTATTTATTAGTGTGTGTGTGTGTGTGTGTATACACACACGCATGCGCCTTAGTATATGCATGTACACCCCATGTGTGAAGGTAACTGCAGAGGCCAAGAGGGCCTTAATGCAGTTGTGAGCCACCTGCTGTGGGGGCTGGGAACTGAACCGAGGTCCTCTGCAAGAACAGACGCTCTTAACTGCTGGGCTATTTCTTCAGCTTCCTTCCTTCCCTTTCTTCTCTTTCCTTCCTTTCTGTCTGATAGGGTCTCATGTAGCCCAGGCTAACCTCAAACATAGCTAAGGACAGCCTTGAGTGTTTGGTCTCCCTGCTTCTCCCTCCCAAGTGCTGGGATTGCTGGTGCACATCAGCACACGGCTCCAGGGAGAAATTTCTAAGATCTTTTCTGGCTCAAACATTCTGTCTTTGCAAGTGTCTGCGGCCCCTGATGGATGCTGGACCACAGCAGGGAGAGCCAATTTCAAACAGAATCGACCATTAGATTGGCACGAGTTTCTGAAGCATTTTGTGTTTCTTATGTTTGGAGAGGTGCATGCAGGGGTGTGGGCAGAGGCTCAAGGGATGGATTAGAGGGAGCATCAGCACTCAGTCTCCATCAGACCTAGAGTTCTATACAGGAGTAACCTTGATGGGGAAGGTATTCACGTCCTTAAAGGCAGAACTAGAACAAAGGCCTGCACACCCCTCTGGCCAGATGCTTCTGCACTGAGTTTTCCATTAATCAGCTTCTTAGCCGGTATATTAGTGATGAGCTCTGGATTCACCCGGACCTGGACTGTGGGGAAGGCTGCTTTTGTCTACTTAGAAAACATCTCTGTGATGGGAATGTGTTTGGCAGTCAGGGAGATGAAACAACACCCCTTCTTCAATTTGCCCATCCTCCGCCACCAGGGAGGAACTGTCCTCGGAGCTGGGACTGTCTGCTGCAGGGGAGAGGCAGCTCTTTGAGAGACTTCTTCAGGTGTGGTCTGAGACCTGTGAGCCTACCTGGGGAACTCCCTCAATCCCAGCCTGTTGCCAGTGGGGTTTCTGCATCCTGTGATTTTCTGTCTAGCATCTCTGTGATAAACCATGAATTGAACAAGACACAAAAAGACAAAAGTAAAAACGCATTACTAAGAATGAAAAGGGAAGCTAGGTACCCACGAGGAGCCTGCCTGACTCCATTTTGAAGGCCAGAGCCATTATGCTGTATGGTTAAAAATAAGTTTCTATTTACTGTAAGAGCAAAGTTGCTCTATTTCCTGGAACCTAACCTTGCCCAACTCATGACCGGTTACACCCAGATCATGGAGTCCCCTAAAACCGACTAGGAGACCGAGTCCTGGATGTAAAAGCAAAATGCCTTTATTCTTATTCAAGTTCGAATTTAAACTCTCCAGTGTTCAAAATATTGGTGTGACCAGAGAGCCCTGAGCTCAGTTGGGGCTGGGTTTTTATATCAGCAGAGGTTGAGGTGAGTGTAATGGTTTTAATGTGATGGTTTAAATAAAATGCTTCAGGTCCCCGAGCAGTGGCAGCAGTGGGCAGCGGGCCATGAGACCACGCCACAGGTCCCTGAGCAGTGGCAGCAGTGGGCAGCGGGCCATGAGACCATGCCACAGGTCCCTGAGCAGTGGCAGCAGTGGGCAGCGGGTCCCGAGACGACAGCAGGACATGAAGGCAGCTGAGTTCCAGGTAGGTGAGAGACAGAGATGGATAGGCTAGCCATGCAAAGTGAAGTTGGATATTTATTTAGTGGGTTATGGAAGGGAAGGGGAGAAGGGGGATGAGCAGAGAGAGAGACAGAGACAGAGACAGAGGGGGGAAGGGGAAAATTGGGGAGAAGGGAGAGATAGAAGCTGCCTCTTTGAGAGGGAGAGATGGAAAAGAAGGGGCTCAGGCTAGAAGTTGGTGATGGGGGAGGGAGTGGGCATGGCTTGTCTCTTAAAGGGACAGGACAGACCATTACAGTGAGGGATTTCTAAGTTTCAGGACCCCTAATTGGATGACATTTGTCTAGGGGGTGTCCTGGTGAAAAGTGATGAGTGTGTGCTGGCAGGTGATTCTGTGTACAATGGCTGAAAAGTTAGGAATTTGTTTCAGATGATCTGTTCCTGGAACCAGATATTGCCTTAGGGTAAACTACTGAGACTGGGGCCTCTATTGAGCTTGTCCTGGCTGGGTCCTACAGACCTTGATTTGTTTTAACCTACCTGCTCACATGGTGACCACATGATGTTTTTCTGAGATTTTTTTCTGTATTTTCCATTGTCTTATTGTCCCATTTGAAATTACCTGGCGCGAGTAAGAAGGAGACACAGAACACCAACAAACCCGCCTAGGAGTTCATTAGAAGGGGGTGTGTACAGGCCTGGGAATTGATGTGCAGAGAGAGAGAGAGAGAGAGAGAGAGAGAGAGAGAGAGAGAGGGCACATCCAGCATTTAGAAGCTGCCTAGCACATGCGCACAGGAGGTTGGTGTGACTATGTCACACTGATGATACAGATGATGGGTGACTCACACTCACGCATGTGCAAGGGTTTAGCTGAGTCATACGTGTATGTAACTATGCATGCACGCACGTGGGTCACGCGGGCCCTTTGTGCCCGAGGGCCCGTCCGCACGTGCCTGCCTTTTCTGTAGCAGAATAATTACACTCACTGCCTCTCATGGCCCATTGCAATCACTTGGGGAACTGCGCCATCCCTGCCTGGGACCGGCTGCTCTTGGGACCCGTTGCCCGCTGCCTGCTGCCACTTAGGTGACCTGCAGCATGTCTCATGCCCACTGCCCACTGCAGCCCCTGAGGAACCTGCGACATTTTAATTTAAACCACAACAGCTGCGTCTCAAAGTTCACCTTCCTATAACTCATCCTTCTGCCTCCAAGCAGACATCTGGGCTTGTCCTTACAAAATGGTAGAATTTGCTCATGTTAGTCTTGAGTGTATTACGCTGGGGCCTCAGTTTGTGTGTCTGTCAAGATGAGAATGGAGGAACTCATCAGTCCAGCAACTGTAAGAGCCACACTGTTGGTCTCGGGAACCATGGGAGTGAGAGATCACTCAGCTTCTGGCCATGTGGACACGGGTCTAAGGACCCGACTCTCAGTTCTCTTTCTTAGGCTGCTCTCCTCTTCTGCATCCCCCCCTCAGGTTTTATCCTCTAGTTAAAATTTCCCAACTTCTTTTCCCTCCAAAGCTCCTGGTCTCCATTTATATGTAAATTGAATGTCTAAATTCCCCAGGCTGAGGAATTTGTTGAATCTGCCTTTTATATTTTTCAGAACACAACAGAGAAGGAGGCAATTTCTCTGCCCAGGTTAGGTTTTTCTCTTCCCAGACCTGATTACTCTCCCATTAGGTGACTCTAGAATGAAGGGTCATGAATTTCCTGCTCTAAGGGTATTATTGGGACTGTCCCACTGTGACAGAACAAGGCAGTGCAGAGACTGCTTCTTGTTGAGGCCATTTTAGGTTTGATTAGGATTAGAGCTCCTTGATGGAAAATCCCATGGGAAATTATTCAACTTTAGTCTGGGAACCGGAGGTCGAGATACCCCAACTAGCTTATTTTAGATTCTGTTAAACTGCCTGCTTGTGCAAACCTCCCCTCCAGCTAACCACTTATCTTAGCTGCTGTTAAACTGCTTGCTTGCACAAAATCACCCTTGCAGCTGCCAAGTGAGATAATAAGATGTGGGTTTTGCCTTTAAAAGCCTCTTATTCTAACCACTCAGCACTATGCTTGAGTCCCAACTACCTGAACATAGTCCCTACCAGCTGAAATAAAGGCTCCCAATTGATTGTAAACTGTGTCTGAGCGGTCGTCTCCAGTGCACTGCCTTCTCAATGCACTTCACAAGGCGCTCATTTAGCAGGGGTTCTGTCATCCCCTTCTAATATCTCTGCAGGGATGGTACTTTCTGCCTCCCATTTTTGTACCTTCAGCAGATACATAGAAATACGGGTGGAGCAGGATCAAGGCCTTCCTTGACTACAACACAGGGTCTTTCAGCTGGATGGTTTTCAAAATCAGAGATCTGCAGTGGGGGAAGGAACTGATATGTAACTATCCTCCAGAGATGAACTCTATTAGGAAAGGGACCCTTGAGACTATGATTGAGACTTAAGAGGTGAAGAGACAACGTAAGTTCTCATTCCACTACTGTGGGCCCTCATAGGGTAACAAAAATCAGCATCAGGCTTTGGACCTGCCAGAGTCTGAATCCTCAGCCCTGTGTTTGCTGGTTGGGGAGAGACTCACCACAGGTATCATACAGTGAGTTTTCAAATGAATAAGACGACAACTCCAGAAACCATCCAGACCCTTCAGATGCAATCCACTGTGTCTTAGAGATCGGAGGAAGCCCATTGGGTCCTCTTGGGAATTCAGGACCATGGCACAGTGTTGACTACCCTGGAGCTGTGCAGAGCTGGTGATGTCTCTATCTGCCAGGGAAAGGATTGGGGATATCAGGCTTCCTTGAACCTTCCCATTGGGTCTCTTTGTGGAGATATCAATTCTATTCAAGCCACAGAGGAGTGAGGGTCCAAGGGCCTTTGGGGTGTTGTGGAATAAAAATTTTGTACAGTGTGAAGATGTGTCACTCTGCCTGGTTAGGTAAAAAACTGAACAGTCAATAGCCTTGCAGGATTTTCAGGCATACAGGACACTGGGAAGAAGAAGGGGGAGTCACCAGACAGAGAAGAAGCAACATGAACAGTATAGAGTAAAGGCAATAAAACCTCTAGAAAAAAACCTCAATTGCTAAAAATGGGTTAATTTAAGTTGTAAGAACTAGTTAGTAACAATAAGTAAGTAAGTCTTTATGTGGTTATTTGTGAGCTGGCAGCCAGGCAGAAAGTCCATCTCTGGGGGATGCTGATGTCTTGTCCTGTTCAACAGCTAGTTGTCACCACTGAATCTCTCTGCTGAGCAGTCTTTAGACACTCATGGTGTCTAAACACAGTGTCTTGTCCCTGTTAGTGGTGCTGTAGACAGACACACAGATCTACGCTATCACCTGCGACAGCCTGAGTTCCTCCCGTCGTTGTTAGGGACCTTGATTCAGCTAAAACCTGATCCCTGGACTAGCTTAGAAAAGAAGAAACTCAGGAGCAGTCGGTATGAAACAGCATTGATGTTTTTTAAAAGGAAGTTTTACCAGATTTTAACCACACAGGTTAAGAGAAAGAGAGGCTGAGGGAGAGAACAAGACTGTCCAAGGTCATGGATGTGGGGTTCTCGAAGAGCTGCTGTTGAGTGACTTCAAGGTGACTGAATATAGGATTCTGGAATTTCCATGTTGGCTGCATTTCTAGTAGGCTCTCCCCTCCCACTCTATTGCCTTTCAAGTTTTAGCATTTGATGTTGGTTTGGGGGAGGATGTCTGTGTGCCCAGGCACCTGTATGGAGGTCAAAGCACACTCCCAGGGAGTCGGTTCTCTTTTTCCCTCATATGGAGTCACGGGTAACACTTTGCCTACTAGACATCTCACTGGCCAGCTCCTGGTCCTTCCAGTGGTTGAGATTGTATGATGACAGCTGAGAAGGGGAAAAGCTCTTAAGCCAATGCCCTTAATCACGCTAGAATTCTCAGCTGGTGCTGAGAGGTCTCCAGTGAGAGTTCAGGAGAGATACTGAGGTGCACTATTGGGGGTATGGAGTCTTCTTATATCTTTCTGAGGATGGGGAAGGCATCACAGAGAGCCTGCATCTGGGAGACAAGAGAGGGGTGAGGAGAAGCATGCGCTGCCACCAAAACCTACTTCTCCATTGGTGAAGGATTCTGTCTCTGGGAAATCTGTCTGCTAGGGCTCACAGTGTCTCCACAGGGCTCAGTCTGTGTCTGACAAAGGAGGAGGACTTCTGTAGATCTGTGGCCTGAGCAGCAGCTGGGATCTAACATCACATTCTCACAGACCAGAGGTTTCACTCAGATTCTGGTGTGCCAGGGTTCTCTTCTTCCTGTGACCCCATAATTCCCCTATGGTTCTCCCTGATTCAAATTTGGGTTCTTAAGTCTATGATGTGGGTAGTTTTTTGAGTTTATGGATGCTCACAGTTGAGAGGGCAATACAGGGTCACATGGCTGGGAACTGGAGGCTTCTGTCAGGGGTCTGGGTAACAGACATAGAGTTTCTGGATGCTAGTGTCTCTTTCCGATGAATCATACAGAAACACATGATAGTTATAGTATGAGAGAAAGCTTATTAAAGGGGAGATGCAGAGGAGCTTGGAGATGGGCCAGGTCTAGCTCCAAGAGAGTGGGCAAGAGGAGGATGTAGGGGGAGGGAGGCTGCATGACCTTTTATGTGCTGTGTGTGTAGTACCTGCCTCTTGCAAATTAATGCAATGGGAGCTTTACTGAGCACATTTTCTTGGCTGAATTAAGCCCAGGCAGACTAAGGGCTTTCAGTCTCCCTGATGGCACCTCTGAAGTCCCTCTTCCCTATCTAGCTTCCTCCATCCCATTTTTATGCCTTGCCCCTGCCTTTGTTTCAAACATGCTCTATGTCCTATAGTTGCCCAGCCTGTGGGGGAAGCCTGGCATTGTATTAGATGCTTAGATGCCCAAGAGTATTAGCTTTGTTGATGCTGCAAATAAATAAATAAACAAATAAATGGCAGGAGAAAGGGGCAGCCTGGACATTAGGGCTCAAAGGGAGGAGCTGACACACATGGGGCTGTGTGGAGGGGTTTGTGGATAGAGAGAAAAATGGGCCCCATCCCTGTGCCTCGGCAGATGTTAATACCATGGGAGGCAAGCTAAGGAATACCTTAGCAACCGAGGACTCCCCTTGGCTTGGGCCTTGCACATTGCCCCTCTCCTTCCACTGAACCTAGCAGCCTGGGACCCTCACCTGCTGGGGCTGCACCATGTTCAGCCCACTTGCTACAATGGGATTGTTCTCTCCTCCCCTAGCAACTCTTACTGACTCCCTTTAGCAGTCACTTTTATTGAAACAGGGTTCACGGCATAGCTGGGCACGGGAGGCCACAGGCTGCTTGGGCTTCAGTTAGCTTTGAATGCATGCGGAGCAAAGCACACTGTATCTCAGAAATAAACTTTTAGCGGGAAATTCCTCATTTATCACTGTCAGTGTTTAAAAAATGACTGTACCCCAAAGGAGATTCTGGAGCCAAGTGTGAGTGACCGTGGCCAAGGAACAGGTCCAGCCTTCCAGAGTGCTGTTTTATAGTATAAATAGGATGGCAGAATAAAGAAAGCTGCAAATCAAAAACTTTTCAAAAACATGGGTGGAAACACCAAGGAGGAGGTTATAGCTGACCTTGGCTCTAGGTCTCAGATTCTGTCTGGTGGCATTATTAGTCTTTTGCTTGGTGAAAACTAAGATTTTATTAAGTTTAGAAAAACCACACACAAATAAAGGCTTGAGGTTGGTGTCTATTAGTTCTTGCCAGCCAGCTACTCTAGGGCGCTGCTGCCTCCGCCTCCTGAGGCTAGAGCTACAGGCGGGCTGCGTCTACTCAGCCTTTGCACGGGTTCTGAGATCTGAACTCACACCTGTTTACTTTAGTGAACCTCTGGCTCACTCACCAGCCCAGGCTCTGGCTCTTCGTGAAATTATATGGCTCCATATGCCTAGTAGGCAAGAGTCGATCAAGAAGTTAATATGTCAAATCCCAGCAGTCAGCACTGAGGTAGGAGAGTTGGAGTGGGTGTGGTCCCATGACTATGGTCTCTGTGCTCTCCACATGGGAGTCCCCAGGGTCCAAATGTGACTCACTATGCTACGTATACAGTGACTCACTATGCTACGCCTCACTGTCTCCACTATTCCTTCCCACTCTCCAGCTTTCCTAGCCCTGGCCTTGGCCAGTCTGATGCCCATGTTCAGTCTATTTTTCTCTCTGCTCTGGACCCTTCCAGACGCCTCTGGAGATATCTCCTCTCTTTTGCCTACACTAAAAGCCTGTCCCTTAACCATACCACAGAGCAGTCACAATGGTGGTTTCTTCACTGCGCCCCCTAACATACAATAAGTGGCATATGTGTCTGTCCCCTTGGAAATGTGCCACAGAACCGAGCACACTGGCCAGTCCCACTCCACTTGTCCTGCACTTAATTATTTAAATGTAATCCATTAGTGGTTCTATATTTATTTTTTTAAAAAATTGAATGAATTATTTGTGTGTTAATAAATAATAAAGTTTAACAGCTGTTAATGAGCATTCAAAATGGATAATTTACTGCATTCCATGACACAATACCAATATTTACCCATGAAGGGGAAGTTGCACCTGCAAGAAACTTTCTACTTTTGACCCAATTTTCATTCCTGAGCAAACATGAAGCAATTAGTCTGTGATGTGGCAGGAGGGAGCAGAGTTTCCTTATGTGCTGTGGTCACATCCTGTTCTTCTGCTCTTGTACCTGTCCTTGCTCAGGTACCGTCACTCTGGACACGACCAGTGTATAATCAGTGTCATAAGGTCTCCAGGGAAACTTTAACTGTCAACTTGACATAGTCACCTGAGAGCGGAGACACAACTGAGTGACTGTTCAATCTGATTGTCCTCAGACTGGCCTGTAGGAATGTCACTGGGAGGCCGTTTCACTTGGATATAGGAGGGCCCAGGACACTCTGGCTGGCACTATCGCTTAGGCTTATGGGCCTGGATTTTATAAGGAAGCTAGATGAGTCTGAGTCTGAGTCATCCGGAGAGCGGTGTTGCTCTGTGGCTTCTGCTTCAAGCTCATGCTTGAGTTCCCTCCACGGTGAAAGCTGCAAGCTGAAACACTGTAAGGAAAACACTGTAAGGGAAACACTGTAAGCTGAAACACTGTAAGCTAAACCCCTTTAAGGAAACCCCTTTAATTGAAACACTGTAAGGAAAACACTGTAAGTTGAAACACTGTAAGGGAAACACTAAGGAAAACACTGTAAGGAAAACACTGTAAGGGAAACACTGTAAG